>JAJOZX010003773.1:0-472418 GCA_023014485.1 Bathynomus jamesi | reverse complement strand
AAATTGCCTTAGAAGTAGTCCTGTATGTGCAATTAGTATCCAAAATGAATAAGTTCAAAATCTGCTTCATTATTTTGAATCATCTCTCTCTCTCTCTCTCTCTCTCTCTCTCTCTCTCTCTCTCATATATATAATATACTGTACTATATATCTATATATATATATATATATATATATATATATATATATATATATAATATATAATATATATGTAAACCTCGTCCAACGCGTGTTTATCCAGCGCGAATTTGCTTATACACGGAAAAATCAATGGCGAACATTATTTGCCGAAAGCGGAAAATTTTATTATACACAGTCCCCAAAATACGCTCTAATACAGTAGTACTGTACGCGTGCCAATGTGCGCTCTAGTGTTTTCTCCAACACTCTAACACTCCCGCATCTCCCTCCCTCTCGCGTCACTCCTCGCATCACCCTTTGTTTCAGTCCCGCTACTGCGTTAATTCAGTGAAGTTGTGTTGGATTGTTTTTTGTCCTATTTTGCCGTTGTTTTGCTATTACCTTAGACAGCAATATGGCACCAAAACGCAAAGCATCTGCAAGTGATAGTGAAGAGAAGGAAGTCGTAAGTTGATATTAGCCGAAAAAATAAAGATTCTAGATAAGTTGCGTGGTGGTATGAGCATAACATCCTTGACCGCGAGTATCACGTGAATGAATTTACCATACGCGCCATCCGATGAAGAAAAGATACGTGCTATTTTTATTTAATATATTTTTATTTATCTATGTAAATATCATTACGTTTATGATTTTATTATGTTCTTATTTCGTATACAATATAGGTAGGGAAATTCATTTATGTGTGAATAAAAAATCTACGTATCTAAGTATTAATGGGAGAATAACGCGGCCGGTTCACTATCCCCATTTATCCCATAAGGTATTAAGTTTGTCCAACGCGGATTTACCTAACGCGTCGTTCTCGAGGAACCTAACCCTCACATTGGACGAGCTTTTTACTATATATATATATATATATATATATATATATATATATATATTATATATATATATATATATATATGATAACGAACGCTTGAACTAACATCTTTATTCCTCAAACGTTTTCGGAATCTAAACGCCTATCTTCAGTGGACATAACGATTCACGGAAATTTCATCGCCAGAAATCTCATCGCCGGAAAATTTTATCGCCGGGAAATTACATCGTAAAGAACCTTAATCGCTAGGAATATTGATCGCAAGGAAATACATCGCACACCACCTAACCTAACCTAACCTAACTTAACCTTTCTCCATCTTATGTTCTTAAAACATCACCTGCATGCTAAAACTAACCATTTTAATCTGGTAACCTTTCTCCCATCTTAGCTTCTTAAAACAGTCACCTGCATTTACATCAAAAGGGCCAAAATGAGACCTTAATCATAATCTTATAATTATCAGTCCCATGATCATTTAAAGCTCCGCATGTATAACTTATATTATATATATATATGTTTACAATTAACAATAACAATCATTTTTATTTGTATAAACAATTTGCATAACAAAAGTTAAGAGCATAAATTATTAGGAAAAATTAATTCAATGCAAATCTTGTTAATATATATATATCTATATATATTATATTTAGAACATTTTTTAAAACATTTTTAAATTATTTTCTATTGCGCGGCGATGTATTTTCCCTAGCGATGAAAATTCCTAGCGATGAAAATTCTTGGCGATGAAATTTCCCAGCGATGAATTCTTGGAGTGAAATTGTCGCGATGAAATTTGCGGCGATGAAATTGCGGCGATGAAATTTCCGGACACGGGACATACTTATAAAGTTTAATTCAGTAGATGAACCATAATCATTTATAATAGTTTATTTCTAAAAATATAAATTGACTCCATAAATCTCTCATCAGTTTCACACGTTGCTTACAAAGGATTGAAAACTATTTAATTTATATCAACAATACTGTATTTCAAAAGGATTATGTTTTGCAAGACTAAATGATTTTTCAGTTCAGATACAAAGGTATGTACGCATTTCGAAAAAAAAGTTCGTTGTTGAGAACAAAATTTCCCAAAAACAAAGGATTACTAATCAAAAATAATGTTTTGGGTGCTGGTTAAGTGTGCGGTCTACCTAGCTTTTAGTTAGCCTTATAAGGCTAACTACGAAAATATCACGACTTAACCTAACCAATCGTTAGGTCAACTGTACGCCCTTGACGATTGGTTAGGTTAAGTCGTGATAGTTTCATTAGTTAGCCTTATAAGGCTAACTAAAAGCTAGGTAGACCGCACTTAACCAGCACCTTGTTTTGTGTTTTAAAATTTTATTACTGTCACCAAACGGAATAAATATCCAAAGGAAACGGAATAAATATTCAAAGCAAAAACTTAATAAAATATCCAAAGGAAAATGGAATAAAATATTCAAAGGAAAACGAATAAAATATTCAAAGAAAAACGGAATAAAATACCCAAGGAAACGGAATAAAATACCCAAGGAAAACGGAATAAAATATTCAAAGGAAACGGAATACGAAATAAAGTATCTACAGGAAACGGAATACGAAATAAAGTATCTACAGGAAACGGAATAAAATATTCAAAGCAAAACTTAATAAAATATCCAAAGGAAAATGGACTAAATATCAAGGAAAACAAAATAAAATATTCAAAGGAAAATGAAATAAAATATTCAAAGGAAACGGAATAAAATATTAAAAAAAAAACGGAATAAAACCCAAAGGAAAACGGAATAAAATACCCAAAGGAAAACGAATAAAATACCCAAAGGAAAACGGAATAAAATATTCAAAGCAAAACTTAATAAAATATCCAAAGGAAAACAAAATAAAATATTCAAAGGAAAATGAATAAAATATTCAAAGGAAACGGAATAAAATATTAAAAAAAAACGGAATAAAATACCCAAAGGAAACGGAATAAAAATACCAAAGGAAAACGGAATAAAATACCCAAAGGAAAACGGAATAAAATATTCAAAGCAAAACTAATAAAATATCCAAAGGAAATGAATAAAATATCCAAAGGAAAACAAAATAAAATATTCAAAGGAAAATGTAATAAAATATTCAAAGGAAACGGAATAAATATTCAAAGGAAAACGGAATAATGAAATGAAAATGAAAAGGTTTATTGGCAGACTATAGTCCCATATGACAAATATTATTAATACAATGACAGTTCATATACTAAGGATAGAAATATATACAATTGATTAGAAATAATACTGTAATAAAATATTCAAAGCAAAACTTAATAAAATATCGAAAGGAAAATGGAATAAAATATCGAAGGAAACTGAATACCAATTAATTGTTTTATTAAGGAAGCTCATTTCCTCACTATGTTCGTTGGGATAAGTGTGCCCCGATGGTCATTTGAACAGAGCAGACACAGGGTAAATGGCCGGCTCAAACCCACCCGATGTCAGTGGTTGAGAGCAAACCAGAGCCTCACCGCTCAGAGCCCACCCGTAACCACTGGCCATCGGGCGGTCAGTATTCTTTTATGATGTACTTTTTGCGTACGAGGTGGACGTTTATTTTTATTATATTTTAGATTATGTAAATTAGGCCTATGTAGATTATGTAGATGATGTAGCTGTAAAACTTTTGAAACTAGACCATAAAACTATTAAAAATACTTTGAATATTAAGTTGTGAAAAATAATTCACACTAACTTCTAAACTTCCAGATAATGAACTTGCTTATGAGTTAGCTAATTTTACGAGTTTCATTAATAAACAAAAGTTGATTTAAAGCAATTCGATGCATCATTCTTTAAATTTTTTTGGAAGCCTTTTTCAAACTGAAAATTACTATAAGATTTAACTGAACTAAAATCTACCTGTATTTGGTATGAAGTTTCGGAATGAATCTATTTCCTCTCTAGTTTTCAAACTCAATAAATCGGCATCCATAGCCAGACACCCTCCCTCGCTTCCGACCATGGAACCTTAAAGTCTTGAAAGTAGAGAGAACCAAGAAGAGAATTCACGTAGTAAAGTTGGACGTGTCTATTTCCTCCTGTAAAACAGAAAGTGCAATATATATATAATATATATATATATATATATATATATATATATATACCACAGTGTGATAATAAGAACCTACTCTAATAGACAGTTATTTCCACAACAGTTTCGATGCCCACTGGCATCCTCTTCGGGTGGATACAGAAAACGAATGAACCAAAAACAAGAGGGGAAAACAGTCCAGGGACCATTAAGAAATTCGCACCTACAGTAGGTTAGATCCGTTCTCCCGACACCGGGAGGGCATTTTATTAAAGGGTCCCGCTTATAAGTACATTCGCACAAATTAAACTATCTTCTTGTTCTATACATACAGATTCTATTATTTTGACATAATTACTGCATTTATTATTACATTTACGTTTTTAACATTTATTATTATTACCTTTACACTTATTATCACATTTATTTTATTAACTTTATTATTACATTTATTATTATTGCATTTACATTTATTTCCACATTTATTAATTTTATTATTACATTTATATTTATTACTATTACGTTTATTATTCCATTTACATTTAACGGGATCTAACCTAGGTGCGAATTTCTTAATGGTCTCTGGATTGTTTCCTTCTCGCCTTTTTCATTCGTTTTTCGGTTTATAATTTCTGTAATAATAAACAACAATGTAATAATCAATGTAATAATAAATTTATAATTTCTGTAATAAATAATAATGCAATAAATAATGTAATAAATTTAATAATTATGTAAAATAATAGAATCTGTATGTATAGAAACAAGAAGATAGTTTTAAATTTGTGCGAATGTACTTATAAGCGGGACCCTTTAATAAATGCCCTTCCGGTGTCGGGAGAACGGGATCTAACCTAAGTGCGAATTTCATAATGGTCCCTGGAGTGTTTTTTCCCTCTTGTTTTTGGTTCATTCGTTTTTCTGTATCCACCCGAAGAGGATGCCAGTGGGCATCGAAACTGTTGTGGAAATAAACTCTGTCTATTAGAGTGGGTTTTATTATCATATTTTGACCTTCACGTAGAAAAGTGAAGTTTTTTGCATTTATATATACAGTGGCGCCCATAAGTATTCGTACAGAGAAATATTTAATTTATATGCGTCCTTATATTTTGCACCAGGCATAGTATAGTTATGAAAAGTTTATCTTTTGTTTGGAAAAATTTAACAAAGGTTTCTGGATATTCGAGACCAAATTGATTATTTGGAACAACGAGCAACAGTATGTTTGGCGAAAATCTAATATTGCATTCGAGTTAAAAAACAGCCTTCCTCCAGTTAAACTTGGTGGTGCTATTTTGCTTCTTTGGGAATGCTTTAGTGTTTCTGGTCCAAGAAAGAGTGTTGTTAATATAGAATCATGAATTCGAAGAAATATCAGGAAATTTAGAAGAAAATGTATTGCCTTCAGTTTTGGAGTTGCGAATGGGTCGCAATTGGGTACTGCACAAGATAATGATCCAAAGCATAAAAGTAGGAGCACCATGAAATGACTTCAAGAAAAGAATTTCAATCTTCTCGAGTGGCCGAGTCAAAGCCCAGATCTCAATTTAATCGAGAATTTATGGTTTTGATTTGAAAAAAGCCGTCCGCAAGAGAAACCCTTCGAACTCTGAATGAATTGCAACAATTTTCCTTAGAAGAATGAGCTAACATTTCTACTGAGGGATGTCGAACCTTGTAGAAAAATACCGAAAACGAATCACTGAAGTCATTCAAGGAACAAGTGGACACACAAAGTATTAAATAATTTTGCAAATAAATGTACGAAAACATTTGCATTTTAACTTTTCTTTTATTCTCTTGGAATTCTTTGATGTTTTACATATATGTTGGAGTTAAACTAATGTTTTTATTTGTCAAATTTTTCCAAACGAACAGTAAACTTTTCCTATCCTGTGCATGGTACAAAGATAAGGACGAATATAACTGAAAATATTTCTCCGTACAAATACTTATAAGCGCAATGTATATACAGTATGTGTGTGTTTTTCCTACGTGAAGATATGTACAATTGTACATACAGGTGCATAGTATTCATTTAAATTTTCTTCTTATTCCTCACCTTTACGTTTGTAAGGGACAATGGACAGAAATTGGTTGTCGCAGTACAGAGTTACATTATTTATCGTATTTTGCCAGTAGCCATTTGTTGCCACGCGCTTTCTCTTCTTTAGAACGCATCTGGAAAGCAGGGTAAAAAAAATTATTAAGACAACAATGTTGAAAAGAATTATTTCCGGTTTTATTACTTTGCACCATGAAAGTTATTAAGAAAGTAGAGAATAAGAGGAATATATACTCATTTTGTATCCTACCATACCACTGGCATCGAAATTTTCAAAGTAAAGTCCATTTTGAATTTTCTTTCATTGTAATCCTAAAATTAAGCTCTAGCACTAAAACATTTTGTATATGGTAGTACGATACTGTAAAGCAGTGGTTCCCAACCGGTTTTGGCTTATGGCCCCCCTTAGGAACCTTTTTTTCCTGTGGCACCATAGCATTATTTTCAGTAGGTAATATGCAGATTTAACTCTATTTTACAAAATAATTTTCCTGTGGCCCCCTTCAAATGTGCCATGGCCCCCAGGGAGCCATATGGCCCCCGGTTGGGAAACACTGCTGTAAAGGACCTACACTCAAAGTTCTAAACAAACATATTTCGGTGCTACTGTAGTATGCGGTCTACCTACGATTCGGCGGTCTACCTTTTAATTATAGCTTCTTATCTTGTTTACTAATTGTTTGTTTACATCCCATTGTCAATCGCCCTTGACGATTGGTTAGGTTTAGTCATGATATTTTCGTTAGTTTTAACGAAAATATCATGATTAAACCTAACCAATCGTAGGTAGACCGCATACTACAGTAGCACCCATATTTCTTTATTCATTATGTAAGCTTAACTCGCACGTTTGAACAATTTTTTAAAATTAATTCGTGTCTTGTAGAGATTTTTCCAACCAGGTTCTTTTTTTTCTATCGGAACACGCCGGAACAGCGTTCCGGTACCTTTACGAAAAGGAAGGTAGCATTTTTTTTGACTGGTATGGCCACCGAGTAGGATGTGGTAACTGAAAACGTTTTAGGAAATTTATAGCAGAGTTCCGGAACCTTTTTTCCAGAAAAAATAAACATGATTCCAACTCGCATCATTTTAATATAAAATAGGTTTCCTATATTTATAATTAGAGAATTACATTAGAAAAGAGGAAGCTACTAGAAATATTTGAACAATACTAAACGAGAACATAGTTCTAAAAAACCTAATTAGCTAAACAAATATATATATTTTAAATAAATATATTTTACATCATTTGTTCAATACACATTTGAAATTTTGAAGAAGGGAAAATTTATGAGTCTTTTCAGTAATTTTTTTAACTTTAATTCAAATAAAACGGTTTTCGAGATGGATGAATTTATTTTCAGTAGAAAGAAACATACAAAATGTAAACTAAAATGTTTAAGCAGAGATATGATGTCTTTACTGTTAGCTTAGAGAAATTTAGATGGACTTTAATTTGCCTTTCAGTTATACTTTTGGTTTCGTAGTGTTCAACACTCTTAAGTTAGCGCAATGGACCTGAGAGCTGGGCGAATTACTGGGCCTCTTGATTGATTACACTGGTATGCATATGAAATTTTTTGTCTGCTGTGAGGGTTTTTTCAACTCATATTATATAATTCGACCATGCTGAATTCGAAAATGACATTGGTTTTTCCTCAATCAGGTCAGGTTTTTTCTCTATTGGCCATTTATTATAAGTCCAATTTTATCCCCAAATTTATTGATTTTTTTAGCTTAAACACTGTAGATACGAGTAATATTATAAGAACACTCGTGAAAAATGAAAACATTGTGTGAATAAATACTTTTATTCATACAATGAATATGGAAAAAAGTTTATTGAGGAAGGAATGAAGTTTTTTTGGCTTTCCGTCTGTGTTTTTCTTCGGGCACGTCTCGCTTCAAACACCAGCAATAGTCCGCCAGCATATTGATATCCCAGTTTCCCTGGTACCTCTCTTCCATTATTTTGATATCTTGGTGAAATCGTTCACCCTGTTCCTCACTATAATCCCGCAATTTTCAGGAAAATAGTCCAAGTGGGACCACAAAAAGTGCATTTTTATGGACATGCGCGACCCATGAGCTTTGAAAGCTTCCATCAAGTTTTCGACAACGGACTCGTATTCTGGACTTCTACGCTTGCCAAGAAAATCAGTGACAACTGATTTGAATGCCTGCCAGGCATTCTTCTCAGTTGGAGTCATTGCGTTTTCGAACTGAGTATCCTTGATCAAAGTTCGAATTTGAGGACCATCAAAAACCCCAGCATTTAGTTTAGCATCAGATATATGAGGAAATTTACTCTCGAGATATCGGAATGCTGAACCCTCCTTATTCATTGATTTGATGAATCAATGAATATGGAAAAAAGGGGGAGCAAAATTTTTGTTGGTGGTACAAGGGGCACTGAAACGATATTATGCGACCCAGGTTCAAAATTCTCTCTAGATGCCCATTCACGCTGTGCATAGTGCTTCTCATCCGCTCGGCTATCCCATTTGCAGAGGAAACATGGATATTTCGTGTATCCCCCTTGCATTCCCAATACAAATGCCACAATCTGAAAAAAAATGAAAATATTTAAAGAATTTAGAGAATTTGTTCTATCAGATAAAAAAATCTATGCATTGGACTGTATCACTTCTGTGGGGAAGTTAAGTGGTCTTATACGCTCTCAAATAACCTTTGGAAAAACAACATAGTCAATAGCAATAGTTTACTTATGATATTAGTATTACCTTCAAATCTCCACAGATCCTCCAGTTATGTTGGTCGTATACGAGAGCATCCAGTAAAATTTTCATGTTATCGTAGCTCTCAGTAAGTTGTAAGGAATGTGCTACAGGGACTGATGCAACCCTATTCCCAATGTTGAGAAGTACTGCTTTCAAACTTCGTTTAGACGAGTCTATAAATAGCCTCCATTGTGATGCGTTATATGGCAGGCCCAAGGATTCGATTAGCCCCTCAACATTGCAGCAGTACACTAAGGAAGAGGTATTTTCGTGCATTGCAAAAAACTTGCGGAATTCTTCCTCTCGTTTCCTATACCAGGAGAATGTTGTTCCCGGAGCCAGCAAGTTGTCCTCTCGAAGTCGTGAGCCCAAGATCTCTGCAGCTAATTTGGAAAGTCCTAAATCCCTGGTAAGATCATTAAGTTTGGCCTGGTTGAGAGGCCTCGGCTCATTTGAAGCGGTATTTTGAGGTATATACGACTGGGACTGGTCATTGGCATTGGTCATTGATTCATCATCAGAATCATCGAAGTCCAGGGTTTGAGGTGGGTCGGGTATTGGAATTCCAGGACCATGGGGTACAGGTCTCATAGCAGAAGGAATGTCAGGGTATACAACAATGTGTTTATTCTTCTTGTTAACTCCTGAAAATAGAAACACAGAAACATGGATATAAAACTTGCATATGAAATAGAAGAAGCATTCAGACAGTGGCGGCTCGTGAGGGAAGGCTGCGGTCTGTAAGATAAATTATGAAATAGGTCGACGGAGTCTGTATATTTTCTTTCTTTTTCATTCATATTGTCCCTTCGGGGACAATATGAATGAAAAAGAAAGAAAATATACAATCATTGTATATGTAAATGTAACTTGTATAACAATATGTATGTGTAAATGTATTTTCTATAACAATATGTATATGTAAATGTATGATTACCATTATGGTGAATATTATGCTATATATGGTGAATATTACATTATGGTGAATATTATGCTATATATGGTGAATATTACATTATGGTGAATATTATGTCAAGTTTCATACGAGGATTTCAAAATATTTAAGAAAAATAAATTTATAAGCCCACCTTGGAGGTTTGTCATGCAGAAATAGCAATCTGTCACGTGATCCTTTCCTTCTCTCCAAATCATTGGAATTCCAAAAGGCAAAGATTTCGCTCTGCCTTTGCTCCATCTTCTCAAATTTTCAATGCACGTCTTGCAGCACATATGAGGGGCGAAATTTTTGTCCTGGTCCCCTAGCTTAATTCCAAAGTATGCTCTATACATTGTCTTCACAAATTTAGTGATTTGGGACTGGTTATTTGGCATGGTAACCGTCCCACATATGTAGCAGAATCTATCGGGATCATTTTTACACGCTCTATTCATTATGAAATATTTTATCTATATGCCTGAAAAGTAAAAAAAGATATTATACAAGTGAAACAAGTGATGATAGATGTTACTGTTCCAATTCCGCTTTGACAAAATCACGAAAAATTCTATTTTACTTATGAGGCCATAGCCGGATAACCTGAGCTGATTGAGAAAAACGGATTGCAGATTCGAAATCAGCAGGAAAACCTCTATAAGAATCACTTACAAAACCCTTGACAGCAAAATTGATGCATACCAGTGTTATTGTTATTATTAATATAACAAAAAGGGGACCTTTACGGTCACTGTTAGGAACCCTTTATTTAAAGTTGCAAAAAGTTCATTTAGATACTTAGGTACTTAGACCTGGATGCTTTAGGAACTTACATGTTGACAGTATTTACTCTATACACGTATATTTATTTTTTTTCTTCTTCTTCTTTGTCGAAATGCATAATTATGAATTATTATTTATTGTCATTTATGTTCCTTGCAGGTTTGCGAAGCTGATCACATATCGACAAATGGGTCGTACATAAAATGCAACTTTGAACATGTTCTTGAATTTTTGTCCCTTTAAAACAGTGGTCCGCAACCTTTTTCTCATTTGTGGACCCTTAGAAGAATATGGATTATTTTTGAGGACCACTTAGCGAAAATAATTTGTATATTCTAATTTTGTGTGGATTAGAATATATCCCTTGTCTTCTGCGGACCCCTTAAACTCGTTCACGGACCACAGTTGCGGGCCACTGCTTTAAAAGTAACTTCGTAACTACTAAAGTTGCAGAAACAAAACCAGTCAAATTTGGAAGGAAGTTCAGTATCTTTAAGTCACTAAATATTAAAAAATTGAGTTTTATTTACAATTGTTCTTTCTTTACAATTTTTACAGTTGTTCATAGTCAATCCTCATGTTCAGAACCTCGGCGTTTTGATGTGTTCAGCATACGTTGCGTGTGAAGCTGTTTCCTTGTTCTTCGCAATTCATGCTTAACCCTTATCATTTAACTCAATAGCTTCCCGCTGTGATATGTTTAATGTAATGATACACGCTGCAGTTGAAGTTATTTATAAAATATAACTGACTGTACACGTCGCCGTACAGAAACACGGTTCCCACTGTCGAGAAATTTATAATAAGGAATAAAAACCATTGTAATGCATTGGCGAAAGCTTGTGCGCACTTTAATAAAATCCATATACTGTACTGTATAGGGGCTCTCATAATTAATTTCAAAACAGTTATTTTTAATGCATGCCAGATACATTCAAAATCAACGTGGAATTCGAATTTAAAATGTTACATGAATATGTTTGGAAAAGTTTCAAATAAGTTGGTTGTCTTAAACGAATAAAAGTCCAAGGTTTTCAAGATGTCTGGACTGCGTTTGAAAGATTGGGGGTCATAGACAGGAGAAAAGATGGATTGAGGAAGATTGTTCCAGAGTTGACTGATTGAGTAGATGAAAGAGTGAAAATATCAACCCTTGCGTTAGAAAGTTGGACAGAAATGGAATGGGAATGTGTCGAAAGTCTGGTACTGCGTGCTCTCCTTAACCCTTAATCCCTACCCATTATAAAAGTTACGCTAGCAATATCCACATTACTGTGGTACACCAGTAAGCCAGGTAGGGTTTAAGGGTTAAAGGAGGAGGCATTCATTTAGAGAGTTCAAAAGGCAGGGTCCGTTATAATAGCGAAAATAAATAGAGTGGGATAACATTGCGGCGAAGAGAGGGATATAAAGCCTATAAATGTATTATACACAAATATACAGTGCCTCTATAATGACCAGGCAGACTGCAAATTACAATACTTGCAAAATTTAGCTCTGGAAACCAGCATAGATCTCTTCTGCCTAACGGAAATACACTTACATTATACGAAAAAAAATGTGAAAATTGCATCCAGGATACTGAAATAGCAATACTGGATAACAACATATACAGATCAGATAGAAGTGCTAGACGAGGAGAAGGGTGTTGCATCTACGTGAAAAACAGACATACATGTGAAGTGACTGGAAGCAAATTAAACAGCACAGTCGAAATTTTTATTTTAGAAGTAAAATAACTGAACCTAACCATTATAAACGTCTACAAACCAACAAACACCACAAAAAGTTAATTCCAATTCGCTGCAAATGAAATAGAAAACATTAAAATTACTTAAAACTCCAGCAACAAATATTTTAATTTGTGGGGATTTTAATTTTCCACTTATAACATGGAAGAAAAATGACGAAATTATATTTGTTGAGAAGTTTCATGCCAACGTTACAAAATATGATAGAACCCAGTCAATAATGCTATTTTATCATATATTATGGAACATTATGCCCTTTCCCAGTAAATCTGTGAAGCCACGTTTTGGATTTAATTTCGACACATAATAATGATAATAAATTAAATGGTAACGCATACAAATTTCCCGGACCATACTCTAATCGATATGCAATTAAAGTAGCAACCATAGGTGCAAAAACGCATCCCAGAGAGTCAGAAGGAATATTTGAAGGTTTAAATATAAATTCAAAGAAAGTAGATTGGGAAAGTGTAAATAAAGATTTAAAGAAAGTAAACTGGAAATTGCTACTTCACGAGAAGTCTCCCAAAGAAATACTATGTATAATAGAAACTGAAACTAAACCTATAATGCTGAAACATGTTCTGAAGAGATAAAAAAGAAAAAGTAGTAAGTTTGAGAGAAAAATCATGACACTATTTAGACTACGGAAACGAACCATAAAAAACCTCTACAGGTGCAGAACTAAAGCATGGAGACTGAAACTAGAAAAAACTATGCGAAATAGAAGTAGATCTAAAACATTCACCCATAAGACAAACGAGGAGGAAAACAAGGTAGCAGAAAACATAAAAATAATCCAAAATACTTCGACACGTTTTCGAAAAGAAAAATACAATGTAAAGAGAGTATTGGTCCTGATAAATGGAGCGACCGAATACACACATGACCCAGAAAAAATGAGCGAATTGCTTAAGGAACAATTTAACTCTGTGTTTAGCAACCCTAGGTCTGAGAAGAAAGTAGAAAGTCCAGATGAATTTTTTGACATTGATACAAGTTAGCCAAGAACCACTTGGCCAGGTTGTTGTGCAAAGTTCCTAACCAGCCATGCGCGCAGGGTACGAAGGCAAGAAGAGATAGGAAAGCAATTCCCAACTCCACCAAATCCTGCAAATAGGCGGGATGCTACAGAGATGCCACAAACTCCTTCATCCGACAAAAATATGAAAATCTATCCAATTCTAATTCTTCTCGCACTTTCTGGCATCTAGCTAAGAACCCCTTCAACAACTTTACTTCCTCTTCTTTCCCTCCTCGTTTCTATTCCGACGGCACAGATGCTGTCTCTTCTCCTGACAAAGGTGAACGTTTCACTCAAACTTTCGCTTACAATTCAACCCAGGACAATTCCGGTGCTGTTCCTCCATCTCCCCCCCCCTCTGACTTTATTATGTCTGAAATTAGAATATCTTCTAAAGATGTTTTTTTTGCCCTATCTGGGCTCAACTTTAAGAAGGCGTATGGTCCTGATGGTGTTCCTCCTATTGTTCTTAAGAATTGTGTTTCTGTGCTGACACCCTGCCTAGGAAAACTCTTTCGTCTTTGTCTCTTCTCTGGTACTTTTCCTTCCTGCTGAAAGTTCGCTTTCATTCAGTCTGTCCCAAAGAAGGGTGACCGCTCTCAACCCTCCAACTATCGTCCAATTGCTTTGATTTCTTGCCTTTCCAAAGTGTTTGAATCTACAATTAATAGGACGAGTCTTAAACACCTTTCTTCTCACAATCTTCTTTCACATCGTCAGGATGGATTCCGCAAGGAACGCTCTACTGGCGATCTTCTTGCATATTTCTCTGACTTGGTCATCCTCCTTTCGGGATTTCGGTGAAACTTTTGCTATTGCGCTAGATATATCGAAAGCTTTTGATAGAGTCGGTTTCTATCCTTCTATCTGTGCCTTCATCTCTAATTTCTGTTCTGGCCGATCTATAGCTGCAGTTGTAGATGGCCACTGTTCTTCTCCTAAAGCTATTAACAGTGGTGTTCGTCAAAGTACTGTCCTGTCACCCACTCTTTTCCTTTTATTTATTAATGATCTTTTAATTCGCACTTCCTGTCCTATTCACTCCTATGCTGATGATTCCACTCTTCACTTCTCCACCCACTTCCCAAAGCGTCCCTCACAGCAGTCGCTTCATGATTCGCGTAGGACGGCTGTGGGACACTTGACTTCTAATCTTTTCTGCTATATCTAATTGGGGCAGAAAAAACCTTGGGGCCTTCAATGCCTCAAAAAAGTCAGTTCCTCCATCCGTCTCCTCGTCACACTCTTCCATACGACTATCCCCTTACCTTCAACAACATACAACTCAATCCTTCCTCTTCTCTTAACAGTCTTGGCGTTTCCTTTTCTCGTGATCTTTCCTGGAAAGATCACATATACTCTCTTTCTAAAACAGCTTCTAAGAGGTTGGGTGTGTCGTACCGCCTCCGCGGTTTCTTCAACCCCACTCAGTTGCTGTATCTGTTGCTGTCTCTGTCTTGTTCGCCCCTGTATGGTGTATGCTTCTCATGTGTTGGGTAGTTCAACCCACACAGTCGTACTTGACCGGGTGGAATCAAAGGCTTTTCGTCTCGTCAATTCCCCACCTCTTACTGATTGTCTTCAATCTCTCTCTCTCTTCGCCGCAATGTTGCCTCACTCTCTTTTTACTATCGCTATCATAACGGACATTGCTCTTCTGAACTCTCTAACCGCATGCCTCCTCCTTTAAGAAGAGCACGCAGTACCAGACTTATTACACTTTCTCATTTCTTTTCTGTCCAACTATCTAATGCAAGGGTTAATCGGTATTTTCAGTCTTTCATCTACTCAACCGGTCAACTCTGGAAAAATCTTCCTCAATCCATCTTTCCTCCTATCTATGACCTCCCATCTTTCAAACGCAGAGTTTCTAGGCATCTTGAAAACCCCGGTCCTTGATTTTGGTTCTCTTCTTCTTCTATGGGAGGGTCGCTTTTGCGGGCATTTGCCCTTGGCTCCTCCTTCCAGCATAAAAAAAAGAGAGGTTGACTGTAGGTCGATTCTGAAGCGTCGTTCAAACCCTCATAAAGGTTTCTTGTGCTACTGGCCAATATATATATATATATATATATATATATAACTTTGGTTTTGCTTCTGCCCGAATTGTTCATTCTGACAAAGGTCAAGCTTGTCACTCCACCTTAGTCCTACATTTTAATGTGGAATCCGAACCACGCCCTACCAGCAGCCCAGCGTCTTAACCATTAGGCTGTCCAAGGTACCCATTTATCTACCAACCAATTTCTTTTATTGTGTGGAAGGATGAACAGCTGGGGTTTGTTGCACGCCGTCTGCTGTCACCGGGTCTCGATCCCGGGGCCGATGGTTTCGTAGTCAGCGGCGCCTATCACTACACCACCGAGTGTGTGTGTATATATATATATATATATATATATATATATATAGATAGATAGATAGATAGATAGATAGATAGATATGGATAAATAGATAGACAGATAGGTATACAGTATATACTATATAATTTCATTTAAAAGTTTGCTCTTAGGGAAGCACAGTTTAAGGATGAACAGGAAAACCCAAATATTTATCATTCTCGTTTGACAGGCAAACGTTTCGGAAATGATTTGCTATCATCGGTGTTATAAAATTATAAATCATTGCCTTTTACCGTTTTAGTGTGTAGTGAATACTCTTATTTTAGTTTCAAGATAAATGTTAATTTTACCGTCTTGAATTTCGGAATAGTATAAATTCATTTTAAATTAGTTACCCCATTATAATTCAATTGTGAACCACATTAATACTAATTTTATGTATACTATATTATTTTATTGTATGTAAACATAATTAATTATATATCACAATTGTCAGTTAATTATTTATATTCAAATATTTATTTTAATCTAATACCATGTCCATTTTACAAATAAATAATAGAAAACCAATGGTTATATTTTCCACCTTTGGTACTGTCGCAGTTTCGCCTAACGGACTCAATACGGCTAGTGAGATAATCACTGGTTGGCACTTAACTAGCGGCAGTGCTTATGGCTACATCATCCAGGTTAACCTATACCGGATAGATGCGCTACGGTCCCAAGCCGTAGCTTGCCTAGGCCGACGACGACGACGACGTAAACCAACAAATTGGTGACCCCGGAGCTGGATTACCCCTTTTACCCGAACGACTAGGATTAGACTGTAATGTCGTTCGTGCCCATCACCCCCTTCACCCGAACGACTAGGATTAGACTGTAACGTCGTTCGTGCCCATCACCCCCTTCACCCGAACGACTAGGACTAGACTGTAATGTCGTTCGTGCCCATCACCCCCTTCACCCGAGCGACTAGGACCAGACTGTAATGTCGCTCGTGCCCTCTGCCCCTCACCCCTGCCGTGCGCTCTGTGCCTGCGCTCGTCTCAACCTCCACTCCTTCGTTGGGAACTTGTCGTCTTGCTTGTACGTTAGCAAGCATAGGAGAAGATGCTTGACGACGCTGGTGCCATCTCCCACTTGAGCGTAAAGCTCCCCGTCTTCTGGCCGGGTGATCCATTTATTTGGTTCCACCAAGTGGAATCACAATTCAACTTGGGAAGGATCACCACTAGCAGGACGAAATACGATCATGTTTTGTCCTCTCTACCAGCGAGCATCATCTCTGAAGTCCGTGACGTCATCGTATCTACTTCCACGAGTGAGGACCCGTACAAACGATCTGAAGTCTGCCATTCTGTGCCGCACCACTGTCTCCGAGCGTGAGAAACTACATCAGTTAATCTCAAAAGAAGAACTTGGAGACCGTAAGCCCACTCAAATGCTGAGGGCTATGCAGTGCGCTCTAGGCGAACGCGCACAAACCTTCGATAAGGACATCTTTAGACAGTTGTTCTTGCAGAAACTTCCTCCATCAGCTCAGCGTGTCTTGGCCACTATGGATCCTGCTACTCCAGTTGATAAACTAGCAGAAACTGCCGACAAAGTAGTGGAGATTGACACAGCTCCGGTCAACAACGTGAACACACAATCGGAACTGGAGTTGAAAGTGAAAGAGTTAAGTCAACAACTCAACCACGTTTGTTCTCTGCTACAAAATCAACGGCAAAGAAGCCATTCTCGGTCAAGATTTACGAAGAGGCATCGTTCGAGTTCCGGGAAGATCTGTTTCTACCACTCGAAATTTGGAAAGAAGGCTAGGAAGTGCATCTCCCCTTGCAATTTTCGTCGGAAAACCCAGCAGCGAGTCCTAATGCGTCTAGTACTCGCACTGCCAACCTGTTATTCATAAAGGACAGGAACTCTGGTGTCAATTTCTTGGTTGATACCGGAGCGTCAGTCAGTGTATTCCCTCAAAAATCTGGTCATACGCACTCGGAATCTCCGCCTCTATACGCTGCTAACGGTTCACGCATACCCACGTACGGTACTCAGTCGCGTGAACTAAACTTGGCCTTCACCGATCCTTCAAGTGGATTTTCATCTGTGCTCAAGTGCGGCATCCCATAATCGGCGCTGACTTCCTCCAGCATTTCAAACTCCTGGTGGATCTTGACAAGCGACGCTTATGCGACAGGCACACTGCTTTCTGTTCTTGCCAAACAGGTTGCCCTTCCGGACGCCTCGAACTCTGCACTTTCCTCGTTCCCCCTAATTCCATGTACCAGTGCCTTTTCCAGCGATATCCAGGAATTCTTCAAACCGATGCAGATGGGTGATACCATTAAGCACACCATTACCCATCACATTACAACAAAAGGTCCCCCTGTGTTGCAAAACCCAGACGTCTTGCCCCGGACAAACTGAAAGCTGCCAAATCGGAATTCCAGCTTATGATGGATCTTGGGATAATAAGACCTTCCAAAAGCAGTTGGTCCTCTCCCCTACACCTGGTCCAGAAGAAGTCAGGAGACTGGAGACCATGTGGGGATTACCGGTTTTTGAATTCGACAACCATTCCGGACCGATATCCGGTACCAAATGTCCAAGACTTTACTTCTCTTCTCCACGGCAAAATCTATCTTCAGTAAAATAGATCTCGTTAAGGCTTTCCACCACATTCCCGTAGAGCCTTCGGATATTCCCAAGACTGCAGTTTGTACACATTTGGGTTATTCGAATTTGTGAAGATGTCGTTCGGGCTACGGAATGCTGCGCAAACCTTTCAGAGTTTATAGATGAGGTCACCAGAGGCTTAGACTTTGTTTATGCCTACATCGATGATTTGCTTGTGGCCAGCTCAACGGAAGAGGAACATAAGGAACATCTTTCACTCCTTTTTCAACGCTTAGAACAATTACGGTGTACTATTAATGCATCTAAGTGTGTGTTTGCACAGCCAACCTTGGAATTTCTTGGTCACACGATTTCGCAGCACGGAATACCCCCTTCAGGACAAGTGTGAAGTGATAAAAAATTACCCTATGCCAAATAATCAGCGTGAGTTACGTCGGTTTCTAGGTTTGGTAAATTATTACCACAAGTTCATAAAACTGTGCTAGTGTTCTTGCTCCTCTACACGCTATGATCACACACAAACGCAAGGTAACGAAATTGTTATGGTGTAGCGATAGTTTACAGGCGTTCGACAATGCCAAAAATGCTATCAATAGTGCATTGTCTCTGTCATTTCCTATCAGTGATGCCCCCCTAACTCTGACGGTCGATGCATCAGATGTTGCGATCGGTGGAGTGTTGGAACAAACCATTAACGGTCAACAAGCACCCATCGCGTTTTACTCGAAAAAGCTGCAGCCAGCCCAAACGCGTTATAGTGCTTTCGGACGTGAACTTCTTGCTATTTACTTAAACGTGAGCATTTTCAACATTTCCTTGAAGGCCGAGAGTTTTGTGTTTTTACCGACCACAAACCTTTGGTCACTGTCTTCAATAAAAACAGCTGTAACCACTCTCCCAGAGTCATCAGGCAACTCGATTATCTCGCAATTTACAACAGATATCCGCCACATCAAAGTGACTTGAACACTCCAGCGGATGCACTTTCAAGAATAGAGATTACTTCTGTACCCTCAGCTCTACACTGTGGAATGCTATTGCACAGGATCAAGATAAGGATACGGAACTACAAGCCTGCTCAGAGAAGACTCCACTCACTCACTTTCCCTCAAGAAAATGAGTATGCCAGGATTGTCTGTGCCCCTCTATTGCGACGTATCAACAGCTGCTATTCGCCCTTATGTCCCTCCATGTCACAGACAAGCAGTCTTCACGGATCTTCATAAGCCCTCCCATCCTGGTATCCGTGCTTCGCAACACCTGGTTACCTCTCGCTTGTTTGGCCCTCGATGCGGAAGGATGTCAAACATTGGACCAAAACGTGCCTTGCCTGCCAGCGTGCCAAAGTCCAAAGGCACACCAGGTCCCCCTTTGACGCATTTCCGCCCCATCCCAGCGATTTGAAATAATTCATGTAGACATTGTTGGCCCTCTTCCAGTGATTCAAGGCCAACGTTATCTGCTCACCTGTCTCGACCGCTTTTCCAGATGGCCTGAAGCCATCCCACTTCCTGATATCCAAGCGGACACTGTTGCAAGAGCCTTTCTTCATGGATGGGTATCAAGATTTGGATTGCCGACAAAAGTCATCACTGACCAAGGTCGCCAATTTGAGTCTTCGCTTTGGAAGAAGTTTACCAGCTTGTTGGGTACAGTACATGCGCATACCTGTGCGTATCATCCGCAAGCTAACGGCCTCGTCGAACGCTTCCATTGCCAGCTGAAGTCATCCCTTATGTGTCACGAAGACTCCCATTGGATGGATAAGCTTCCACTCGTGTTGCTTGGTATTCGCTCTGCATTTAAGAGTGATCTGAAGACTACAGCGGCTGAACTAGTCTATGGAACAACACTGCGGCTACCAGGTGGCTACTTCACTGCAGGGGATAAGTCATGTGATCCTACGGAATTCGCTCAAGCACTTTCCTCTCACATGCAGTCCCTTCAGCCTGTTCCCCCTCGATTGACTAGCCAACAGAACATCTTTGTTTCCCCAGCCCTCCAGTCTTGCACCCACGTTTTCGTTCGTGTACCTGTCCCAAAACGGCCTCTCCAATGTCCATATGACGGGCCCTATGAAGTTCTCCGACGTACGCGCAAATCATTCCTCATCCAGCGCGGTTCCAAGGTCGACAAGGTTTCTATCGATCGTCTTAAGCCTGCGTTTTTGGAATCAACCTTAAGTGAGGTACATGTAGCTACCAAAAAGGTCCCGGGGAAATCTGTGTCGTTCGGAACTCTTTGAACTTCCTCTCTGGTGGGGGAGTGTGTAGTGAATACTCTTATTTTAGTTTCAAGATAAATGTTAATTTTACCGTCTTGAATTTCGGAATAGTATAAATTCATTTTAAATTAGTTACCCATTATAATTCAATTGTGAACCACATTAATACTAATTTTATGTATACTATATTATTTTATTGTATGTAAACATAATTAATTATATATCACAATTGTCAGTTAATTATTTATATTCAAATATTTATTTTAATCTAATACCATGTCCATTTTACAAATAAATAATAGAAAACCAATGGTTATATTTTCCACCTTTGGTACTGTCGCAGTTTCGCCTAACGGACTCAATACGGCTAGTGAGATAATCACTGGTTGGCACTTAACTAGCGGCAGTGCTTATGGCTACATCATCCAGGTTAACCTATACCGGATAGATGCGCTACGGTCCCAAGCCGTAGCTTGCCTAGGCCGACGACGACGACGACGTAAACCAACAAGTGTTTTCCGAAACGTTTGCCTGTTAAACAAGAATGATAAATATTTGGGTTTTCCCGTTCATACTTATATTTTATATATATATATATATATATAAATATATATATATAAAGGGTGATCCAGAGAAATGGGACCCAAAAGAAACCCCTGTAACTCTTAAAGTATAAGTCCTTTTATAAAATCATACGCATCATTCGAAAGAGGATAGTTACAAGTTTGTACAGGATTGTATAGGTTTTGACAATACAAGACAAGATAAGATACAAAACAAAATAAAAGTGTTAGTTAAAACTAACCCTTCAAGATGACTGCATGGACTGTGGAACAGCTGCGTTTCATAACTGAGCAATATTATGAGCATGGAAGAAGTGTAGTTTCAGCTCAAAGATCTTTCAAGACAAATTTTCAGATGTCAAAATCACCTTCTAAGAGCTGAAACTACACTTCTTCCATGCTCATAATATTGCTCAGTTATGAAACGCAGCTGATCCACAGTCCATGCAGTCATCTTGAAGGGTTAGTTTTAACTAACACTTTTATTTTGTTTTGTATCTTATCTTGTCTTGTATTGTCAAAACCTATACAATCCTGTACAAACTTGTAACTATCCTCTTTCGAATGATGCGTATGATTTTATAAAAGGACTTATACTTTAAGAGTTACAGGGGTTTTTTGGGGTCCCATTTCTCTGGATCACCCTTTATTATATATATATATATATATATATATATATATATATGAAATGAAAATGAAATGAAAAGGTTTATTTTATTGGCAGACTATATAGTCCATATGACAAATATTATTAATACAATGACAGTTCATATACTAAGGATAGAAATATATACAATTAATTAGAAATAATAGAGTAATGTCGGAGTTAAGTGGAGCTACAGACAGACGTTTTCGTACCAAGAATTCCATAGCTTTGAGGATAAATGGCAGGACTCATGGATAGCTTGGATGATAGGGTTGGTTGATTTTTTAATTCTTTGCATTAGACTGTGTTGAGCACCTCTTGTTACCTCCGGAAGCTCGGGACATTGCGGGTAGCAAACATTTGCGAAGCTGAGCATCTCGGGGGTAATTTATATAAGAGTCTAAAAGACCTGTTGTACAGCAAATTTAGGGTTCTGCCAGAACCTTTTTTATAATTCACCCAGAGTTGCTGACCGTATATATTACTGCAGAAAGTATGAAAGAGCGTGTCTTTAGCTTCACTTGTACAGAAATATATACAGTTGATTAGAAATAATACAGGAATGTCAAAGTTAAGTGGAGCTACAGACAGACGTTCTCGTACCAAGAATTCCATAGCTTAGAGGATAAACGGCAGGACTCATGGATAGCGTGGATAATCGGGTTGGTTGATTTTTTAATTCTTTACATTAGACTGTATTGAGCACGTCTTGTTACCTCCGGGAAGTTCGGGACATTGCGGGTAGCAAACATTTGCGAAGCTGAGCATCTCGGGGGTAATTTATGTAGGAGTCTAAAAGACCTGTTGTACAGCAAATTTAGGGTTCTGCCAGAACCTTTTTCATAATTCTCCCAGAGTTGCTGTCCGTATATATTACTGCAGAAAGTACGAAAGAGAGTGTCTTTAGCTTCACTTGTACAGAACCGGAAATTCCTTATAGTCATATTCGCTTTACATAAAGGCTTCGAGATTGTTTTCTTATATCCGAGTCATCACTCAATTAGCTGGTAATAGTTTGACCCAAATACTTAAACTCTTGTACTTCCTCAATTACTTCACCTTTCATTTTAAACCTTATATCAGCTGGCTCATTACAGCTTTTAGGATGAAAATGCATAACCTTAGTTTTTGTAACATTAAAAAGAATATCATGTTTCTGCGAATACACTTCGCAGACTTTTAGTAGCCGATCCAGACCTTTAACAGAAAGACTTATTAACACCATATCATCGGCATAAACTAAGTTCTTTATTCTTGTTATCTATACAACATCCCTCTGTTGCTTCATTAAGTGACGCAATTAATTCGCAACTAATTCGCAATTAATTCGCAATTAATTCGCAATCAATAATAATAAAATAAATACATTTTTTCAATTTACAATGACATGAATAATTGTGAAGCTCGACTATTTATTTAATTTTATTTAATTTGGCCCTTAAGCTTTAGGCTTTACTGGGCTCTGATTAAAAATAAGCAGCTAGTTGTTATTAATTAATAATAATAAATAAATAAATAAGTAAATAAGTATTATTAATAGTTAAAACATGTATTACAATATTAAACAATATTAATGGACAATATTAAACAATATTAATGGACAATATTAAACAATATTATGGACATTAATCCTAGATATTTGTTAGTATGCCATTATTAATCGGGATTTCAACTTGGTTTTAAACGAATTTACATTCACAATATTTTTAATATCGGCATGCAAGTCATTCCATAGTTTCAATCCAATGAAAATGGGTAGTTTTTGAGATGAAGACAATCTAAATTGAGGTATAACAAGCTTTGATCTATTTCTGGTCTGATACGAGTGGATTTCTTGATGAGTTACAAACTATCTATTTACCCATTGCAAATTAATGATTTTGCTCTTACACTCGTAAATAAAAATAAAATGTGCCAGTTTGGTTATATCATTGAGCTTTAGTAGGTTTAGCTCTTTAAATAATGCACTAGAGTGATCAAGGAAATCAGCATCAGATAATAACCTTATTGCTCGTTTTTGGATGACAAAGATACCATTTAATGCGTTGTTAGCGGAGTTTCCCCAAACAAGGGTGCAGTATGTTATATAAGGAAGAACAAGAGTATGATAAAGAGTCAATAAAACTTGTTTAGGGACTACATTTCTAAGTTTAAACATTATAGCAACGCTCTTTGAAATCTTTTTCGCGATATAATTTACATGATCACTCCATTGCAAATTCTTATCTAACATTACACCAAGAAATTTTGTTACAGTACACTCCTTTATGGCGATTTCATTAACATTAAGTTCATCAAGATATACATTTCTTTTATTAGTAAAAATCATGAAATTTGTTTTACTGGTATTTAGGAAGAGTTTATTGGTGGTCAATCATTTCATTACACTGATGAATACTGAATGAAATATATTCTTAGCTGAATTAACTTCTTTGCAAGAAAAAGAGACACTTGTATCATTTGCAAAAATTTTGAAGTTCAGTATATCAGATGAACGTGGAAGGTCATTTATATATAATAAAGATAACAGTGGACCCAGAACTGTGCCCTGTGACACACCATGTTTGACGAGCGCTTTAGTTGAGCAAACCTTATTTACTGAAACAAAATGATATTTATTGAACAAATAACTTTTAAACCAATCACTGATTGCTCCTCTAAAGCCGTAACAATATAATTTATTAAGTAGAATATTATGGTCTATTACATCAAACGCCTGACTCAAATCTCTAAATATTGATATCATTATTTCTTTGTTCTCCTTAGCTAGATTTACATTTTCCATAAGATTTAAAATAGCAATTTTCGTTGTTTTATTATTACGGAAGCCATATTGATTTGGAGATAATAAATTGTAGGATTCTAAATATCCCTGCATTCTACTTTTTACAATTTTTTCAAAAACTTTGCTGAACACAGATAATGAACACACACGGTCTGTAATTTGTTGCTAATGTAGGATCACCCCCTTTAAAAAGGGGTGTTATACAACCAGTTTTTAGCATTGATGGGAATATTCCTTTGGAAATACTTTGATTGATAATTTTAGCCAAAGTTACAGATATCTTATCTTTAACAAGTTTCAATATAGGTACAGGAATGTTATGAATGTTATTTTTTGTATTTTTTAATTTACCAATAATAATCTGGACCTCAGTAGAGGTAGCAGGAACAAAAGAAAATTAATTTAGTGGGCTGGGTGGCATATATTCTAAAGGTGAGTGATCATTATAATTAATTGTGAGCGAAGCTTATCCGCTATTGAAGTAAAATGTGCATTTGAAGAGTCTGCAATAGCAGTATCATCAGTAATTTCTTTATTACCAACATTTAATTTCTGTATTGAATTTTTCTTAATTTGTTTTCCGAGAAGATTGTTTATGGTTGTCCAAATGTTTTTCATGTCTCCTTTATGTTTGGAAAATTGATTGTTATAATAGTTATATTTTACAATTTTGATTATTTTAGTTAATTTGTTTCTGTATTGAGTATATTGTATTTTAGGAATTTTGCTCTGTAATTGCAATTTGAATAATTTATCTCTGTTCTATATTGAAGTGATAATTCCTGGAGTGATCCATGGATTTGCGACACTTTTGGGCGAAACTGTTTTTCTCCTTAAAGGAAAACAAATATTAAAAATATGGAATAAGGTGTCATAGAAGAACTGAAACATATGATCTGGGTCATTTAAAGGTTCGTCACAGTCAAGTCGAGTATTTTCTACAGCCCCAATAAATTTTCTTTTGTTAACCTCTGAGAATATTCTCTAATCAATAGTTGTTTTGTCCGCAACCTGAACAATGTTATTGAATATAGTGTAAGTAGGAAAATGATCACTGATGCTTGTGGTTATAATTCCAGAATTTACGAGGGCATTGCTATTTACAAATATATTATCAATCGTAGATTCTGTTATTCGATTGCCATAGCTGCAGACTCGAGTGGGTTTGGTAACAGAATGACTAAGATATAAAGAATTCATTAAGTTTAAAAATTTATGAGAAATTGCTTCAGATTGCAAATTGATGGTGAAGTCACCCGCAACTATGGCATTCGATTTATGAAAGTCGCATAACATGTTATCTAAATGAATTAAAAAGCTATTGATATTAGTATTAGGTGGTCTATATATTGCATGGACAGAATATACATTACTTTTGTCTTTTATATTCACAATCAGGTTTTCATTGTCACTATTACATAGAGAAAATACTTCGTTAGAGTCGTAAGTTTGATGCACATACATAGAAATACCCCACCAATCTGACCATCTCTTACAGTATGATAAGCAACGTAATTATCTATATTATATAGGTTTTTAATACTACTATTTAACCAGGTTTCCGTGAGAATTATAACACTAAATTTGACCGTAGAAGTTTTCAAAAGGGCCAATAAGTAGTTATAGTTCCTAGGTAAGCTTCGAATGTTTAGATTTAGCACTGAAGGATTTTTATAACTATCTTTTTGTAATACAAAGGCATTAAACTCGTCTATCGATGAGACCATGCAATTGCCTACACCAGATTCCTGTTCTAGATTCTCTAAACTGGGTACAGAATTTTTTGATAATGAATTGAAATGATTAATATAGGCACATATACTATGAAAGTCTTTATCGATGAAAGCCATTTAACAGTAGTTTTCAAACAATTTCACTAAATACAGAATAAAGGGGTTACCGCCCAGTTGAGCCGAGAATGGGAAAGTCGACTGTTGAGATTGTATGCGGAGTTATTCGCAGGCCTCCTGTGTGCCGACTGTCGGCTGGCGTTTTCGTAGTTCTCATAGCTTCGAATGCTTCTTCACTAACAAGGTGAACTCCTTTGAACGAAGTATTCCGCGTTGGAGGAGTATCTCTTTCTTTAATAATTAATTTCGCTCCAAGGAAGTAGGCAACTTTCCCGAGTCTTCTCGCTTCTATGAGTTTAAGGGGCTTTTCTTTACGAATTTTACGTGTTTCCTCACATACGTCGTCATTGACAAAGATTTTTGATCCTTTCAGCTTTCTTCTGTTTTTTAGTATTAAATCTTTGTGAGTTTCATCCTCGCATATTACTTTTATAGCTGAAGTGGGCGTTTTAGATTCAGTCGTGTCTTTAACTCTAGAATTTGCTTTTTGTGGTGGAATTTGTATTTTTAATCTAAAAGCACTTTTGATCTTAATATTCCGCAAATTCAGTCTATCTTTAATTATGTCAGTTTAAACAGCATAGGGGAGAGCAAGGAGCTTTGTCTCACCCCGCAAGAGGAGCCAAAACATTCGGATAGTACATTGCCCCACCTAACTGTAAAAGATTGGTGGGAATACCAAAATTTCAATAAATTTAATATGTACATGGGAACCTTCCTGTCTTCTAGTTTTTTAAATAAAATATTGTGGTTCACTCTATCATATGCCTTACTTATAACTAGGAAACAGCTCTAAATAGTTGAATTACTGTCAATGTATTTAGATATTGTTTCTTTAAGTACATAGATACACAGATCAGTTGAGTGGAACCTATTAAAAGCAAACTGATTAGATGTCCATAGGTAATCATTTAATCGGAGTAACAAGAGTTTTTCTAATAGTTTCGAGAAGCAGGAAGCGACAGCAATAGGCCTGTAATTATTGCTGGACAGACTGTCTCCATACTTATTTTTGACCCTCATGAACTCTGCAGGGATATGGCTATGAGCAAGCATAGCTGATAAGAGCAATGATATATGCAAACATACTACGTCAGTGGCATATTTTAAGTGCTCATTCGATAGGTCATCTGCCCCTAACGCAGAACTATCTTTAACTCTTTAATTAGCCTCTTTACTTCAGAAACTGATATAAAAATATTTTCAATTGTCCCTCCCACAGGCGTTTCTCTGCACTCTATCTTAAGATTATCCCTACTCACACTGTTAAAAATGTTAGAGTAGTGGTTTTTCCACAGCTTTGCAATTTCATCCTCCCCGACACCCCATCGATTGTCGGAGGGAGGACACTTTTGACATATATATATATATATATATATATATATATATATATATATATATACATACACACACACACACATATATATAATTATATATATATATATATATATATATATATATATACATACACACACAGGGTTATTAAAAAATGTTAACAATTATATGGGAAAGAATTACAGATGTCATCCAATCAACTGGAAGCAACGTTTGACCGCTTTCATACATGCATAGATATCCGTGGACAGGAAGTAGAGACTGTATGAAGCACTGTTTGCATCATAAAAACTGTTTACAAATGAATTAGAAATGAAAAAAAAACCATATACTGTAAGTGTTAAATTTTTTTGAATCACCCTGTGTATATATATATATATATATATATATATATATATATATATATATATATAATATAACTCTGATTGAATTTAATATATGTTCATTTTAATATAGAGTGACAATATCAGATGTGTATCGATTTGAGGGTGTTTTAGTGCTGTACAAATTGTAAAGCTTTTTCATAGAGCAAAATACTTAAATTTAACATTTCACATGATAATTTTGAGCTTAGACTTAATATTCAGGAACACAAAATTATAAGAAGCTAACATTTTACATCGGTTGCTAATTATACTTATTATAGCAGAAGATTCGCTAAAACATTTGCGGTCAAATTAGTATCTTTATTGCAAACATTACTTCTTTAAATACACGATTCTAGTTATTCTTTCCCAAAGACTTTAACAGAATCAAAATTTCTTACTCTAGAAAAAGGTACATAAAGCTGTCCATGCGTAAAAACAGGTTTAGGAATATAAATACAAAACATCTGCGGTCAAATTAGTTTATGAAGGCAGCCAGAAAGCAATGCATCAGAATTATGAAGACGCTATGGCAATTGTAAAAAAATTTGGGGAGCCGGATCTATTTATTGCGTTTACTCGTAATCGAAGATGGACTGAAATCGCTGAAAGTATTGAAACTTATCAAAGACCAGAACATAGACCAGACATTGTTGCTAGAGTTTTCCACATAAAACTAAAAGAGCTGCTTCACGATTTAATAATAAACTTAGGTTAGGTTAGGTTAGTAATTTTCTTGTTCTTGTACAAAAATTCACTTGACTTTCCGAGTATGTTTTATTGTTTTTATTATTTTATTTATTATTAACCTAACACTTTTTCTTCTATGAACTTTTTCTCTATCTAACTTCGTTTGAAAGTTGCGCATGCACATGCGCAACGCACCCGGTAAAGATTTTTCACTATATTCCACCTAAACTAATCAAAAGGAAAATTTTTTCTCCTATGAACTTTTACTCTATCTGGTTTCGTTTGAAAGTTGTGCGTGCGTATGCGCGCATGATTGTGCGAACAAAAAATTAAATATCCTTCGGATCCTCTGACACTATACCTTTCCAACGGTGTGAGGCTGAGTGCCCTACGTTGAACGGTTTCCGAGAAAAACGCCGGACAGACAGAAGCCCAGACAGAAGAACAGAAATTAAAAGGACTAAAATTACGGATAAAACAGTTCCCAAATATCTGCTAGTGTGTAGTTTTGAAAATCTCATAGACGTTTGAGAGCTACGTCGTGGCCAGTGTTGTAAAGCTGCTTTTCGTCGATCAGTGAAGTTTAGCGACATTGGATCTGGAGAGTAGTTGGGTGGGAGACCCTCCTCTGCGTCCAGAACCCACGTAACCCACGTAAACCCACGAAAGCTGTCAGTCCCTCCGTTATATAACTTTAGGTGTCACGAAGGAGGTTAAACAACCCCCATCAACCTCATAAACGTTTAATTAACACAAACTTATTTTGTGACACACTTCAATTTTTAATTGCGAATCGAATTTATTCATGCTGAGTTCTCAATTACGTTTCAGTTATTCTTACGAAGGGAAAGTCTACAGCTTCTAAGAAGCTGACATTAATAAGCCGACCATACTCATTGTTTCAGAAATTATGGATTAATTTTTTTGTTTGTGTTACAGCTGTATAGTAAATTAGCATACTGGCTGATCTGTTGAATTTTGATAATTTAGGTTTAATTCTTGTACCCATGAAGATAATGACCAACATTTAAATTTCAGTGAGCTTTGGTAATTGGCGACATCATTGCAATATCGTACAACTATTATGGTGGCTAAGTTGGCAAGTTGTCTAGAACAAAACGCGATAACGTCTCAGGGAAAGAGAAAGGAATGTATGGCACATGGAAGAAAGCCCTTTGTGCAGATTCTACGTAATTTGCTGGAAGTGAAGCAATGAAATGAATATAAATGAAATATAAAGTCGAAGAGAATATAACACTACTTGCGACAGGATCTTGCAATATATATGATAAAGATAATAATGATAATGATAAGCTTATTGGTAGGATATAAAGCCCATAAAATAGTACAATATTCTTGAAGGTAATAGACGATAAGATAAATCGAACAATTAATAAATTTAAAAAAATAAAATTATGACTAAAAGGGTCATAAAAATAAGACACGTACTGAAACAAGTAATAATAAAAACTACCCATTGATAAGACTACAAAAAGAAGAAAAGGAAATAAAAATAAATAGTGCACGTAGTGACAATATCACCATATATATATATGGTAATGATAATGATGATGTTGACAGTAATAATGTTTTGGCAGGAGACAGTTCCCACCAACTAAAAAGAGGTACAGTATCCATCAAGGTAATCAACGATACAACTAATTAAATAATAAATTAAAAAAAACAAAGAAGGACTACGATAATAAAGAAATAACAATAATACACGAAAAGAAACGAGAAATACTAAAATTAGTAATAACAGATTCATTAAACTAAAAAGTACGTGTAATGGAATGGCTAATGCGGGAGTTAAGTGGAGCTATAGACAAACACTTTCATACCAAGAGGTCCACAGTCTAGAAGACAAAGCAGGACTGATGAATAAATTACTTGGACAAGTGGATTGAGTTTTAATTCTTCACATTAAACTGTAGTGAGCACGTCTTGTGACCTCAGAGAGGCTCAGAACGTTGCGGTTAGCGAACATTTGAGAGGCTGAGCATTTTGGAGGTAACCCATGTAGCCGGTCTATAGGATCTGTTGTAAAGCAAATTGAAGGTTCTGCAGGAGCCTTTTCTATAATTAACCTAGAGTTTCTGCCCATGAATATTAGTGTAGAAGGTACGAAAAAAAAGTGTCTTTAACTTCGCTTGTACAGAATTTGAAGTGCTTTATAATCATGTTTGCCTCAGCACAATAACTTCGATATTGTTTCCTTAAGTCTGAGTCGTCACTCAAGGAGCTGGTGATAGTTTGACCCAGATTCTTAAATTCTTGTACCTGCTCTATTGGTTCGTCTCTCATTTTAAAAATAATACTAGTTGTTTGGTTTGAGCTTTTAGGGTGGAATTGCATAAATACAATCTCTTTCAAAACAAATACACAGGTCAGTTGAATGAAACTTTTTAAAACCAAACTGATTAGGAGACGTCCATAAATAGTCATTTAGTCAGCGTAGTAAAAGTTTCTCAAGTAATTTTGAGAAGTAGGAGGCAACACCAATAGACCTGTAGTCATCGCTGGATAGAATCTCCCAGATTTATTTTTGACAAGGGGTGTAATATAAACTCTCATAAACTCTGCAGGAATATAGCTGTGAGCAAGCATGGTTGAGAACAGTAATGAGATATGAAGCCTAATTACATCATTAGCATACTTTAAGTGCTCATTCGACAGATCATCTATCCCAAGTGAGGCGCCTGTCTTCAGCTCTTTCATCAGACTCTTAATTTCAGGCACTGGAGTCCCTGCATTTTCTTTCACTGGCCCCACCAAATGTCGTTCCATTGAAGCCTTCATTACGATTAATTCTCCTCCCCACGCTGTTAAGGATGTCTGAGTACTTCGTTCTCCATAACTTAGCTATTTCTACCTCCCCAGACACGCCATCATTTGTTGATGGGATGGCATTCTTAAACACAGCAAAAAAGAATAATTGGACAGATACTGAGAATCTTTGAATGAAGGAATAGGAATATAAGGATTCCTCTATTGGAAACACTGATCATACCCAAGTTAGAATACTGCTCGGTCTCAACATCCCCATATAAAAAAGAAGCCATTAGTCGGCTAGAAGTGATTCAGAGAAGCTTCACAGCCAAGATCAATGGATGCAGAAAACTAAATTACTGGGAAAGGTTACTTGAATTAAACTTATATTCACTGGAAAGAAGAAGAGAGAGGTACACCATTATTTGCACTTGAAGAATAATGGAGGAAATGGTCCTTAATCTTACTTTGAACGCTATAACCACTCAACAACAATGGAAAATAGAAAAGGAAAAATGTGTCGAGTTCCCAAATTAAAGGCTAGACAGGGAAGATCCTCAACACTGAAGGAAAATAGTATTGTTGTGAGAGAACCAAGCCTGTTGAACCAGTTGCCCAAGGAAGTAAGGAACATGAGAGGTGTCGCAGTGGGTATCTTCAAAAGAAGATTAGACGCTTGGCTCAGAACAATCCCAGATGAGCCGGGCGTAGCTGGCTATGTGAGGAGGAGAGCACAAGAAACTAACTCTTTACTTCACCAAGTCAACTCGAGAGAAGGGGTAACAAGCTTGACCTTCGTGAAATGAAGAATCATCGCACGAAACATTTGAAAGGTTGAAAGGTATATCTATATCTATATCTATCTATCTATCTATCTATCTATCTATCTATATATAACATATGAACACGACTGTGAAAGAACGAAACTGAAAAACAACGGGAAAAAATATTTTCAAAACAATCTGAACATAGAATTCACCGACAGTTGTAATGATTTTAGTATAAAATAATTTCTATTTAATTCAATTTTTTTAAAAATCTTCCATACTCATCTATATTAATGTATTCAGCTAAAAATTCATACGCTGAACTGAAAAATACTCATATATGAATTTTTAAATATTTTTAGACAAACTATTTGTTTTCACTTTAAATATACTTTTCTTTCTGTGTACTACAAAAATGTTTAACAACGTTAATTATTAAAAAATTCAGCATGTTAATATTTTTCATTACACGTCTTTATGTTGTGTATTGTATTTTAATGAAATTTGCCATGTATTTCCGATACAAGTAAGTTTAATGCGGTTGAAATTCTCAAACAAAAATTATGAAAGTGAATTCATCCCGACATGTCGACAATAAAATCTACGTACGCAAAAGATGTTTAACCCTCTAACGCCGACTGGGTCGAATACGTACCGTTTCAAATACACGCATTTAGACTTAACCCTACAAAAACGTTCGGCGTTAAAGGGTTAAGTTAATTAAATGTAGAGTTATTGTGTGAGAAATTGAAAAGTAGCAGCGAAGGAAGACATCTTTCTAAAAGTTTCATTTACACGCGTAAAGAACCATTATGTTTTTTGAAGTTTTTCAATCACTGTATCATCAGGAGATTATTCTTGGTAACGAATGATTTTCGGAAGTAAATTAAAATGCATAAGGCATACCCTCTTTTAAAGTGGATGGGTATTACATAGTCCTTCAGAAACGATTTCCCATATAAACAGACAAATAAGGAGAAACGGTAAAATGAAGCTTATGAGATCGAATACATTTTTGTTCAGTATACCTTTTCGATGGAATTATATTAGGGTTCATATATTTCTTCATAAACAACACGATTAGACCAAACCCACTAAAAATTCTTACATTTGACCTCAGTAGTATAACTGCAAATTTTATATTTTTAAGAAACAAAGGAAAAAAATCAGTAAAAATATAATAAACATACCTTGAAAAGGCGCTTTCGTCATACACGATATTGGTTCTTCAATTTCAAAGTTATTTTCGTAACGATCAACGAATCTTTCAAAAGGATAGAAGAACATAATACAAGAGTTATTTTCGAAGAAAAATGTGTCGAATACTCTATTTCTCATGAGTAAAATGGAACAGGTGAGTTCTGAATGGGTGTACTGCGTTAGCTGAGTTATGTTTACAATCTTTGTTCTAGATATTAAAACCTGATGTAATTTCATAACTTCGTCACAAAGGTTTAGTTGAATAAAATATGCCAAAAATATGCCGTTAATGACTTTCATTTTCTTTTTCATCAATACAGAGCGAGGTCTTAAGGCTGAATGGTGGTACATGGGGCGGAGATTTCCTTTTATGAAAATTCTGAGAAAATTCTTATGAAAATTCTTTTATATACTTCTCAAAACTCGATAAGTGATTTTGTTAACTATGATGGATTTTGATTTCGGAAGGTAATTGTATTTTGAACCCTCAGAGTGTACAATTTACATAAATTTTTGTTAACTTTAATACATATAATTTTGCAGTTTAAATATTTTACCTAATTTTTTCATATAATTTATTTAAATCACTTTACGAATTTCTACGAAAATAACGATTTTTTTTGTTAATTACATAAATTATATAAATTATATACATAGCAAAGTTTTTTGGGTTAGAAATGATATATAATTCAGTTGACCCAAAAAAATTTAATTTTATATATGTATATGTAATATATACAGTATATATATATATATATATACACAGGGTGAGTCAAAAGTCTGGCAACATAGGAACTATGCTTTTCAATGCAAATATACATATATATTTGCATTGAAAAGCATAGTTCCTATGTTCCTATGTTTCCAGTCTCTCTTCACACGAAGGTCAAGCTGTTGGCCCCGCCTCTATATATATATATATATATATATATATGCACATACCATACTTGGATTGAGTAAAGGAAATAAGAATTATTATTTATGTAAATTATTCATAATTCATATACATAATATTTAACGGTGACTAAAATAATTTTTTGATTGTTCAGATAAATTGATGAATATTAAATGTACCTCCATAAATTTTTAAAAAATTATTATCGGAACAAATTGGGAGAAAATTACTTATTTTTCCAATCGATAAATGAAAATAAGGTTCGTATGTAAAGAAATTATTTTTAATTTAAAGGAGAGCAAAGAAATTAACATTATTAAAAAAAAAACAGAGCCTGAAAATTACTTTTTATTTTTCCTTTAACTCTGAAAGATTAGAATTTCTCTTAATGCTTTTTATCAGATGACTGACGATGATTAAAAATTTTCCTATTTAATTTATATACTTTTTATTGATTTTAATCTAATCACACAAAGCCGACACGTAAGTCCAGTAGAGAGACGATGATTGTTTCTGTTCAAGAATTGGAAACGATTTTCGATGCAGTTTTTTCAAGCGTTTTCGGGGTTGTATCAATTTTACATTTGATTTGATTTAGAATTTATGGAACTGGAAAAGGTATACTCGTATAAGAAAAAATAAATTCGTCTGAAATGAATGAAAAAGATTATTATACAATTATCTGGCATATTCGCAAAGACACAATACTTGTATACTTTACATTAGACCTACAGTATACTGTATATCAGTGGTTCCCAAACTGTGTTCCGCGGAACCCTGGGGTTCCACGGAGGCTTAACAAGGGTTCCGTGACACGTTTTCTAATCAGTCTAATGAGGTCTTAATATTAAGGTCTAATTAAGGTCCTAATATTTATACATAATTTTACCTTGTGGCTTTTTGTTAAATAATATTTTATATTCTTATTCTGATTTGAAATGGCACCATCGTGGGATTATTCGCAGGATCGACTCACTTGGCTGCGCAACCCATTTATTGATTCGAATATTTTGAAACAACAAAATCTTCCAATAAATGAAAAAGAGCAGCTAATTCATATTTCAACTGATCTCACACTCAAAACAACTTTTGATAAGGATTCTTTGTCTTTCTGGATAAAGCTTTTAAGTCAAGATCCCGATCTTACAAAACGAGCATTGAAGAATCTCTTCCCCTTTGTATCAACTTATATGTGTGAGGCTGGATTTTCTCGATATTAGCGACCAAAAATAAGTATCGTAATAAGGTGGATGCAGCAGCGGATATGCGCCTACAACTGACCAACATCAAACCAAATTTCCAACAACTCTACTGCACTAAACAAGCCCATAAATCATATAGGGTACGCCAGTAAGGTATGTAAGGTTTTGTTGCTCAATAAATATTTTACAGCTCTAAGTCTAATATATATATATATATATATATATATATATATATATATATAATATATATGGAGTTGGGGTTCCGCGAAATAAAAACAAGTCTGTAAGGGTTCCGACAGTTAGTAAAGTTTGGGAACCACTGCTGTATATTATTAGAAATGTTTATGTCCTATATAGAACTACAGCATTTTTCTCCTAGTTTCCATCAGTCACTATATAATTACTATATAATTATTAATTTATACCATGTCTGATGTGGTATTTTCCTTAATACAGTTACAATGATAAATATCATGTAGAGTTATACTATATAAAACTTAGTGTAACCTAATTGGTTTCCTAAATATGGTAAAAGTATTCAGTGTAGCTTCAAATCCACGATAACGTTCTGGGACATTGTATCTTCTTTCTTATATTAGAAGTAAATCTTAGGAAAGCAACAAAGTAATATAATAATTCGCTTCTCCAAAAAATATATAAAGGTGTTTCGTATGTACGTTAAACGTAAATAATATAATTGAACAATGTTTGACTGCTTTCCAAAGGACACTGTTTCAACCGAACACATGAAATGTAGGCAAAAAGACGAAATGCATGACAGTCAACGAAGACACCAGACCAGAACTGGATGTTCAGAATCAGATTGATTTTTTAATCACTTTTTCATGACTTTCCAAAAAAGTTAAAACAACAATTGACAAGAGTAAACCTAACCTTCAAATTTGGCATCTTGAGTAATTTTAACAGTAGACGAAGGCACCAGTTAGCGTGGTTAATTCGGGTCCACTTGCCTGTGAACTGGGAGAGTCTGATTGACGACAACGTATTTCATATTGTGCAGTTTTATTTTTTAAAATTACTGTACCTGCTGTAAGCTTACTTTTCTGACGCTTAGCAGTATAGTAAAAAACTACTGGATGGTGTGCCACATCTTGATTGTGGCGGAGTGATATTTTAAGTTACGTAGCTGATAACATACCTTCTTCGAACTCACATTTGTTTTTTCGAGCACACTTGCGTATATCTGAGCTGTTTCTAACTGTCAACAATTTATACCGTAACAAATTATAGGCAATTGTGGAGTATTTAAGTGGAGCATATTTTTAAGGTAAATTTTTCTCGTAACATTGTGCCGATCAGATGACTATATTTCATCTCAAAAACATTGAACAAACATGCAGAAACTACCTTAGTACAGTTCACGTTGCGTCTGTCATAAACTGTTCTGTAAACCCTTCAAAATGCAATACAGGGATGTTTCTGTAAACAGTCGCAGTCTGTCAGTCAGCGTGGTGTAGGTTACTCTGACTGCAACTGCACTGCAAAGTTGGAAACTTTAATAGTTGTACTTTAATGCTATACAGTAGTTGCTACTTTTTTTTATTATATCTGGCCTGTTTAATCTTAATCTTGGCCCGTAGGCTGTCCTTCATGTTATACTGTGGCTCCGCAACCTAAATGAATTTGTGTTCCTTGGATTATATGTATCTTTAACTATATCATCTTGCATTACAGATTTTTGCAGTATTATATGATAGCTAACATTGTAGTGTACAAAATTAAACCGTGCTTCCTGGAAGCTGAGCATAAAATGACCAAACAACATATCTAAACATATTAAATTTAATACAAATAGAGCTTTTTTTGCGGGATCAGCTAGTATTATATATATATATATATATATATATATATAATATATATATATATATATATATATATATATATGGCCAACGGAAACACATAAATGTGAAAAAATCTGTGAAAACTGCATCCAGGATACTGAAATAGCAATCTGGACTACAACATATACAAAGCGGATACATTTGCGAGAAAGGGAGCAGGGTTTGCATCTACTGTACATGAAACACACACACACGCATGCGAAGTGAAGGAAAGCAAATTAAATAGCACAGTCGAAATTCTTATTTTAGAAATAAAAGAACTGAACCTAACCATTTTAAACGTCTACAGACCACCAAACACCACAAAAGGTTAATTCCAATTCGCTACAAACGAAACAGAAAACATGTTAAAATTACTTGAAACTCCAGCACAATATTTTAATTTGTGGAGATTTTAATTTTCCATTCATAACATGGAAGAAAAATGACAAAGTTATATATGTTGAAAAGTTTCATGGTAACATTACAAAAGATAATAGAACCTAGGCTATAATGCTATTAAATATTATGAAACAGGAAATCTGGAAAGCGAATAGAAAAAGAACGTTTTGGATTTAATTCTGACAAATAACAATGGCATAATAATAAATATAAAGATAACGTACACAAATTTCTCTGACCATAACCAAATCGATATGCAATTAAAGTTAGCAGCGAGGGTTCTAAAAATGCCTCTCAGAGTCAGAAAAGGAAACTAAACCTATGTTGCTGAAACATGTTCCGAAGAGACAAAAGAGAAAACGTCGAGAGATAAATCAGAACATTATTTAGACAACGGGAACAAACCGTAAAAAAGTCTCTACAGAAACAGTACTGAAGCAAGGAGACTCAAACGAGAGGAAAAACTCTGCAAAATACGAGTAGAAATGGACCTAAAACAAACATTCATCTGCAAGACAAACAAAGAGGAAAACAAGGTAGCAGAAAACATAAAATATAACCCAAAATACTTCTACACGTTTGCGAAAATGCAGTATAAAGAGAGCACTGGTCCGTTGAAAGACTGAATACACAAATGACCCAGAAAATATGAGCGAACTTCTTAAGGAACAATTTAGCTGTGTTTAGCACCTCTAAATATGAGAAAAAATGAGAAAATCCAGATGAATTCTTTGATTAGGTAGTTGTTCCTTTCCAGAGTACATAGTAGGTTTCTCAGGTAACTGTGTTAATTGTTCGCTGTTATCACCGTGTTTTGGTATAGGGATGTAAACCTAGGGGCTTCTGTGCATGTCGGGACTAGGTTTGATTCAACCTTAGAGGTTTCGGCGCACACCGCGACTCCGTTTGATTCAACCCTATAGTACGGGTTTCCTCGCACATCACGACTCCTTTTGCTAAACGAATAACCCTAGTCACCATAATAATAATGATCATACTCTCGCTCATAATCGCGCCTGCGTCTAGGTGAATAAGAGAGGGTAGTATAGTAGGCGTATTTGTACATACGACCAGGCGGTAGAGGGGCGGCATACTCATAATTACGCATACGACCGGGATCAAAGAAATAAGGTCGAAAGTCACAATTTCGTGTTTGTGTGGGTACTAGCCGTTCAATTTCTGCGGAGAAACTTTGGAACGGTACATAGGATCCAATGAATTCTCTGGCTAATGCAGTTTGGTAGTCATTATATTGCCCTTGGCCTTTTCAGGATCCATAATTACAGAATTAAAATAACTATGTGGAGTACTGGTAATATTTTATGGATTTAGGGGATTTAAACTGTTTTGAGGAATTAGACCACTGTCGGACAGGCACTGGGGCAGTGGTACTACTACGACTACGCTGATTATATTATTTGAGCCTACTCGACTATTTTGTCCGACCTGAGCTGCAGCTTCGTCTTGGGCTTTGGCGCCGGCTTGGACGGTAACGCCATCTTGGTTGCCAGATGGTTGCTTAATGTCAATCATTAAATTTTCATCTACCGTAGCGTCAATGGTGACGTAGGTGTAATAAAGCAGAACTCAACAGGTGTATCTAAAACCACCAACAAAGCCTGGTCAGTGGATATTTCTTTGTGGTGAATGTAAGTGAACCAAGGGTGATGCAAACGTGTAGAAAACGGAATATTATTATTATGTAAAGTGGAGGGGAAATTAAAAACTGTGTTGCGCGCTTGCTCCATGGGTGAACTAATCACCAAGGGAGGTGTTGGAGCATGAAACTCTCCCGAAGCTGTGTAAACTCTATACAAGTCGCTCACCTCATTCGTGGATTCTTCTGCTGTAACCAAACTTGCATCCAAGCCTCTGGAACGTATAGAGACTCCTTTTCGGGTTCTTATTGGTGGCAGTCTCCTCCGTATATTACCTGTCGATGATGTCCCTGACGATGTACTGGGATGGTAACTGAGTGACTGTGAATTCTGCTTCTTTTCGTGTGGAATATGTATGCGATCACTAATTTAATTTGTCAGACTAAACAGAGTCTAAGGTTTCACCATTAGAGCCGTTTTTGTAAATGGTATAAAATGTTAGTATGGGACTCATCCAACACTAATTGACACCAGTGTTCGAAGGTACGCTTGTGGATCTCTCAGAGCGCGTTATTTATTGTGGTGATGGCGGAAGTTCGCTCAGATAATTAGTAAGCTCTACAAATTAGGGTGAACCAATAGGGCTAATTCAACTTTATTTAAATGTTACCTTTCTGGAGGATCTTAGATTAGTACGAAAACAACTCGGATCGTTGAAGCAGATTTAATACAGATATTAGTCAATTATTGTGCCTCTTGATGTTAGTCCTTATGCTAATTATATTAGGTATGCCAGGTATTATTCTCTGCACTGAGAACAAATAACGTGACCGTTATGAAGATAAATTAAAACAGATGACAACAGGGACACACCGGACCCTGGAAATAGAAACAAATATGAGATCCTCCAAGTCTCGGAAACTAAACCTCACCAGGTTTCAAAATCTGACTCTGGGTGTTGTCCGTCCCCTTTTATATGTGGGGTCAGTTGGGGTAAAAATGGGGAATTGAACAATATGTGCGAGAGAAATGGTGAATGTTTATATACAGTACAATTATACATTTTAGAAATATATATATACAGTATATATATACATATATATACACACACTAGGAAGAGACTGTAGGCACTAATCAATCAGGGAAGTACTCCGCGGGGGGGGGGACGTTAGGCAGGAGATAGGGAGTGCTGGAACACCCGTTTCTCCTGTCACTGTCCTCCTTAGCTGATCTTTTTCCGTGTCTCATCTACCCAGTAAGCAGACTAGCATGCTCTCAAACACACACTTCTTTTCAAAATCTATTAAAAAAAAAAAAAATGGCATCGTTGGCCTCGGAGACCTTGATTTTGGCTCTCCTTCTTATATAGGGGGGGGGGCATTTTTGCGGGCGCTCGCCATTGCCACTTTTTTACTACATAAAAAAATACCTATATTTACAAGGTGGTACAAAAGTAGGTACACAGTATTTAAATAAAGTAAATAGCTAACTGAATACCTACTTTTGTACCACCCTATATATATATATATTATATATATATAGATAGATATTTTTTTTTTGTAACCTTGCAGTGATTTTTGTCGTATGTTGGTTTCTCTTCACGCGGAGGTCAGGTGGTTCCACTTCTCTCTCTCTCTCTCTCTCTCTTCTCTCTCTCTCTCTCTCTCTATATATATATATATATATATATATATATATAATCTTCTTCAGCGTGCGATCTTTGTCCGTTTTTATTGACAAGGGGAACCAAAATGTTTACCTCCACAATCCACATCTTCGAAGAATAGTTCATCCCGTTTCTTATGGAACATGATGGATAGAATTTGGTATAACGAAGACGACGTAAGATCTCAGACAGCAAATGTTGTTTTGAATATTTTACAAGGTCCTTGCACCTTCAAGACTGTGGTCTTGCATGGCTTGCTCTGCCACGTGACCTGAATCCTGTGATTTCTTTTGGAGGATATATTTTACGGACACGGTTTTCAAAGAAAATTTCAGTACAGTATCGATTGAACGTAAACCATCTCCATCTGTACCGAAACGCTGGAGGTCGTGTAAGAAATTGCTCGGATACGTCACGTAATTTCGCAAAGGTATGAACACTTTGAGCATGTTCTGTACCTGCTGAAAACCCTTCCGTCCTTCCACAATAATCGGGCAAAGTTTTGTGGAAGCATTTTAATTCATTGATTCTTAATAATGTTTAAAATGTGTGGCGTAATTAAATAATTCCTCTGTATAAACTGCTCTTAACGATAAGCAATGCGGGATGTTCCGAAATTCACTCTCCAATGAGAAATACATTGAAACTCGTGCAGATAACATATTTTTTATAAATATATCATGAACTACATTAATATTCGGCTACTAACGCTATTGTACTACATCTCTCGTCTCTCTTCGTTAATATAAAGAGACATATGTAAGAACGCACAATGTACCTTACTTTCCTTAGGCTCTGGACTGATACCAATCGCAACATTTCTCCGTTTTGCAAATCCTTTTATTTACAATATGAAATACATCATAACAAACTGCTATCTGCTGTACGGTAACAGGTGTAGCGGGTATAAAAAAAACAAAGTCAGGCGCAACAGATGTCAGTTTTTCTGATGTAATGACATTAAACATTATAATAAATTACCAAAGGATAAAAAAAATAATATGAAAATCTTGGTTATTTCAAGACGGGACGGATGAACGTACGCCAATAATGCGCCGCGTACAGTTCGGAGCGTTTAATCGGGGGTTCCCCCCGTCCCTTAACCTACTACGACCACCGCGCGCAGGCATTTATTGTTCAAAGAATTTACGTTGCTATTCAGCGCTACGGAATTTGGTGATATAAATTCGAATATTATGAAATTTTAAGTATAAAAAATTAACTTGAAATTATCTTTACTGAAATTTCGAATTCATAATATCGCAAAAATTGCAGCAGTAATTCAGGGTAGCAATTTTTCTCTCAATAATTGTATAAAGTCATTTGGGAAAGGAATATGGCGGTGCTGTTGGAGGACTTAATTTAACGTTCGGACCAAACGGACGTACTCACACTCGCAGAAGTAAATTAACTTGAATGACCCTAGGCCGTACTATACAGAACGCTACGTTAATTCCCTTTTAAATCAAACCTATCGCATCAACTCATTAACTTAAATTCAGAGTGAATTAAACCAAAATTAACCTAACATCAGCCATAATAACATTTTCGATATAAAACTCGTACAAATACTTTAGAACTTGCGTAAAATAATAACAAAGAGAGACAAATACTGAACGTTTTATGCAGGGTCTCTCAGGGGTTCAGCCACCTTGTTAACATTCGTGGCCAAAAGAATAAAACTTTCTTTTCCTTCATTTTTAAAACTTTTCACTCGCCCAAAAAGAAAAAAAAAAATCATGTTTCCAAAAAGCTTTGAAGAAATTCGCTCAAACTCGAATAAAAGGTACTGAAGCGAGATTCACTCTCGTATGAAAATAAAAGCATCCGGAGAATGTGCATTATTGAGTGTATCGCTCAAATAAGGGTTATATATATATATATATATATATATATATGAAAATTATTTCACGAAAGTAACACGTGAAAAATATTTATGATGAATAAAACCACGAAGGAAAGGAAACACAAAAAGGTGCTCAAGCGCTTTCGTCTAATGACATCCTCAGGAACACTGAAGTACATAAAAGGTTACGGCCTATATATAGGCCGTAACCTTTTATGTACTTCAGTGTTCCTGAGGATGTCATTAGACGAAAGCGCTTGAGCACCTTTTTGTGTTTCCTTTCCTTCGTGGTTTTATTCATCATATATATAATATATATATATATATATATATATATATAATATATATATATATATGCAATAAAATCACATAACAACACGTGATCTTTTTAATAAGCAAAGAACCACAGGGAAAAGGAAAAGGAAACACGAAATCCGAGCGCTTTCGTGATATATTCACATCTTCAGGGACAAGAAGATGTGAATATATCACGAAAGCGCTCGGATTTCGTGTTTCCTTTTCCTTTTTCCTGTGGTTCTTTGCATATATATATATATAAAATTATATATATATATATATATATATATATATATATATATATATATTAATATATATATATATATATATATAATGTTATAATGTTATAATGTTTCAGACCAACAAAGACCCTAGGATCCACTCATGGCTGGTCTACCTAACTTTGTTCGTAATCGTGTATTGTGTATACACATACGAGGAAAAGTGTAGGTGTGGCTGTAAAGACTGTACAGTAATGTAGAAATGTGTGTGCACCCATTATGGGTCTCCCATTTAAAGGTGTTTGTGGGGCAAGTGAAGATCATGAGTTTTTCAATACCTCACAGTACTATGGGGGGCACCGCTCGGCAGAGGAATCTCTTTAAATGGGGTGTGTAAGGACAGAGAGTATCCCTAACCCAAGACGCTGCCTCCCTATTTCCCACAACACTTGTGTTGAGCTGTGGGATCTATCCCCACAAAGCCTTAATTTTACTACCTTAAACTATACCCTTTCTATCAACATGCGCGTCCAATCGATTCTTAAACATGTTTATAGACGTGCTACTAATTACTTCTACCGGCAAACTATTCCAGCTATTTACTATTCTATGCGTAAAAAAGTTTTTCGCAACTGCTGTCTCGAACCTTCTACTTGTCAACTTACACCCGTTATTTCTAGTCCTATTATATTGAGATATTTCGAAAAAGCTATCTCTATCTACGTTATCAAACCCATTCATAATTTTGAAAACCTGGATTAGATCACCCCTTAACCTCCTAGTCTCGAGTGTAGTCAATTTTAACTCTTTAAGCCTATCCTCGTACGACTTTGACCTAAGAGACGGAATCATCTTAGTTGCTCGTCTTTGAACTCTTTCGATTTTGTCTATATCTTTGCGCATATGCGGATTCCAAAATTGGACCGCGTACTCCAAATGGGGTCTAACTAATGATTTATAAAGAGGAACTATAATATCGCGCGATTTGTACTCAAAATTTCGAGCTATAAAACCTAACACTTTGTTCGCCTTATTGACCGCCGCTGTACTTTGTTTCGCTGCTTTTAAATCACCAGTGACTATAACTCCTAAATCTTTTTCCTGCTCTACGCTTGTTAAATCTTTCCCTGACATACTATACGCAAAATTACCGTTACGCGAACCTATATGCATAACTTTGCACTTATCCACGTTAAATCTCATTTGCCATGTGACTGACCAAACAACGATTTTATTCAGATCTTCCTGAATTTTACCTCTATCTTCGTCATTAATCGCCCTACCACCCAGCTTCGTGTCATCCGCAAACTTTGAAACTGTACTGACTAGGCCGACATCTAAATCGTTAATATATATAAGAAAAAGCAAGGGGCCCAATACAGAACCCTGAGGAACGCCACTCGCTACATTAGCCCAACACGACTCCGCTCCATCGACGACCACCCTCTGTTTCCTGCCTCGCAACCATTCTTCTTATGTGTGTGTGTGTGTGTGTGTGTGTATACACCGTGGATCCATGGGGATGCTGAAAGGGTTCGAGCCCCCCATACTGAACCTTCATCTTATGGGAAAAAGCCTTTCTTCTTATCTTTTCAGATTTACTGTGTCTTTGCCACAATAAGAACTGGCTGTTTATTGTTATTATTATTATTATTATTATTATTATTATTTTCAATGACCTTATCACCTTTGGCATCAAATAAAAGACTCATAGATTGATTGACTGTGTGTTCTCTTAACCAATTAGTGCTTACTGACTCTTAAACAGGGCAGCCACATTGTGTTTTTTGTGTATTAGGTAACGGTGGTATTCCTCTGCTATATACTGGGCACCAGTATAGGTACCAGCCCCCACCCAAAGAAATATCCCAGATCCGCCAGTGACTACGAATCCATCGGCCCCGGGTTCGAGACCCGACGGCAGCCGGCACGCAGCAAAACCCAGCTGTTCATCCTTCCACACAATTAAGAAAGTGGTTGGTAGATAAATGGGTACCCTAGGTGGCCTAGTGGTTAAGACGCTGTACTGCTGATGGGGCGTGGTTCGGATTCCACGTTAAACTGTAGGTCTAAGGTGGAGTGAAAAGCTTGACCTTCGTCAAAATGAATAATTCGGGCGGAAGTTAACAAAAGGTGTATAATTATATATATATATATATATATATATATATATATATAATATTATATAATATATTATTTATTTATTTAACACACCCGGATCTGAGCGCAAATTGGACGTGTAGTTTATATGCCACACCCGGAGCGAAAGGGTTAAATAGTGAAAAGTTAATGCATAGCGACATACCAAAATATTAGAATATCTGGAGCAAGTGTAGTTTATGTCGCCCTGACGCAAAAGGGGACACAAACTACACTAGGTCAAAGTTGGGGAACGTAAACTACACTAGGATCTTTAGGAGACATTTTTTAAATGAATCCATCAAATAAAACGTTAAAACTAACGAAAATCTTGCGACTTAACCCAACCAATCATCACTATATATATATATATAGCCTATACACACACACACATAAAGCTCTCTTTAAAAACACAGATATAATCGAAAGGAATATTCTAGAATGTGTATTTATTCATTTCAATGACAGTGCAGGAATGTATACAATTGACAATATCCTGTTAAAATACCTTTTGCCTCTAATCAACTCTTGTTAATCTTGTGTTAATGTTTTTGTTTTTCTGTCCCGTTGTATATATTTTTGGTCATCTTACCTCCACCCTTTATTCCCTGACGAGGTGTACTTCTGAATACGCAAAAGGCTTTGGAATCATTTTTCTTTTTCCTTGTGGATTTGCATCATATATATATATATATATATATATATATATTATATATATATATATATATGATGAATAAAATCACGAAGGAAAGGAAACAGAATGGTGCTCAAGCGCTTTCGTCTAATGACATCCTCAGGAACACTGAGTGTTCCTGAGGATGTCATTAGACGAAAGCGCTTGAGCACCATTCTGTGTTTCCTTTCCTTCGTGGTTTTATTCATCATAAATATTTTTCACGCGTTACTTTCGTGAAATAATTTTCATATATATATACATATATATATATATACATATATGAAAATTATTTCATTATTATTATTATTATACAGGGTGGGCCGTAAGTTTCCATACATAGGAAAAATTAAACGTTTGTTTTTATGTTTCAGATACCCTAAGAATATGCGTTTGACGTAAGATCTTGTTTACTGATGAAGCAAATTTTTACGTCAATGGAGAGGTTAATCGGCAAAACATACGTTATTGGAGTAATGCTAACCCTAACTGGCTGAGTCCGACGAAGATGCAAGGTGCCGGTAAAGTGATGGTGTGGGCTGGGATATGGGGTGACAGAATTATTGGACCAATTTTTGTCAGTGGAAATCTTAATGCCGAAAGGTATCTTAACATGTTGCAAGAAGAGATTTTCCCATCCCTGCTAAACGAGGAAGGTAACTTCCCAGTTTACTTCCAGCAAGATGGAGCTCCACCTCATTATGGTCTTCACGTGCGTCGGTATTTGGATCAGCAGTAGTTTCCGGATGCTTGGATTGGTCGGCGTGGTCCTGTGGAGTGGCCTCCCAGACCCAGATCTCACCCCCTTGATTTCTATCTTTGGGGGCACTTGAAGGCCATGGTGTATCAGGAAAAGATACGAGACATAAATCATCTAAAGGAACGTATCACCAACGCCATTACAAGCATAACGTCAACTGTGCTAATGCGTGTTCATCAACAGTGGGGAACACGTATTGAAATGTGTTTTCAAAACAATGGCAACCATGTAGAGCATATTATATAAATAAAAATGGTTGTCCATAAAAAAATGTTATTTTTCCTATGTATGGAAACTTACGGCCCACCCTGTATATAAAATTATTTTATTTTATATACAGGGTGTCCGAGAATTATCTGTACAATTTTTGGCTGTTATTAAAAGTCAACCATGAAGTGTAGAAATTCCAGTTTTGTCCCATTTTACAGAGAATCTCATTAAGTTTTTTCTGATACCAAGTTTTGACAAGTTTTTAGAAATTCCAGTGTGTCCGAAAATTATCTGTACAATTTCATCTTTTAATAAAATTCTTGATAACACACGTAAAATTCTTAAACAAGATTATTTAGAATCTGTATTTTCAAAAGTTTCTTTTATTAAAGTAACGTTGTTACAAACATTCGATATGTGCACCATTAGTGATTCGCAAAACATCCAATCGATACTCCAAATGTTGCCATGTACGCTGCAGCATATCCACATCAATTCGCTCAATAGCAGCTGTGATTCTTGCTTTTAAATCATCAAGTCTGTCACCCGCGTACATTTCTAAAAAACTTGTCAAAACGTGGTATCAGAAAAAACTTAGAGAGATTCTCTGTAAAATGGGACAACACTGGAATTTCTACACTTCATGGTTGACCTTTAATAACAGCCAAAAATTGTACAGATAATTCTCGGACACCCTGTATATATATAATATATATATATATATATATATATATATAATATATATATATATATATATATATATAATATATAAAAGCTATTGACTTCTCCATATATATATATATATATATATATATATATATATATTAGAGTGTCACTTATTTGTATGGTAAGAATTGGACCATCAAGAAATTTCGGTCTGACCCTCTAGAAATATGACATTGCATGTAGAAACGCTGATTATGAAGTTTCATGAGAAAATGTTAATATTTAGAGGTCGCTCAAGGCCATTAGAATTTTGATGACGCGTCGTTACTTGTTCTAAATTGAAATGCGCTTCCTTTCTATGCCTCACCCCAGTATCATTTTAGTCGCCTTAATGGTAGGATGTGTTTGCATTAGTGTGTGTTATTTTAGTCTTTTAGTCCTCCCTGATATCAAAAATCGCATGGTCATATCTATGACTAGTGTTGATGGACAAGAGAACCCTCCAAAGCGTGTGGTTGTTGACCTGGATACTGTGAAAGAAAAAAGTTTGGAAAACTTTGTAACATAAAACACAAAATCATTGTTCACGAAGCTCAACCTCCCAGATGAATTCTTGGAGAAAACTGCTGAGCAATGGGAAGAGGATACCCACTACCAGACTACGAAAGAGACTGTAAAAAATCTAACTGTAACAAATGACTTCGCTGAACGTGGAGTTGCTCTCATCCAGGATTTTTCTGGATACCTAACCAAAGATGAAGAACAACAGTTTCTTCTCCAGGTTGTTGAAGACCATCGCAAGCATTGAACATTGGGACAAAAGCATACCTTGAGTGGAAATAATGATTAATCATAATAATTACGCTACATATTATGATAATGTCTTGTGCACTTCCTGCTAATGTAGGAACATAATAAATTGTTCAAATACATTTGGAAATTGTTTATATTCTCACTTTCTGAGAATCTCGTATCCAATACTTCGAAGTCGTTCAGCGACCTCTAAATATGAAAATATCTCAATAAAACTTTGTACACAGTGTTTTTACATCATATGACATACTTTGATGGGGTCAGAGCACTAAAACTTAAAAGTTGAAAAATAAGTGACACCCTAATATATATATTAGGGCGGTTCATGTAATAGGGGTGAGAAATTTTATTGCAGGTAAGTCACTGAGCATGTGGATTTTTTAATTCTACTTGTTTACAAAAACCTTCATGGCAAGTTTCTACTTGGTAGCAAAACTTTTAGTGGGTGCTCAAACAGATGAGACACCGAAAAAGATCAGCTAAGGAGGACAGTGAAAGGAGAAACGGGAGTTCCAGCATTCCCTGTCTCCCGCCTAACGTACTCCCCCGGAGTACTTCCCTGGTCGATTGGTGTCTACACTCTCCTCCTGGTTTGGCTTTGTTTCGTTTGAAACCTTGTCGGAAAACAAAGATGAAAATGGTTGAGGCAGCAAATTTATTACAGAGAGGAACACTAAAGAAAGATCGGAGAAAATACAAAGGAAACATTTCAGTAGAGAGGATGGATCTCTCAGACTTTGTCGATTCAGCGTCATTCAAGTTATTTGATACTTTCAAGATCAGCCGAGGTTCTTAGGACATCTGATGAGTGGAAAAATCACCAAGACGATAGACGATCCCTCCTATCCATGTAAAGATTCAATGTTATCAACGACAGTGCTGAAAGGGGCGTGTCCATGATAAAGAATTTCAATGCAATCATTACCAAAGCCGAGACTCAAAAGCAGTTCCTCTTACACGTAGTGGAAATGCACCGGCACTAATTTCCTGACCAGAATAAGTCGACATTGGCCACTGGTAAATGTTCAGGCAACTGGATTTCATGTATGATATTAAGGTGATATCAGTGCATTTGTGCCATCACTGAACGTTATATTGTGCGAATTCATTGGTTATCTAAATGTTATTTATCCAATTCACCCACTGTACATATTCTAATGCTTGAGACCGAGTAAATACTCTCGGATTCCACTCAAATTCGTTTCAGTTTTACGTTCTTAAGTCTAATAATAAAAAGTACATGCTTGCTTGAATTTTTAATTTTCATTTATTTGAACCGCCCTAATATATATATATATAATATATATATATATATATATATATATATATATATATATATATTGACGATTGATTAGGTTAAATCGTAATATTTTCATTAGTTTTAAAGTTTCATTTGATTAGGTATACGCGGACAAAGTTGGGGAACGCAAACTACACTAGGATAATGTAGGGGAACGTAAACTACACTAGGCACCACAGGGGTACGTAAACTACACTTGCTCCGAATATCTTGTCAGGCGTTAAAAAAATAGGATAAATTCATTATATTTATTGACTAGTGCCAATATATTAAACCTTTATCAAAGACTTTTTAACTCTGCATCTTAGTATTTAGTTGGTCCACCCTTAGCCCTCACCTTAGCCCTCACTGCGGCCTTCCATCGACGTGGCATCGAGTCGACAAGCCTCTTGCATTCTTCTGTAGTTATCGATTGCGACTGCCAGGTTATGATCAAACACCTTTTCAGTTCACTAAGTGTTCCTGGTTTACGTTTTCGGACCTTCTGTTCAGCAATATTCCAAAGATTTTCTATCGGATTAAGATCGGGAGAATTTGCTGGCCATGACAGTACTTCAATTTCATGAGCATAAAACTACGCGGACGTTACACGAGCCGCATGAGCTGAAGCCAGGGCATGTTGAAAAATAAATGGTTTGTCTCCATACAGTTGTTCTCCAGACTCCAACAATCGATAACCACAGAAGAATGCAAGAGGCTTGTCGACTCGATGCCACGTCGATTGTAGGCTGTAATGAGGGCTAAGGGTGGACCAACTAAACACTAAGACGCAGAGTTAAAAAGTCTTTGATAAAGGTTTATTATATTGGCAGTACTCAATAAACATAATGAATTTATTATTTTTTTTTTGTAATACCTGACAAGATACTCTAATACAGAGCTTTCCAAACTTTTAACGTTGGTGACAAACTATTTAAGCATAACAATTTTCACGACACATTAATTAATTTTTGTTATCAAATATCAAATATCAGATAATTTTTCAGTAGGTGGTTTATCTTGTAGCCGATTTTGTTGATAGAAAAATCAAAATTTTCAAAATACAAAAAACACTAATGTGTCGCGACACACCAGTTTGGAAAGCTCTGATCTAATATTTTAGTATGTCGCTATGCATTAACTTTTCACTATTTAATAAGGTTTTTGCGAAATTTTCTTATTTTTTTTAAATGGCACACAGAGATGTCGTTTTATCGTAATGACGTCACAGATACTCGATATTCCTTATTCCTGGATAACTTAAAGGTATTATCAAGGTCATGAGTGCATTTGAGACAGTATTCTATTTTTTGGTCCAGAGTTATATATATATATATATATATATGCAATCTTGGTTTTGCTTCCGCCCGAAATGTTCAATCTGACGAAGGTCAAGTTTGTTTCTCCACCTTGGACCTACGGCTTAACGTGGAATCCGAACCATGACCCACCACGGATGATCAAAATCAAGAAGTCCTTGCCAGGATTCGATTTCACGACCTCCCGATCATCATCCCAGCGTCTTAACCACAAGACCACTCAGGGTACCCATTTATCTACCAAACTATTTTTTCTAGAAGGATGAACAGCTCGGTAAGCTGTGCGCCGTCTGCTTTCGCCTGGAACGAACGCGAGGCCGGTAGATTCGTAGTCAGCGATGCCAACTACTTCACCGATGAGGTGCATATATATATATATATATATATATATATATATATATATATATATATATAGTTAGTATTTTTATGCGAAATGCAATTATTCCTTGTTCCTCGAAGTAACTGCGTTGAAAGATTGGAGGAGTCAAGGGAAAACCAACAGAGCATCCATAGATATGCAGATTCGCTAAGTCTGAAAACTCTCTGAGTCAATTAAACGAACTCAGAAATTCACATCAAATAACCGTCAGAGTTTTGCTTTAATTAATTGAATTAGTCGTTGTCAGTTGCCAAAACAAGTTTTTACCTCTCTCATGTTAGGAATTATTTCGTAGGAGAAAGAAAAGTTTGCTGATGAATTCTTGTGTGTGTGTGTGTGTGTGTGTGTGTGTGTGTGTGTGTGTGTGTGTTAGCGAAAACTGATAATAAGTGAGAGTGAGTATATGTGATAATTCGTAAATGTAATGGGTTAAGTTTTTGTGATGTAACACGTTTAGTACCTCGGAACTTTTTAAAAATTAAAAAAAAATCAAGAAATATTTTTAGTGTCGGACGAAGGAGATGTCAGTTCTGATTAAGTTACGTTACTGGATTTGGTTGGATGAGGTTAAATTTTTTAGGATATGCTAGTTAGTACCTCACTATTTAGGGACTTAACAGAAAGCCCCATTCCATCCCTGAATTGCGTCTGGGCCGCCTAGTACATATACTTTTTGGTTTCATGGCACTTAGGTTAGGTTAAATTAAGATTTTAATATAGGGAATTAAAAAAAAGTCGATACCTAACTTACGCGGATATACTGTAAATATATATATAATATATATATGTGTGTGTGTGTGTTTATATGTGTGTGTGAGCTTTATAGGGTTTACTGAGGGAACATTCTTTTGCACGGTTTGGCTTGCTTCATAATGAGGCAATTTCTTTGGTTCATCGCAAAGTAAATAAATATACTAACTCTCTCTCTCTCTCTCTCTCTCTCTATGTCTATATATATATATATATATATATATATACTTTAATTTATGTGTGTGTTTGTGTGTACTTTATCTATAAATTTCCGGAGACGTATAAAACCATATTGACCATCGAAATAAATAGCTGAATGTCTCTATCTTAAATTATATGTATATCTAAAAATTGAAATGAGTAAAAAGAATTACGAGCACTTATTTCAAATTTTTTATGCCATATCCTCTCCCTTTATGAGTTCATATTGGAGCTGTTCCACTTTGAACTACTTTAGGGCGGTAATAACAGAATTTCATTGAATCTCATTTGTAAATACAAACTATACTCGAGATGAGAGTTTTCTATCCATATTGGAAATTGGGAAAATGTTTCACGTTGATAGCGTAGTTCCTCCATACTTATATTTTGTATATTTACGTCCATTATTTTTTAGTTAAACTTGGCTAGAAACGGATTAAAAATAAAAGTTGTAACTTTATTTTGGATTTTAGATCTTCGCGTTCGATTCATGCAACGGTGAGTTTAGACTGATAAAAGTATATTTCGTTATATTTGTGTTTGATACACTGTTTAGTGCGGACATTTGGCATTATTTCATGTAATGTCTTTGCGTTATTTTCATTAGGAGGGGCACGGTTGGTTGGAGATTGGACTTAAGTTGCGGACGCCCGGGTTCGACTCTCACCTTCAACCCCGCGGTTAGAATTAGGTCGGCCACCTATTCTGTGACAGCTCGGGCTCGGGTGATCTTCGTAATTCATACACACCCTCCTCTCCTCCGCGTAAGGAAATAGGGGTTACCAATTTTTTCATTAAGTGCGCAGAAGGATTTAATAATAAACTTTTTAATAGATCGCGCGGTGCTTACAAATAACACGACTCCAAAATGAGGAGAGATTTTAGTTCAGATGGATTCAGTGGAAGTAAATTTGCGTGACATGTTTACGTTAATTAAATGGGCTGCATCAGCGTCACGTCGCAGCAGCGCTTCCCGTCAGATCAGCGAGATTAAACGACGCTGGATCCGTTCACTAGTTGAATGGGTGACCGTCTTCCGAGGTTAGATGATGCAGCGACCTTTAGATAGTTCGTATCCCGCGTAAAGCTGTAGGCCCCTACCGTCATGTGACCTTTACTTTTACGAATGAAGTTAAATCAACCCCGACCACTATAATTTTTACTATCAACGTTACATTTATGTCAGCTCACTTCATCTTTATAAACATAAACATCAGAAAAGCTAAATAAATAACTACCATAAAAACATGAGTGTTTTTCAGTCCTTGCAAAGGCAACAATTTTTGTTATATCAAAGATGGTAAAGAAAAAGGAAGAAATTTTGAAAAGTAAACTAAGTCTTTGATCCTATTTGAAACAACTTTTCAGAACGACATTTAAATGCAAAACTAAAAGTAAAATGTCGTTGGAAGTTAACAACATTACTTATGGGTTGAATTAACTTCTGAAAAAGCGATTTTAACATGTTACAGAATATGATTTTGACAAGAGCAAATTGCACGCCGACACTTTATATTTTTGGCTAATGATAACATGTAGAAACAAAATTAAATTTACATAGTTTTTTATAAAGATCATACATGTTTCTAGGTGGAGGTACACGCACGCATTAACACACAAACATGTATATATATACATACTCATTTTCTTCTGATATAAAAGCCCAAAAGTAAACATTTTAACGAGCGTAATTAAAGAGAAACCCAATATGAATTCGCTTTTGTACACATATAAAAAGAAAGCACCGTTATGCAAGTACGCAATAAAATCAATCTTGGCTCTTCATAACCTTTCGGTGTATTTAAGGAATGGTGTTGATAGGAATCGATCGTTTCAGCGAGAATTGTATTAAATAAGAGATGTACTGTATTAAAGAGGATGTTGTATTAAAGAAATTTTGTTAAGGAGTTTCCTTTAAACGCTTGACGTATTAAAGTTGTATTAAAGGGATTGTATTACAGGATTTATTTAAAAACGTTCTTTTTTAAAAATTAATGTATTAAAGTTGTATTAAAGAAAAATGTATTAAATAATTATTGCATTAAAGGGAATATTCGTTGCCAGTATGAACCGATCTTCTGGTGACAATTTTCAAAACTAATAATAACACCAATAATAACTGTATGTACGGGCATAGGCAGATCCAGAAGTGGGTGGTCGAGGGGCTTAATTGAAGCAACGGGGTTTAATTTGGGGCCCATATAGCCTGGTTAAACGAAATTAGGTAAAACGTTTGATGCTTATGTCCACTTTCTTCAATTAAGCCCCTTCGCCCCCTCTCTGGATCCGCCTATGTGTACGGGCATATTTTCGAAATACAGAGGTCGTATAGTGTCAATTTTATCTGAATTAAATGTTATCAGTATATATTCTTGAAATGGAGATAAAAATATTGCATTGTAGATATGAAATATGTTAAGTGAAAGTATATGACTTGATTTATTGTTTAGGAACCAATATGTGATTTAGGTTATGTAATGGTTAGGTTAGGTAATGTTAGGTTAGGTTAATGTTAAGTTAGGTTAGGTTATGTTGTACAACTACAGGTTTGTTATATAGACGTGTGGCCAGTGTATAGACAAGGTAAAGTAACATCCAATGTACCATGTCTCCACGAAGTGGAAGTTAGGGGTCCGAACAAGGGCTATCTTAGCCAGAGTGGGATGGCCGTGGCGGCCGCCGCCTTGCGCGAAGTAAGTTACAGAAAAGACAAAACGGCCAGATCCGGAAAGCACTGGAGTTCGAACCCACGACTCAGACGAATCTCAGACACTGCCGAGCGGCGCCCTAAACTGATCGAGCCACGGGACGCTCTGTCTAGACAAGAAACTTTAATTAATCACTTCACTGTAAATATTAACTTAAGAAACATTTATGTTAACTTATTTGAAAGGAAACGTACAAGATGTTAATGCAGGAGTAGAGAATGAAAGGCACTGAATCCTAAATGCTGAAGGAAAATTAAAATATAAAATCAATAACTCACAAAACGTTTTCTTCATTATGAAATGTAGTGTTTATATCTGCTGTCATCAGAATTTGTTTTGAAGTAGATTCACTATGATTCACATATTTATTTTAGGTGTGAGTTATGACGAAGCAAAAGAACATAGTAAAATGTAAGAGAACCACGTACGACACTACCTTAAACTAAAGTAAATCTTCCTAATTTTACATAAAAGATTTTAGACTACGAAATTTTGTTCTAAAAAATGATGATACATATGGGAAAACGTATTTACAGTACATCCACTCGGTAGAAGTTGGTTTGAGGAAACAAGCCGTCGAAGGTGAGATAAAGAAAAATTCAATTTCCATATGAAACTCACTAAAATTTAATTTGCAAATTGATGGAATCCATATGATAATAAAGGTATAACTTCCTATCAAACGGAATAACTTTCCAAAACTCTCCTCTGAAATCACAATATTCCATTTAAATTGTAAATCCTATTTCAAGAGGGATCCAGAGATCCGTAAATGTTTAATATTTGTATTTAGTGCTTTTATAAATGAAAATTATTATAAGATATATATATATATATATATATATATATATATATATATATGGAACGATTTGAGAGGAAAAATGTGAACAATATTCCGCAAAAAGAAAGAGAGTAGTTATAAAATTTAAAAAACTGCACAGGAAACAATAGCAGAAAGCTGATACAAGAAAAGCTGAAGAGAATCGATGAATGAAGAAATACAACCTCTCCTTGAGGATCATTCAGAAAGGGAAGAGATAGATGCGATATAAGTAATAAAGGAAAACCCCAAATACTTCTATAACTTTGCGAAAAGAAAAAGAACAACTCGCACCATTATCGGGCCCTTAAGAAATTAAATTAATGAGCTAATCGACAATTTAAAAGAAATATCTGAAATACATTATTCAGATCTCAGTATGAACCCGTTTTCATTACAGAGTGACAAAATGGTATCTGATCGCACTACTTCCTTTGAAGAGAGGCTACAAAGAGAGAATATAACGGATTTCGATTGCTCCAGAAGATATAGCACGAGCTGTAGGATAAATGAAATCACATTCAGCTGTAGTTGCGGACGAATGGGACGCCTCGATGATTAAAAACTGTAAGAATGAAATAGCTACACCCATGTAGTGGATATGGAGAAGGTCTCTAGACACACAAGAAGTATTATACATTGTGTATACACATTGTCCCTCTATATAAAGGAAGAGATAGATTTCAAGCGAAGAACTATAGACCAGTGTCACTGGCATCTCATCTCACTAAAATACTTGAAGGAATAGTTAGAGAGAAAATTTGTGACGTTTTGGAGACACGAGAAAGATTCAAGATCGTGCCTATCGCAACTAATAGAACATTATAACAATACAATTGATGCACTTGAAAACAATAAGAATTACGATGCAAAATATACGGATTTTGCTAAAGCATTCGACATGCCTGATCAATGATCATAGTATAATAGCCTATAAAATGAAAACATTACGGGCAAAGTGGAAAAATAGATCTATAAACTTCCTCAGAGAACGTTAGCAAGTTGTTAGACTCTAAGGAAAATCAACGACAGAATCGGAAGTACGTAGCTGAGTACCGCAAGGAACAGTCTTAGCCCCACTCCTATTTATTATCATGCTAACAAACATAGATAACGAAGTAACCCGTAACAGTAACATCTTTTGCTAGCGATACAAAAATCAGCAGAAAAATTAGAAATGCAAATGAAGTGAAATCCTTACAGACGGACAGAAATGGAATATACAGATGGTCAGAAAACATGAAATTTAACACCGAAAATTTTCAGCTCTTAAGATATGGAAAAAAAAAGAGGAACTAAAACAAACAGAATATTATACTTCACATATGCAGAAAATCCAAAGAAACACAAAGCAAACGATTTGGGAGTTATAATGACCGACGATGTGAAATTTCAGATACAAAATCAGATAGCGATAAATGAGGCAAAAAGAATTAGGGAACATATACTAAGAACATTTAAAAGAGGGGAGAAAAAGTAATGATCCCCTTGCTGTAAACACTGATCATACCAAACGGAATACTGCTCAGTCTTGACGTCCCTTATAAAAAGAAAAGAAGTTAATAAACTAGAAGAAATCCAAAGCAATTTCACAGCCACGATCAGTAACTGCAAAGAACTCAATTATTGGGAAAGACCACGTAAAATTAAATCTATATTCGCTGGAAAGAAGAAGTGAGAGATACACCGAATACATGCATGGAAAATAATAGAGAAACTAGTACCAATAACCATTCAAACAGCACTGGAAAATAGGAAAGATAGAATGTGCAGTATTCCCAAACTAAAGTCCAGACAAGAGACATCCTCATCCTTAGCTTTGTTGTCAGAGGGCGAAGATTATCATTACAGGTGACAAAATTGAAGTCTTCAAAAAAGATTATACGTCTGGCTGAGGACGGTCCCAGATGAGGCGGGTGTGCCTGGATATTTGAGATGGCGAGCTCAGAACAGCAACTCTATCTTGCATCGAGTCAGGCCAAGAAGTGAGACCATCAGCTTGACCTACTTGTGAAAAGAGAAGAGACAGACGTACCGAACATCTGCAAGGTTACAAGGTATATATATATAATATATATATATATATATATTGTCCCGTTTTAAACTAACTCGGCAACTCATTCCGCATTATTTCCTGTTAGAGGTTGTCTATCACCATAGCTGTGATATTTTATTGTGGTATTGCGAGAGTCTTAGAGACTCGTGTATTTGTGTCAGCGGCAGCCATTTACAACATCTGATGTAATATATATTTCTTTTCAGTTACATACATACAAAAAAAAAAACTTGCCGCGCTAATTTCAAGCGGGACACCCTATACATATATATATATGAAAATTATTTCACGAAAGTAACACGTGAAAATATTTATGATGAATAAAACCACGAAGGAAAGGAAACACAAAATGGTGCTCAAGCGCTTTCGTCTAATGACATCCTCAGGAACACTGAAGTTCACAAAAAGGTTACAGCCTATATATAGGTTACATAAAGAAAAAAAAAGAAAAAATAAATAACATACATACACACACACATATATACATATATATATATATACATACATATCTATATATACAAATACATACATACATACATACATACATATATATACAATAAACAGAGAAGTAAAAATTAAAAATTAAAAATTAAAACCTTAAAGGATTACCAGTGAGGCGTACAGATTTGTAAGGAAAAATATCGATTTTAGCACAAGATCAAATGGATTATAAAAATACAAATTTATACTGGAACTCTGCCCGGGTTTTAACACATGCTGCCTATGGTCAGGTTTCGAGATATATAAAAAAATAAAATGCAAATTAAAAGTTAATAAAGTAGAAGACAAGTTTACCAAAGATTAATGTTTTACCCTTCTTATCTAAATCTGTTTTAAAGGAATTCAAAATAACAGGATCGAGTTGAAAAAGACCTTTGCTTATGTTGAAGTTATTTGAAAGTTGGATAATGTCAGACTCAAGAATATTTCTATTAACAATGTTGCTTGAATGGAATAAAACTGAAGCATTATTCCAATCAATACAGTGGGCTAACTCTGACAAATGGACAAAAAGGGCACTGGACAACTGTCCTGTTCTAACGGAATATTGATGCTGTTTTATACGTGTGTGCAAATCCTTTCCCGTCTGACCTATGTAAAAGGAATCACATTGTTTACAACCAATTTTATAGATAATGCCTGAATTATTGGTAGGGCTATTTTTTACTATGATATTTTTCACAATATTGTTATATGAAAATACTACATTAATATCCAAAAGTTTAAGTACATTAGCAATGCCTAAAAAGCCCGGGAAAAATGGAAGTACTAAAATATTTTTTGACAAAGTACGAGTGTTAATATTGACACGATAGAAAGTTCGTTTTGCCTTGTTGAGACAAGATTCCATAAACGCAGATGGATAACACAAATCACTTCCAATACCGTTGATTTTTTCCAATTCGGCATCGATGTATTCCGGACTGGCGATCCTAAGGGCGCGGAGAAACATTGATGAAAATATGGCCTTCTTAGTGGGGGTATCATGTCCCGAGTAAAAGTGTACGTAGGACAAATGTTTGTCGTTTTCCGATAGATACTAAACTTAAAACCTGGGCTTTCCCTATGTACACGCACATCCAAAAATGGGATTGAATTGTCTTGCTCAACTTCTAAAGTAAACTTAATGGAGGGGACTTGATCATTTAACTGAAGGAGGAAGCTATCCAGGTCACGATTCATGGGCCAGATACACAAAATATCGTCGACGTACCGCAACCAAGGGATGCCAACCCCCAGGATTCTCGGAATATAGGTAATTTCGAAAAACTCCATACAAATATTGGAGAGGAGGGGCGATAAGGGGTTGCCCATAGCCATCCCAAAAACTTGTTGATAATACTCGTTATTGAAAGTGAATTTACAGTCTTTGATGCAAAGCTTAATGAGTTCCAAAACAATGTGTGAAGGTAGTGGCAGGTCATACTTATGTATGAAGGGTAAAACATTAAATCTTTGGTAAACTTGTCTTCTACTTTATTAACTTTTAATTTGCATTTTATTTTTTTATATATATCGAAACCTGACCATAGGCGGCAGTGTGTTAAAACCCGGGCAGAGTTCCAGTATAAATTTGTATTTTTATAATCCATTTGATCTTGTGCTAAAAATCGATATTTTTCCTTACAAATCTGTACGCCTCACTGGTAATCCTTTAAGGTTTTAATTTTTAATTTTTTATTTTTACTTCTCTGTTTATTGTATATATATGTATGTATGTATGTATGTATGTATTTGTATATATGGATATGTATGTATATTAGGGTGTTTCATACCTATAGGGTAAAATAAAAATGAGCTTGGAGTTTTAATCCACACGTTTCTCCGTATTCTAAAGAACAAGAAAACACGTTTGTGCAAGTTTGAACCAGATCGCGCTGCATTTAGAGGTCCCCAACTTTGACGACTTTTTGTCAGTTCATTTCTCGCCTGCCTGCAGTGAAGACGGTTTTCTTCGTCACTTGAGCGGTTCGTTGTATAGCCTATTGGACAACTATGGAGGTAATTATATATGCTACTAATATCTCATTTTACTGTGGTATTGAAATTTATTATTTTAATTTCTGTCATTTTACTGTGGTAGTGATATTTATTATTAATATTACATGAAATTAATTAGTCTGTTGCATATTGGACAACTAAGCTGGTAATTATTTATGATACTAATTAATGTAATTTTACTGCGGTATTGAAATTTATTTAATTAATGAATTGTCAAAGAGAACGTAGTGTACACGTATCAGTTTTATAAATAAAGAAAAGCAGTAACTGGGACTCGAACCAGTGTCATAGCCGTTGGCGGCATCGCTCAAGTCGGCGTACACAGCACGCTATCACTCCCTAGATGGTGTAGTGGATAGCGTGCTGTGTACGCCGACTTGAGCGATGCCGCCAAACGGCTATGACACTGGTTCGAGTCCCAGTTACTGCTTTTCTTTATTTAATTAATGAAATTAATTACGATGTGAAATTATTTCTGTGGAATTATTAGTTTGTTTTCTTTTCCAGGTGTCTACCAGAGCGAAAACGGAAGTGTTCTTATTGGCCAGACGGATGCGAACATCACATCAAGTGGCCTTCCAACTCAGTTGCAAGTACTCAAAAAGTACTTTTACCACCAAAAGGAGCAAAAATTTGGACGTACTAAATGCCTGAACCTGTGCCTGGATGCCTGTCTCATATTTTGGGAGAGAGCGAGAATCCCCATGATGCGTCGAGATTCGGCCTTGAGGAAGATGGAATCCCTTCTCAAGGAATACGACCGGCTTGTGAAGCACAAGTCACATAAAGCAGAGTCCTTCCGAGTGAAGGAGGCGATGTTCAAGGAGGCAATAGCGAAGGAGATCATGGACATTGCTCATTCACAGGCTAAGGAAATGATGAAGAATCAGGAGGACATCCACTTTCTCGACATGCAGCGTGAAGATCCAAATTCCTGCAGCATGGGCCCTGTTGACATGAAGCTTCACTATAAGGAGATTAGGAAAAGGAAGAGGCTGGACAAGATTAAGGAACAACAGGAGAAGGCCAGGAAGGAACAAGGAGCTGCAGAAGATACGGGGGCTTTAGTGATTTCAACTTCGTCAGAGACTGACTCAGATGTCGTTGACCCAACCGTGGAAGTTTTTCCATCCTCCCCAAGGGAAATACCAAGAAGCGACGCAGGAATCTGATCTCACAGGATGTGACGACTACCTACGATCGGCTGAATATTTCGTACCGCGATTCAGCTATGTCGTACGCTGCAGCGGCTAAATCACTAGGTTTTGACTTGGATGAACTGTCCATTTCTGCCAGTACCATGTACCGCACACGCAAGGCTCTCAGGAAGGTGGCTGCTGAAAGTTATCAATCCGACGAAGTTTGTCCTGGTCAGCCTCTTGTCTTGCATTGGGACGGTAAGCTCCTACCTGACAATGAGCAATGGAAGGAGAGCGTTGACCGGATCGCCGTCCTCGTCTCTGGCGACGGCAAGGAGAAGTTGCTCGGCGTTCCTAAGGTGACGTCCGGAACCGGCGAGAAGATAGCGCGAGTTTGCTTGGATTTGGTCAAGGAACACAGGATGGAAGAGCGCGTGGGGGACTGTCTTTCGACACGACAGCGTCGAACACCGGGATTCATATCGGGGCCTGCGTCCTGATTGAGAAAGGTCTTGGCAGAGAACTCATGTACTTCCCCTGTCGGCATCACATCTATGAAGTCATCCTCAGCTCCGTCTTCAAGCGTGCATACGGCCCTTCAAGTGGCCCCGATATACCCGTTTTCAAGAGGTTTCAGGCACAATGGAAGTTCATCGACCGGTTGGACGTGCGGCCGTACGATTTTGCTCAAGTCAATGACTCTATGAGGGAACTGAGGGAGAAGTCAGTCCTGCTGGTGAGAGGGATGGTGAGCACGTCGCATCAGCGCGATGACTACAAGGAACTGCTACAGTTGGTTCTCATCTTCCTGGGAGAAGCAAAAGTGGGGATTTCCCTCTCAGAGCCCTGGCGCTTACCATCACGCTCGATGGATGGCGATAGCCATCTACTCCTTGAAAGTAATTCTACTGAAGAAGCAGTTCAAGATGTCGAGTCACGAGTTGGAAGCTCTGACAGCCGTAGGTCTCTTCGTGTCCCTCGTCTACATCCGAGGTTGGACTCGTGCTGCAACCTCAAGCAAGGCTGCCGCAGTTGATCTGGAATTTCTGCGTGACGCGGAAGCCTTTGCCATGTCGGGATATTCGTGTGTTAACGCTGCGCAAGAAGCCATGTCTCGACACCTATGGTACATCTCTGAGACTCTTATTGCCATGGCGTTCTTCGACGCAGATGTGGCAGATGAAGAAAAGGCTCAGATGGTCGTCAGTTTGGGTAAGCCCGCATCGAAAAAGGAACTCAAGCGACCCCAAGGGAAGAACGTCAGGAATCTTGCCTCGAAACACCTGGCGGAGTTCGTGACAGGAAAGACGATGGCTTTCTTCCATGCATTCGACTTGGACACAGAATTCTTGAAAAAGCCAGTTGCCGAGTGGACTGAAGTAGAGGGCTTCAAGCAAGCAGCGGCAACTGTTAACAAAATCTCTGTCGTCAACGATCGGGCCGAAAGAGCCATCGCGCTCACCAAAGAGTTCAACTGTTCTCTGACGAAGAACGAAGAGCAGAAGCAGTATTTGCTCAAAACTGTGATGCAGCATAGGGCGAAATACCCGAATAAAACCAAGAAGGATTTCATGGACAAATGATTCGCAAGAAGTGGTTATGTTTTTGTATCTTTGTGAAAATGTGTAGTGAAATGGTACTCGTTTGTTGAATAAAAATTCATTGACAGATTTTTGTTTAATTTTTTCCGTTTATGATCTGCCAGAGCATCAAACTGGGGACCCGTAAACTTTAAACTATTGAATTAATACTTCGGTTTACCAGTCTCCTCAGCAAATGGAACAAGGGGATCCATGTGGATTAAAATTTGTCCAAACTTTTAATTTATGAAACACCCTAATGTATATATATATATGTATATATATGTGTGTGTGTATGTATGTTATTTATTTTTTCTTTTTTTGTTCTTTATGTAACCTATATATAGGCTGTAACCTTTTTATGAACTTCAGTGTTCCTGAGGATGTCATTAGACGAAAGCGCTTGAGCACCATTTTGTGTTTCCTTTCCTTCGTGGTTTTATTCATCACATATATATATATATATATAAACATATATATATACCTTATGAACCTTATGTTGTTTCGTGCGTTGGTCTCTCTTCACACAGAGGTCAAGCTGGTGGCCCAGCCTCTAGGTCTGGCTTGGTGGAGGAGCGAGTTGCTTTCTTGCGCTCTTCACCGTACATAGCCAGGCACGCCCGGCTCATCTGGTACCGTCCTGAGCCAGGCATCCAGTCTTCTCTTGAAGACTTCAACTTTGACCCCCGTTACGTTTCTGAGGTCCTTTGGAAGCTGGTTGAAAAGTCTTGGCCCCCTGACAACCAAGCTATTTTCCTTCAGAGTTGAGGAGGTCCCTTGTCGGGTCTTTAATTTGGGAACACTACACATTCTGCCTTTTCTATTTTCCAGTGTTGTTTGAATGGTAATTGGGTTTAGTTTTAGGTTTGGTACCAGTTTTTCGATCATTTTCCATATGTAGATTATGGTGTACCTCTCTCTTCTTCTTTCCAGGGAATACAGATTTAGTTTACGTCGTCTTTCCCAGTAGTTGAGTTCTTTGCAGCCATCAATCTTGGCTGTGAAATGCCTTTGCGTTTCTGTTAGTTTATTTCTTCCTTTTTATATGGGGACATCAAAACTGAGCAGTATTCAAGTTTTGGTATAATCAGTGTTTTTAGCAGGGGAATCATTACTGTCCTGTCCCTTCTCTTGAACGTTCTTAGTACCTGTCCCGCGACTCCTTTTGTTTTATTTATCACTATCTGATTTTGTGTTTCGAATTTCGCATCATCGGTCATTATTACCCCCAGATCGATCGCTTTCGTGCGTCTCTGAATTTCCTGTCCATCTGGAGCATAATATGCACTTTGTGCAGTCTGTTTAAGTTCCTCTTTTCTACCATATCTCAAGAGCTGAAATTTCTCGGTGTTAAAAGTCATGTTGTTGTCTTCTGACCATTTGTATATTTTGTTCGTGTCTCTCTGCAAGGCCTCCACTTCATGTACATCGCTGATTTTTCTACTGATCTTTGTATCGTCTGCAAACGATGTTACTATACTGTTGCTGTTTACTCCGCTGTCTATGTCTGTTAGCATGATCATGAACAGGAGTGGGGCCAGTACTGTCCCTTGTGGTACTGAGCTGCGTACTTCTGATGATGATATACCTTGAATTTTGACGACCTGCATACGTTCTCTGAGGAAGTTGTAGATCCATTTTCCCACTTTGCCTGTTATTCCCATATATTTCATTTATGTGCTAATATACCATGATCACATTTGTCGAAAGCTTTAGCAAAATCTGTGTATATAACATCGTAGTTGTCATTGCCTTCTAGTGCATCTAGGATATTGTTGTGGTCTTCTATTAGTTGTGATAGGCATGATCTACCTGATCGGAATCCATGCTGATTTTCGTTGAATCTTTCCCGTGTCTCCAGGAAATCATAAATTTTCTCTCTAACCATTCTCTCAAATACTTTGGTGAGGTGGGATGTCAATGACACTGGTCTATAGTTCTTTGCTTGAGATCTGTCCCCTCCTTTATATATAGGGACAATGTTTGCTCTTTTCAAGATGCTCGGTATTTCCCCAGTGTCTAGGGATCTTCTCCATATCCAGTATAAAGGTGTAGCTATTTCATTTTTACAGTTTTTAATGAATAATGCGTTCCACTTGTCCGGACATGCAGCTGAATGTGGTTTCATTTGTCCTATAGCTCTCGCTACATCTTCTGGGGTAAAATCAAAGTCTGTTATATACTCTCCTTGCAATTCCTCTTCAAAGAATGTATCTATGTCAGGTGTCGCTTTGTCACTTTTTGGCGTACTGAAAACTGATTCATATTGAGCTCTCAATGTTTCAGATATTTCTTTTGGATCGTCGGTTAGTTCATTATTTCTAGTCCTTAAGGGCTCAATAGCAGCGCGAGATTTTGTTTTCATTTTTGCATAACTATAGAAGTATTTTGGATTTTCCTTTATTGCTTCTACCGCCTTTTCCTCTTCCCTCTCTGTATGGTCCTTAATCAGGTCTTGTATTTCCCTATCGATACCCTCCAGTTTTTCTTGTATTACTTTCCTGTCATTATCTCCGCAGTTGCTTAACTTCTCCTCCACTCTTTCTTTTGCGGAATAGTCTTCTCTTTTGCCTCTCTAGCCAGCTCCTCTTTCCTTTTGGCTGTGATTTCGGAGCATATTTTTCTAAAATTCTCAGCGTTTTTCCTTCCAAGGTTGTTAGCATTTCTTCAGTTGTTTTATTCTCGAAAATTGTTCTCCACTCTATTTGGGCCATGTGCGATCTGATCGCTTCCCAATTTATAGTCTTGGAGTTTAAGTTAAAGGCCCCAAATTTGCTTCTTTCCTCAATATGTGTATTGTCTTTAATGCTGTCGTCATATTTGTTGATATCTCGATTAAGTTGTGGTCTGAGATAATGGTTGGGGTTATTTTTATATCAGCATTCAAGTTCGTGTTATTCGTGAATACCAGATCCAGGCAGTTATTTTTTCTGGTATGTTCTGTTATCTCCTGTGTCAGCATAAACTCATTTGTGAGAACCATCAACTTTTTTGCTTGCTCTTGGTCTTCCTTGTGCCCCCTTGTCCTGGTATATATATATATATATAATATATATATATATATATATATATTCCTATCCACCTTTTTGTATTTTATAAATTGGAAGTTAAAGTCTCCGCAGATCATTATATTGGGGGATGGAGGGTTTATGGCCTTTATTAGCTTTCTGATGTCATGAATGGCCTCCAAGAATTTTTCGGTTCGGGTGTTTGGAAGTCTATAGACGACTATAAGTATCACGTTTAGTTTTTCTATTTTCACTGCTAGGAGTTCCACAAAGCTGTTTGATTTACTTATTAAGTTATTATCGTCTCTGTCATATGACCTTCCTGTACATATATAGCACAGCCACCTTTACGTCTCGTTGTTCTATCCGCTCTTAGTAAGTTGAAGCCCTCTATATTTATCTCTTTCTTATCAATAAAATGTTCGCAGTTTTCCCAATTTCCTTTGCAATCCTAAAGATGAGTTTCTGTGAGGAATGCGATGCCCGCCCTTGTTTCGTCCATAAATCCTTTCAGGTACGAAACCTTATTGAGTGATTGGTTTGGTCTTATTCCTTGAATATTAGCCAGGACAATTTTTATGTTCTCTGTTTTTCGTCGCCCCTTGTGCATTTCAAGTTCGTTTTCCTTCGATATCGCTTGATTCGTTGCCCTATGATCCTCCGAGAGAGATCCGTTTCCGTCTACTTGTACTGGTAGCTTCTTGCCCGGTAGCGGTTTGGCTCGGGGGTTTCCAGCTGTGTCAACTGCATGTGGATGACATTTAGCATCCGTAACGTGTCCGCGATGTTGAAAAAATTTCTTGTTCGCTTATTGTGTTCCTATTGTTATTCCTATTGTTATTGTTATTCCTATTGTCATTTAAACTTTTTCCTTTGTTCTTTGAGTCCGTCGGGAGATGTTGATAGTAGCATTTTTTCCCGAATTTGCAGGTTCCATGTTTTGCGTAAGTCCTGCAAATGTCCGGGTGGTAGAATTTGCATCTGTCTCCAAATTTACAATGACCATTATTATAGAAGAAATTGCATATTGGGGGATGTTCATATATACATTGTACTCTTTTAAATCTGCAATTATCTTTTATATAATATCTGCATATAATTCCTTCCCCATATTTACTTGTGGCCTTTGTTTTTTGCTCCTTATTGGGGGACCGTTTTACCCCATTTTCCTGATTGCCCTCTTGTCTTTTCCTATTTGTGCTATTTGTGCTAGTTGTGTTGATGTCCTTCGTTGCCCTTATACTGTATGTTGTCTTTACACTCTCTGTCGCCTGCGTGTTTTCGGCCTCGTTTTGTGACGGTATTTGATTTTTTTCTATTTCGCCTTTCTCCATTTCTTGTTTTCCACTGTTCTTTGTTCCCACTTTCCTCTTTCATTTTCTTCTCGTAGTCTCTTTCTGCTTTAAATACTGTAAAAGAGTTTAATTCTGTCAAGCAGTTTTCGCAGAAAAATTTTATCCCATTAAATTGCTTTGCGTTCGTTATAAGGGAGATTTTTTCATCTCCCCATTCTAGGCATTTAAAATAAAAAAGTAGCTGACAAAAATCACACCTCATCGCCCTTGTCTCATCTGTTGCATCCTTACAGATACCACAGAGATGCAGGTATGTATTCATTTCCATGTTGCTGAATTGACTCAAAAAGGGGTATTATGGGAGGTATTGGGTGGGGGATGACTCAAGTTGAGTGAAGGAAAGAATTCTCCGTTACTCCGGGGGTGGGGATGGGGGGTGTGGCACGCTGTATACTTCTCACTGATTGGTGCTCTCGACTGTAGCTGCGGGGGATAATGGGGGGTGGGTATTTACAGGCACTTCAAAAGCCAGCTTTGTTCACAAAGAGACTCGGAAAAAATACTGTATATATTAATTCACTTTGTTTTTATTTACTTTTTTTGATATATGCCGCGATTTTTACTCTTTAAAAAAAAATACCACTGTGCACTATCAATTATCTCACAATATCGGCACCGTTTAAAACTGATTAACTGCAGGATTTTTACTGTAATACCGCTTTTATTTGGTCTTCGATCGAAACACGTGTAACCGCCACAACAGCAAAACACACACACACACACACACACATATATATATATATATACATACTGTGTGTGTATATATATATATATATATATATATATATATATATACTGTATATATATCCACTCAGGATTTGTAGTTATTCTTTCACCAAAGACTTTAACAGAATCAAAACTTGTCACTCCAGAAAAAGCTACATAAAGCTGTCCATGCGTAAAAAACAGGTTTAGAAATACAAATACAAAACATCTGCGGTCAAATTAGTATCCTTATCAAGGCCGCCCCAGAGCAATGCAGCAGAATTATCAAGACGCTATGGCAGTTGTAAGAAAATTTGGGAAGACGGATCTATTTATTACGTTTACTCACAATTGAAGATGAACTGAAATCGGTGAAAACATTGAAGCTTATCAAAGACCAGAACATAGACCAGATATTGTTGCATAGTTTTTCATATGAAACTAAAAGAGCTGCTTCATGATTTAACATTAAAACATGTACTCAGGAAGCCAAGTGTATTTTTGTATGTAGTTCATGCGACATGCACCTTCAAATTTCATCTGGCGGGACCCGCCAAAAAATGACAGGGTGAAGTTTTCCATATGCCCCACACCATCCCAACACCTTCCCCTCCCGCCAAAAAAAAAAATGACGGGTTGGAGTTTCCTACATGGCCAACACCACCCCGACACCCAGCTTCGCTTAAATAGACCAAAAGGAACATTTTTCTTCTATGAACTTTCTCTCCATCTGGCTCCGTTTAAAAGTTGCGCAGGCGCGTGCGAACGAAAAAATAAATATACTTTGGGTCCTCCCAGAACAAAGACCTTTCCAACGGTGTAAGGATGAGTGCCCTCCGTTAAGCGGTTGCCGAAAAAACGCCGGACAGACAGAAGGACAGAAACTGCGTATTATTATTAAGACATATCCTGACATATTATTAAAGACATATTCTGACATATTATAAAGACATATCCTGAAGTCCGCATCATTATGTATTTTTATTTATGACCTAGAATATATACAGTGTGTGTGTGTGTGTATATATATATATGCAGTATATACACAATATCATTTCTGTAGTCAGTTTTTGTACCCTTGAAAATAGAGTCTGTCATACAGAAAATTTATCTTCAAAGCAAAATGCATGAAATATGTTGTAAATAATGACAAACTTAGAACGGAAGTACTAAATGCAAAATTTTATTACTTGAGCAGTTTTTTTCTCTTCCTTCCTCAAATTTTGGACTGCGTTTGACATCAAACATCGCTGAAAAAAACATGCAGACACGCTCTCATTGTAAATGATAAAAACTTTTGTAAAATATGAAAGAAACTGTGTACTAATGAATTTATGTAATTCAAACATTGAAAGCACTGGGATTACATGTGAACGACTTGAAATTCTGTCGACATTTATAATGTGAGTTAGATTACGTTAGGTTAGGTTAGATTAAGTTAGATTAGGTTTATAGAGTGTCGATGTTATTCTGGTTTTGTTGATTCGATGGGTTTAGGTCGTAAAATGTATGATTTAATTAAGATATTACATTTATTTACTTATCTGTTTGATTGTTTATTTTCTTTTTAGACGTGTATTTATTTAGACGTGTATTAAAGAACGAATAAAGCACGAATAAAGAACGAATAAAGCACGAATAAAGCACGAATAAAGATGTAATATGAAAAATGGGTTTGCAAATAAATTCGTCATACATATCATAGAACAGCTATTTGAGAGCAAACTCTTTGCTTTGTTGGCAGAATAGGAGTTTTTAACAAATCTTTTTGAAAGTGCAAAACAGAGAGATTATTTAGAGTAAGTTTAAAAGGATACAAACGGAATATAGCACAAGTGCATTAGTTGTTGACATACATTATGCTGTATGTGATGACGTGAGAACCTTGGAAATTATATATATACAAAATTGGGCTCGTATTATACAAACATATATTGCTATCAGTATATAGGACCTATACATGGTGATTAAAAAATGTAACACTTACATGGGATTTTATTTTTTACTTCCAATTTATTTGTAAACATTTTTTGTGATGCAAACAGTGCTTCATACAGTCTCTACCTGCTGTCCACGGATATCTATGCATGTATGAAAGCTGTCAAACATTGCTTCCAGAGCACTAAGGCACATCTCTGGTGGTATTGATTGGATGACATCCGTAAGTCTTTCCCATATAAGTGTTAACATTTTCTTGAATCACCTTGTGTATATATAGTTTATGTATAGTACTGAATACCTTAAAATTGAACGAGGAATTAGTAGCTATACAAGAATGATATTTACATAAGGTGCGTACGAAGGAAGGTCTTTGAGGAAGTAGCAATTGGATCTTTTTCAAGAAGGTTCGCATTTATGAAAGTGATCGAACATTGGTGAACGGCAAGGACATGCGAGAAGATGTGAGAAAAGGTGGGAATTTGGAAGAATGAACACACGAAACCGCTTAACTTTTATATTTCATATGAATCATAATTCAAGACACGGTCACGTTTATTTACACGAATATTTTTTATCAATAAATCTATTCAGTAGTTTACCTTCCTCTTAAAAGTGTTGATTATTCTGTTTCATAAGCATCATCATTAATGCTAAGTTAATCGCGAACAAAATCGTTAGATAAAAATAACACAGGCCTGTGAATGAGAACTTTGTAAGAATTGTTTTCTTACTAATAACTGATTTTATATAATTCAACTACGCTGATTTCGAATAAGATGTCCATTTTTTCTATCACGTAAGGATTTTCTGCAAACTGGAAGGGAAAAAACAACAACATAAATAAATATTATTTATTTCAATTTACATTAGGTACCTATTTCGCTTTGTTATACTAATTACAAATGCAAACAACTTTAAACAGAAAGAAGACTATTAACGTCAATTACATATTCATCTTTATTTGTCGTGAGTTTTCTTGTGAGATCTATGCCTTTTAGTCTCGAATGTACGCGCTGTTCCTTTTCTTTTATGTAATAATTTTGGAGTATCCAGTTTCAAAATTTGCTGATAACATCCTTAAAAGCTATCCACGTCTCTTTTTCAAGATTGTTCATTGTTCTCTCAAAGTGTTCATCCAAAGTCAGTTTTGTAATCTGGGGACCAACGAAAATTCCTTTTAATTTTGCTTCCGAAAGAGTTGGGAATTTACCACACAGATACTTAAAACAATCTCCATCTTCGTCCAAGGCCTTAACAAATTGCTTCATCAAGCCTAATTTTATGTGAAACGGAGGTAAAAATATTTTCTTTGTGTCAACCAAACTTTCAAGTTGAATGTTTTTAGAACCAGGTGTCAGGTTGGCTCTGCGTGGCCATTCCTTTTTATCCAGTGCTGAGTTCTTGCTCGGCTATCCCATTCACACAAAAAACATGGAAACTTCGTATAACCTGGTTGTTGACCGAACAACATACAAATCATTTTTAAGTCTCCACAAAGTAGCCAACCGTGTTCTTTGTATTTAACCTTAGCTGGAGGAGGCTCCAGATTTTTATACGTTTCCTTCAAGTGAACCAAATGAGCTACAAGAACGGATGCATACAAGTTACCGTTGTGAAGTAGGACGCCTTTTAGACTTCTTTTGGAGGAATCAATGAAAAGTCTTCACTCATTTGGGTCATAGACTGCAGCACCTAGCTTAAGTATTAGTTCCGAAACATTGTGAATTTTCTTGAGAAAAATATTGGATGAATTCTTTTTCTCGATTTCTGTTCCAGTAAAATGACGTCCCGGGAGAAAGCAAGTTCTTTGCACGAAGTCTGGATCCCAAAATCTCTGAAGAATCCTTCGGGAGACACAAATCTCTGACCAAATCATTAAGTTCACTTTGTGTAAACAATTGGGGTTCACCAGATGTTTCGGTTAGAAAACAATCAATATCATCGTTTCTATCGTCATCAGACACCGAATCAGATGAAGTTATATCAAGAGCATTTGGTTTAGTAGGTACAGGTACACCAGGTCCATGAGCAACAGGTCTTATAGCAGACTGAAAGTTTGGATAAGAAATTTCCTTTTTATTTTTAGTATTGTAGCCTTGCACGTTACATGAACAAAAATAGCAGTCATTGCTGTGATTTCTCGGCTCACACCAGACCATTGGAATCCCAAAAGGTAAAGAATCCTTTTTACCTTTACTCCACAGTCTAAATTGTTCAACACAAACACTGCAAACTTTATGTGGAGCCCATGATTTGTCTTTATCGTCAAGTTTCATTCCGAAGTACGCATAGTATGCTTTCTTGACGAAGTTTGTAATATCTCGTCTTTGTTTTTTCACAGTAAATTTTCCACAAATATAACAGAAAATGTTTGGGCCATTTACACACCCTCTGGTTGCCATAGCGACAAATAAAAAAAATTCAAAAGAGAAATATAGTCACCGCGCACCTTTGAATAATAAAAAACTATAACCTCACACGCACTAGACAGACTGACTCATCTCGTGGCTTGTTACTCACTTATATACTAGCGGTGCGTTTCTCGAATGTTCTAGAAGACGCTATGACGTCACTTCTGATCTGGAAGCATTTATAGGCAGTAGTTTTTAATCAAAATTTAATTGAGTCAATTTTAATGAAAATTACTTACATATGTAATATGAAATATGACAGTTTGTGAAAAATCTGCACGTGATGGCGAAAAATGAATATTATTTTCGGAATCAGCGTTCAAAAATTACTATATAAGTGATAAAATATTTCAGACAACAAAACCATCGCAGGCCTGCGTAATTTACGACATTTCACGCGTCTAAAGCCATATACTGAAGTCCGCATCATTATGTTTTTTCATTTATGACCTTTTAAGCGGCGTATACGTTTCTATAAATAGATCTCGTTGGCAAATTATTTATGCTTTTTTCGGACGGCTTTCGTGTTTACATCAAGTCTCACCACACCCAAAATTATAAAATGAAGTTAAAAGCAAGAACGTACCTTCACATAAACTTAAATATGTATTACCCAATTAGGCATTTTACTTACCTCAGATCTGTAAAATATATATTGCAATTTGTAGCAAAGAACTTACAGATTTTGCTCTACTGAGGCATTTTTCAATAGAAATATCATCAGATATGGGTAGTTTATAGTGCCGTCCAATAACATTGGTTGTTGACAAAACATTTTTAGAATGTTTATGGACATTTCATAAACATTTTATGAACGTTCGGTAAACTTACCTTTGTTTGCTGGAAAGACATTGAAGGTTTTATGTATATTTTAAGCATTAACCTTACCTATACACGCGTTTATGACACATACAAAGGAAAACAAACAAGTTTGTCAACATTTCTTGAGGTTAATGAAAGCCATTCGCAGCAGTGATCCATTTTAGGTTAAAACCGTTACTATATAAGTGGTAACTCTGTTAATATAAATAAGTTTAGACTATTAATTGTTAACTTCCAAATACATAGTTAAGACTTCTATTTATTATATACGAGTGTATTTTAAGGAATTACATACAGTATCTAACATTATTTTTATGTTAAGGTCTTCTCTCTCTCTCTCTCTCTCTCTCTCTCTCTCTCTCCTTAAGTCCTCACATTATATTATCTCATATTATATATATATATATATATATATATATATATATTAGTGATGTAGCCGATGTCATTTTTTTCACATACGCGGATGTTTGGTTTCAACATCCGCGGATGCGGATGCGGATGTCTACATTTTCGTTATTTTTTAGGATATATTCGAGATTTGTTGTGTTTAACGTATATAATAAGTTATTATATAGAGAGAGCTGTAGCTATAATGTAGTATAATTGATTAATTGTACAATAATTGCTGTACTTTTCCCTGAACATATAAAATAATAGCAAGCATCTAACTAATAGAAATCAATTAGTGAATTCGTCTGCAAATAAATTCGTTATATTTTGTTGAGTTTCAGCCACAATTAGAAACCATAATTGTGTTACCCGACCTCTTTCCCCAACCTCCACCCTTATAGAAGAGATCTTTAATTAGCTTGATAACTATTTATATTAAGTTTAAAGTTTTATTAGGCATATTTATAAATGAGTAATTAAAATAAAGTAAACTAAGATGTTCATCGTTTAATATTCAAACTTAATTATAGGAAGGTTATGCTTAAGGAACATTAATTTTTCTGCCTTTTCTGCTGCCAGTCTGTTTCTCTTTTCATCATATATTAATCCAGCACTGCTAAATAATCTCTCGCTTGGTACGCTTGTTGGAGGACGTGCTAAATGTTTCCTTGCAAGTTTACTCAAGTATGGATAGATATTCTGCGTATTTTTCCACCAACTAATAGGATTGTCACATGCAGCCAGGCGTTTTTCTTGGTGATAGCTCTCGATCATTTTTACTACATCTTTTGACATCGCGTAGGTCTCGTCATCGCTGCTTGACTCAAGAAACTGAGAGACAGATTCTGTGATAGATTTGCTTGTTGAAGGTGTTGGTTCTGTCACTGAAACTTTTATTCTTTTGGTGGGTGGCGAAGCGACAGATTCAAGAGATTGAAGCTCTTCAACTGCTTTGCCAAGTGATGATTTAACTCGTTCTAATGTACTAGGTGAAAATAACTTAGCTTTGTAACGTGGATCTAAGTAGGTTGCAAGAGAGTAACTTCATACAAGAACAGCCTCTCGTCTTGTCGCTTGCATCACTTTTGCGCACAATGAACTAGTTCTATTAATACAGTAGAATTTGATAATTTCCGCTTATTAATGACGTTTTATCTCAACGGTCCACATCCGCACGACATCCGCAGTCCAAAGTGCGGATGCGGGTGCGGATGCGGATGCGAGAAAATGTGCGGATGTTCCGCGGATGCGGATGCGGATGCGGATGTGACCTACATCACAAATATATATATATATATATATATCGACCACAGGTCGATCCTGAACCGTCGTTCAAACTCAACAAAAGTAATATATATATATATATATATATATAATATATATATAATCTTAATTCAAAGAAATTGCAAATTTTAAATTAAAATGGTAATCGAATGTTAAATTTTATGACCATTTTTCTGTTCCATTCTCGACAGTTTACATGACTATGCATGACTTTAAACTGTACCCAAACATTTATGAGACAAGAAAGACAGACTTTTTCCATTATTTGTTAGGGAATGAATGTCGGAATTTACGACTGATCGTCAGTATTTTAAGCAGTATAACAGCCGGTAACGATTATACTTTAAAACGTTTGTGTATATATAAACTTGTTTAACCTTGTTTGGGTTCCGTGCGTCGATCATTCTTCACACGAAGGTCAAGCTGGTGGCCCCGCCTCTAGTCCTGGCTTGGTGGAGGAGCGAGTTGCTCTCTTGCGCTCTCCATCGTACATAGCCAGGTACACCCGGCTCATTTGGTACTGTCCTGAGCCAGGCATCTAGTCTTCTCTTGAAGACTTCAACTTTGACCCCTGTAATGTTTCTGAGGTCCCTTGGAAGCTGGTTGAAAATTCTTGGCCCCCTGACAACCAAGCTATTTTCCTTCAGAGTTGAGGAGGTCCCTTGTCGGGCCTTTAATTTGTGAACACTACACATTCTGCCTTTCCTATTTTCCAGCGTTGTTTGGATGGTAATTGGGTTTAGTTTGAGGTTCGGTACTAATTTTTCGATAATTTTCCATATGTAGATTATGGTATACCTCTCTCTTCTTCTTTCCAGGGAGTACAGATTTAGTTTACGTAGTCTTTCCCAGTAGTTGAGTTCTTTGCAGCCATCAATCTTGGCTGTGAAATGTCTCTGCGTTTCTTCTAGTTTATTAATTTCTTCCTTTTTATATGGGGACGTCAAAACTGAGCAGTATTCAAGATTTGGTATGATCAGTGTTCTCAGCAGGAGAATCATTACTGTCTTGTCCTTCCTTTTGAACGTCCTTAGTACCTGTCCCACGACTCTTTTTGCTTTGTTTATTGCTATCTGATTTTGTGTCTCGAATTTGGCATCATCGGTCATTATAACCCACAAGTCGACCGCTTTCGTGCTTCTCTGAATTCCTTTTCTATCTGGAGCATAACATGCAGTCTTTTTAAGTTCCTCATTTCTACCATATCTCAAGAGCTGAAATTTCTCGGTGTTAAATGTCATATTGTTGTCTTCTGACCATTTGTATATTTTTTTTGTCTCTCTGCAAGGCCCCTACTTCCTTTTGCATCGCTGATTTTTCTGCTGATCTTTGTATCGTCCGCAAATGATGATGTTACTATACTGTTGCTGTTTACTCCACTGTCTATGTCTGTTGGGATGATAATGAACAGGAGTGGGGCCAGCACTGTACCGTGTGGTACTGAGATGCGTACTTCTGATTCTGATGACGATACACCTTGAATTTTGACCACCTGTAGTCGATTTCTGAGGAAGTTGTAGATCCATTTTTCCACTTTGCCTGTTATTCCCATATTTTTTATTTTATGTGCTATTATACCACGATCGCATTTGTCGAAAGCTTTAGCAAAATCCGTGTATATGACATCATAGTTTTCATTGCCTTCAAGTGCATGTAGGATATTGTTATAATGCTCTATAAGTTGTGATAGGCATGATCTTCCTGATCGGAATCCGTGTTGATTTTCGTTGAATCTTTCCAATGTCTCCAAGAAGTCGTAGATTTTCTCTCTGACTATTCTTTCAAAAATGTTTGTGAGGTATATATATATATTAGGGTGTCACTAGGTAATAGGGGGAAAATTAAACGATGGATATTTTCCTATGACACCCCCTAAAATTGTTCCATTTGGTGTAAAACATACGGAAGAGAAATTTGGTCCTGATTGGTCATCATTTAAAGGTCGCCCTCGTCACTGAAAACAAGACCCATTTGTTGACGTCAACAAGCTGTTCAGTGTTCACAGCTTGGGCCGAACCAGATAATAAAAAACAAGGCAATTTGGTGAAATAACGAAAGTAAGACACTTAAAAACGCAAAGAATACAAACAGTTTATTATATAATCAAAATAGAAGACATAATTTGGCGAATAATTGTACAAAATGGAGAAGCAACAAAAGCAAAACTTTGAGAAATAAAATACATATTCAGTAGCAGAATAATTGGTGCTCATACGCTGATCAGTGATTAGTTCTTTCGCGTCCTCACTAATGCTGATTTGTTCGGAGCTGGGTGTTGCTTTCTGTGGTCAGTGACAACTTGAACGAGGAACTGGAGCTGTTCTTCTTTCACTGTCAACTTTCCGTTCAGCTCCTTCCCAGAGCCACGGCCCGTTCTGCTCTGTCGTTCACCACTGCAAGTTTGGAGACCACATCCCGAGCTTGCACGTATTCAGAGTTTGACGTCCATGAACTGGGATGGTGGAGCAGAAAGCAATCTGGCAACTGAAGTTTTGAGAAGAATCCTCGGGTGTTCTTTGTGATTAGTTGCTCCAGTTCTTTGCTGTCACTGAGGAACATAGTATCAAGAACCAAAGGTCGTTTTGGCGGCATGTGAGGGGCTTCTTGATCTAACGCTGCAACCATGCTGCACTTCACTTCCATCGATATCCTCTCATCAAAGAACGCCAGACCCACTGCCTCCTCCGAATGGTACCACAGGTGCGCAGACAGCTTCTTGGTGGTACCATCAGAGATCTTCTTGTGCGGGTATCGAAGGAGCGTCCTCATCAATTCCCAATCATTCAGCGGAGCTTCGATGGACAGATGAGCTGTTGCCCACGCTTTCATGTAAACTAGAACAGAAAAGAGGCAGATATCTCGAATTCCGCGTTCCTCAGTGTTCGTCAGTTTAAACTGTCTTCGGAAGAGCCAGATCTTGATGGCATAGAGCCCCTTAGCCATCCATCTCGCCCGGTGCATAGCACCAGGGGCGCGGAAGTTTAGTCCCTTGTATGGAACTCCTCCAAGAAAGATGACGGAAAGATCGAGGAATTCCTGATAGTCATCACGAACTTGAAGTGCTTGTGATTTTGCAAACTCAATGAGCTCCGTTCTATGCTTAAAAATAGCTGCTTTGGTGAACGCATCTGTGTCCGCAGTTTGGAACTGTTGCTGGTCAATGCGGGTCCAATAATCATGGAAGCGCTTGAAAAGCAGAATTTCTGGACCGGTAGATACTGAATCTAGCGATGCTGCGAATGCCGCCTGTAGCACCAACTCCAGTACATGGTGTCTGCACGCGCAGTGTAACAGGTCACGTCCAACTTTTTCTTCCAGAAGAACACAAGTTCCTCCACGGTGGCCTGTGTTTGTCGCGGTTGTGTCGAAACACATAGATTTGACATGATCGGTCACTCCCCATTCATTCAGGCAATCTATGATGGCATTTGTTTGTGCCAGCGCGGTTCCTGACAGAAGTTTTGGCACCCCGAGGAGCTGCTCTGTCCCGGAGCCAGATACAAGAATAGGTAAGCGGTCAACATATTCTCGTGACGTCAGATCTTGCATGAGTTTTCCGTCCCAGTGAACAGTCAACGGACTATTGCCTTGGAACTCGCTCTTCAGTTGCCGAGCCTTAAGGGTACGGAATTTTTCACGCTGACGATGAATGGATCCACGATTGATGTTGTAGTCGTTAGCATCATGCCCTAAGCTGGAAGCTGCCTCAAACAGCAGATATGTGGCCTTTCTTGACGAGAGTTGCGTGCGATCAAGCGCTGCCGCCAGTTCCGATGTCATGATGTTCTTCGTTGCTCTTTGTTTAGACGCTAACGAACCACCACATGCTCCTTTTTCTTCGCTATCATCTGAGCTGGAGGATGAGGACTCCAAAACCGCTTCGTTGGATACTGCCTCCATTTCAGCTGCTGATCGCTTTCTTCGTTTCTCCTCTACCTCCCGACGTCGAGTACAATCTTTGACTTGGCGCTGATGGGTCATGTCCAAACCTGCCATTGAACCTGGACCTCCTTTCTGGCGCTGCTGCTGAAGGAACTCCCAATCCTCTGGGTACTTGACCAATTTCTCACAATCAGCGTGGGCGATGTCAAAGAGACGATCGAGGCGTTCAATGAATTCTTTTTCTTTCGTCTTGTATGAATCGCTCGTCCTTGAGGCGTGTTTTTTGAGTCCTTTCCACTCCTCGAAGACTTTATCCAGTTTGCTGACGCAGTGTGTCTCGAGTCTGGTTGGAATGTGAGCTTTCTCCCAGAAGGACATCACTGCTCGAAGTGACTTCCTCAACGCGTCACGTATTGTCATTTTCTTTTCATGGTGAAGGTAAAGGAAGTAACCGAATGCTTGCCTGTAGGAAGGAAGCTTGCATCCTTTCACCTCATCAACCGCTGCCCCTAATAGGTATATACACTTCCGGGTTTCCATCACCAGAAATCACGTAGCTGAAATGAGAAACGGTGAATCGTTAAGTATTGTTCACTTTATTTCTCAGATATTCAGACACACACAGATACACACACACACATATATAGAGATATATAGATATCTAATGAACGATTATGGAGACGCCGCGCAAGCATTAAACTTTGGAAGGCGGGGGCGACCTTTTATAGTTATTCAAATAAAAAGATTTTTCAGTCACCATGTTTTTTTTACCAATGGAATAGATTCGCGGGGTGTCAGCATGAAAATTTCAAACTTTGCATTTAAGTGACACCCTAATATATATATATATATATATATATATATATATATATATATATATATATATATATATATATATATATATATATATATATATATATATATATAAATATATATAAACACAAACTCAGAATGGTCCCCTGAGAAACTTATATGTTAAACACAGACCGTGCATGGAACAAGGAACTCTTCTGGGAAATTACATCCACTATAGTTCGAATAAGTAATGATAAATGACAAATGCTATAGTTTTTTCTTTTTCATGATGGAAAGCTCAACGTGGGCCTCTTTGCGAGTAACCCGGTGCCCACGTTGGGCTTTCCATCATGAAAAAGAAAAAACTATAGTATTTGTCATTTATCATCACTTATTCGGGGTGCACACACATTCTACATTACTGTACAGTCTTTACAGCCACACCTACACTTTTCCTCCTAAGTGTATATATGGTAATGTATATGGTTGTAAATTGTGACTTGGTCCGCAATTGATATGGACCGTGACTTATTTTTGGTTGACAAGGTACTGGTAGTGATGATTACCGTAATGAAATTGACTGGATTCTTTGGATCTGATATATTTGCATGTCGGTTATAAATAAATATAGAGTGTAACATAGTTGTGGATAGTAGTCTATTATGACTTGATCCTCTGGATCGAGAGATTCTATCTTTAGTTTTTAATTGATAATTAATTAGTTTTAAATTGATAATTATTTAGTTTTGTAAAAATTGGTTGTTGCCAATGTACAGGCAGTTTTTACATAGTGGAGCCACCTCGATGGGCCGAAGTGGCCCCTAGTGTGCCCACTATAAAAATTTCTCATGTTCTTATGTTCTTGTGGTTCGGAACCCACGTAAAATTGTAGGTCCCCTCCGCCACCACGGACGACATGCGCAATACACAATTACGAACGCAGTTAGGTAAACCAGCCAAGAGTGGATCCTAGGGTCTTTGTTGGTCTGAAACATTATAACATTATAGTGGATGTAATTTCCCAGAAGAGTTCCTTGTTCCATGCACGGTTCCATGCACTGTTCTTATTACAATCTTATGAAGTGTGGAAACATGAAGTTCCTATTTATAAGAATTCAGGATGACGTTTCGTCATTTTAATGCCATTTTAAGAAGTGGTACACCTGTAGTGGTACGTCTATAGAATGTCAGATTTAACTAACGTTTGACTTTGAACTCTACCTCAGAGTTCATAAATTATTAGTTCCTTTTGATTAATTTAAGTTAATCTGATCTAATCTCAAATTGTTAAACGTAACAGGTCAAATGTTGTCAGGGATTTAAATATAAACGTTTATCGCTCCTCAGAAACCAAGGTCCCTGTCGTGCCCATTTTGTTGCACCGCTTCCGTAAATCAGCGAATTAAGTTAAGCAACACTGGAACCAGTTCGTTGGTTTGTTATCTTCATCCAGATATTGCAGCGACCGCGGTTCGGATTCCACGTTAATATCTAGACTCCTGTCTATTATAAGATCCTAATATTAACACGAAGGTACACCTCACATTTAACAGCAATCTCAAAAAACAAGAAATAATTACATACATAAAAATGGTACGATTTCTCATTTCGATAAATGTTGGTGGTCTGTAGGTCACCGTTCATTTGGACTTGAAGGGAACCTGTCACTTACACTTACAGTATATTAAATTCATGCTAGTATTATTCATTTTATTGAATTATTCATGAATATACACAATAGTGAAGCTAAAGGCAAGTAAAATATAATAAAAATAAATTACTAAAAGGTCAATGCTATGCTTCGACCCCAGACATGCGGAATCTTCAGTCATATGTTGTTTCGTAGTTGAGAGCCAGCGAGAATCTGAAAAGATTTTTACCTTTCACTGACCCTTGATAATGCCATGAACCTTATCACGTGACCTAAAATACAGTGATTTCATTAAACACTTTTAATCTCATAATTTATCCTACAAGTTTATGGCGTCGTTATTAATATGGATTAGGTAGGTAGAAATATATTGTATAATTGAGTGCAAAAAAACTTCACTTTTTTCTACGTGAAGGTCAAAATATGATAATAAAAACCCACTCTAATAGACAGAGTGAGTTTTTATTAACTGTATAGTTGATTTTGGATTCGGATATTTTTGTGTGCCACGTCTAAACGCACGAACGAAAGAATGCGAGTACACAATCCCAATTAGCCTTACAGAAATGGGGTCATAATTAAATTAACTTTATATAAAAATACTGTAAATAAAATGTAGTCAAAAGCAATAATGATTGGGTTGTTTAACCTCCTTCGCAACATCTAAGGTCATATGATGGGGTGACCTACAGCTTTACGTGGGATCCGAACCACGGGTCGCTACATAATCTGGATGCAGCGGACGGTCTCCCATCCAATTACTATCCGACTCAACGTCGCTTAACTTCGCTGATCAACGGGAAGCGGTGTTACGACAGTGACTACGACGTATAGTCAAAAGCAAGAACGTTATTTAAAAATAGAATCAAATTCCAGGGTTTCAAAATGTACGGGAGCGGGGAGCACCGCTCCTAGGAAATGACTGGCAAAATTGAGGAAATAATGTCATGCGGAAGAAAAGAAAAGGAAAAGAAAAAAGAAAAAGAAAAAGAAAAACAAGTAGAGACAAATATTTGTAAAAAAATGTGAAATTTGCGTCATTCTCCCACTGTATTAGCCTTATGAGTTGGCAATACTGCTAGATGCCTGATCAGCTGGGCAGCCGACAGCGTCCATCTTAACTCTGCGATCCTGCCTATTTGCTGGGTCCCACCCTAAGGTGACGGACGTATTCTATGTTTTGCTGTTCTACGGCCCCATCTTTCTAGGTTAGTCTCCTTTTTTCTTTAAATAGGACGGTTGAGGTGTCCTTGTTTTATTTGAGGCCTGTTCCTGGCCTGGACACCGTCCTATTTAGGTAGAACAGCCGTCATTTCCTTAGCGTGGAACAGTTTTGTCTTGCGCAGTGCGACCGTGCTAGATTTTGTGGAAACAACCATTGAACATACTCAGACTAATGGAAGAGCCAAACCAAGAACCTCCACATGACAAATGGCCTCTACTTAGCTCCATGTGGCCTAAATTGGTGAAGAATGAGTTTCTACCAGGAACATCCATACACCCACAACCAACAAAGAGGTATGTGACCAGAAATGCCCAGTTAAACAGTGAGAATGCGCTTCCTGGTCTGACAGATTCCAAGCGAGATCTTAAAGATTTTTTGGAGACACCGGTTTTTAGCCTTGAGAAAAGGTTATTAAGTGATGAAGATAAAGTACAGCTGACTGAGCATGTACGAACACTAACCAGCTACACAGATATTGCTAACATTGCCAGTACATATGGGCAAGAACTCTTTGTAACTAGAGTTTTGGACCAGAGAAATTTCTGGGATGCAAGTACCTTCGTGGTAAACTTGGAAGTTAATCAACCAGCATATATGAAGCAAGTCAAAATGTTCCTGCACAGACTTTATTCTATCATCAAGGCTGGAAGTACACAGGACAAGAATATCATCAGTACCTTCTGCAAAGATCCAGCTTTGTACGATACCATTCCTGACTTGCTTCACTGTGTCCTAAGTGCATGCATCAAGGGAGCAGTTGAGTCTGTTGTAGAATCCATGGGAAGTAAGTTAGAGTATCACAACAAGCCAGAACGGAAACTGACACCTAAACATGTCACTGAAGCAGTGTTTCCGGCATGGAATGGATCTGACATTCACCATTGTGACAACGTTTTGCTGGGAGCCCTGGACAGACACTTTGGTAGTAAAGACTAGCGCAGGGCATCTCGGACAGTTGACTCTATTTGGCGGCAACCTGTCAAATTCCCAATGATACTTTGAAGTCATCATCTTTCTCTTTGCATTCATGAATATATTAGTAAGTACTCAAGTAAAGACTGATGATGATAGGCTTATGTGTCAAAGTATTGTTATCTAATAAAAATAATAAAGTTATCACGTAGCTTACCAAGGCTTCATCCCGATAGGTCTAATTGATGAAATTTTAGCTAAATAATCTTGCTCCTGAGGAAGAAACAACTTTTTGACACCCTGTCAAGTTCTCTCATTCAGGAGGATTCCTAAAAATAAACGAACTGTCAATAATTATCAAAATACAAGTGAAGAAATTTTACAAAAATGGCACATAGGAGAAACAAGAAACAACAACAACAACAAACTCCTACTACCTCGGCCCAAGCATCCCCACTTCCCTCCCTCGGCAAGAGGCTCTATGAGGGAACAGGATGCGCTGAAAAGAGGGATGCCTTATCCCCCCCCCCCCACACTTTAGGTACTGCTTCCCTCGCATCCGAAGAGGTCAACGAATTGAGGAATTTAATGCGATCGAACGACAAGAGTGCCAAGCGTTTACTGGCTTTTACGAATTAAAACAATGCATAAACGACCTTAATGAGAGCGTATCCACTTTAAAAATCGGACTCCAGAATCAGGCGAAAGAGAATGGAAAATTAAACAGCGACCTTAAATGGGAACGGCATAAAGACCTATATTTCATCGGGGGACCCGCAGGAAATGCACTCTTTCAAAGGAGCAAATGTATGGAATGTAATTCCCATAAACATCGGACAGGCTTCATCACTAAGTGAATTTCTCAAATCACTAAAGAAGGACTTCATTCGCTCCTACTGAGGTATAAGTTCATTACTGCCATTTTTTACCATAGTAATTAAGTTCCCATTTTATAATTAAGTATCTAAAATATAGTGATTTCATTAAACACTTTTAATCTCATAATTTATCTTACGAGTTTAAGGCGTCGTTTATTTTCCACTAAATATGCAAATTGATCATTTTGTTTAAAACTGTAAAATAATCAAACACTTTGCTAGCTAATATGTAAAATTTTTACCTTTTTTTTTTTTACCTTTTTTTACCATTATTATTATTATTATTATTATTATTATTATTATTATTAAATATATATTTTTGAGGCCCTTCTCTAAAGGCAAAAAAAATATTTCTTCCAACTAAAAACAATCTTTCTTCAATAAAAGAAAGTTACTGCTTTGTTGATTTTCAATCCAACGTTTCGTCTGCACACTTCACACATTTTTAAAAAATATACATTTTTTTAAAAATTTTAAATTAAAATAACATTAAAAGACAGGTAAATAAAAGAAATAAACTTGCGTAAAGCTAAACATATTTACGTAAGAATATATAATCTAGAAATATAGATTTTCTTCTGTAATTTTGGATACTAAACTGATAGTTAAATAAATATTTAGAGAAAGTTTAGCATTTAATTATATTTAATATTAATGTTTGTTTGAAATTTCTTAATTAAAAGTGATTCAGGTATTCGTAGATCATAGAATCGCTCAGTTTGTTGTAGAATTTTGAAATTATCTAAGATTTTATTGGTTGGTAATTTTTTGTGGTCAGTTTGTAAGTGTTCGTATATCTTGGTTGGTTTGCATTTGTGTTGTTGCATTCTTAAACGAAGAGTATTCGTTGTATAACCAATGTAGGAAGAGTTACATCCCTTTTCATTGGTTTTACGACAAATACCCTTTCTGCTCTACTACTACTACTACTATTATTATTATTATTATTATTATAATTATTATTATTAGATACATTTATTATTATTATTATTATTATTATTATTATTATATCATTTATTATTAGATACATTTATTATTATTATTATTATTTTATTATTATTAGGTACAATTATTATTATTATTATTATTATTAGATAAATTTATTATTATAATTATTATTATTATTATTATTAATAATAATAATAATATTATTATTATTATTATTAGATACATTTATTATTATAATAATAATTATTATTGTTAGATACATTTATTATTATTATTATTATTAGATAAATTTATTATTATCATTATTATTATTATTATTAGATACATTTATTATTATCATTATTATTATTATTATTAGATACATTTATTATTAGATACATTTATTATTGATACATTTATTATATTATTATTAGATACATTTATTATTAGATACATTTATTATTATTATTATTATATACATTAATTATTATTATTATTATTATTAGATAATTTATTATTATCATTATTATTATTATTATTATTATTATTATTATTATTAGATACATTTATTATTATTATTAGATACATTTATTATTATTATTATTATTAGATACATTTATTATTATTATTATTATTATTAGATACATTTATTATTATTATTATTATTAGATACGTTTATTATTATTATTATATTATTAGATACATTTATTATTATTATTAGATACATTTATTATTATTATTATTATTAGAACATTTATTATTATTATTATTATTAGATACATTTATTATTATTATATTATTTAGATACATTTATTATTATTATTATTATTTATTATTATTAGGTACAATTATTATTATTATTATTATTATTATTATTAGATAAATTTATTATTATCATTATTATTATTATTATTATTAGATACATTTATTATTATATTATTATTATTATTATTATTATTATTAATAATAATAATAATATATTATTATTATTATTAGATACATTTATTATTATAATAATAATTATTATTATTAGATACATTTATTATAATAATAATATTATTATTAGATCCATTTTATTATTATTATTATTAGATACATTTATTATTATTATTATTATTATTATTAGATACATTTATTATTATTATTAGATACATTTATTATATATTATTATTAGATACATTTATTATTTTTATATTATTAGATACATTTATTTTATCATTATTATAATTATTATTGTTATTATTATTATTAGATACATTTATTATATTATTATTATATACATTTATTATTATTATTATTAGATAAATTTATTATTATCATTATTATTATTATTGTTAGATACATTTATTATTATAATTATTATTTAGATACATTTATTATTATAATTATTATTATGATTATTATATTAGATACATTTATTATTATAATAATTATAATAATTATTATTAGATATATTTATATTATTATTATTATTATATTATTATTATTATTATTATTATAGATACATTTATTATTATTATTATTATTATTAGTATTATTATTATTAGATACATTTATTATTATTATTATTATTATTATTATTAGATAAATTTATTATTATCATCATTATTATTATATTGTTATTATTATTATTAGATATATTTATTATTAGATCATTTATTATTATTATTATTAGATACATTTATTATTATTATTATTATTATTATTAGATAAATTTATTATTATCATATTATTATTAATTAGATACATTTATTATTATAATTATTATTATTAATAATAATAATAATAATAATATTATCATTATTAGATACATTTATTATTATAATAATAATAATTATTATTATTAGATACATTTATTATTATTATTATTATTATTAATAGATACATTTATTATTATTATTATAATTATTTACCATTCTCACTTCTCTTATGTAATAAATAAACTGAATCCCATTAATTCTGCCTAAAAGCTTCCATGCTTCCAACGGCATATTCAGATTAGAATACTGTAAAATATTAATTTCAGATATCTATTGTAAATTGTACAGAAAAATACTGTAAACCTTTATGTAAGTTTATTCTTTTTCTGAATAAAGCTTTTTACTTGCCTGAATTAACGTATCTTTTGATAAACTTTTTTTGGACATATTTAATCCGTTTAATGCGCCTCGGTGGTGTAGTGGTTAGCATCGCTGACTACGAATCCATCGGCCCCGGGATCGAGACCCGGTGACGGCAGACGGCGCGCAACAAAACCCAGCTGTTCATCCTTCCACACAATAAAGAAAGTGGTTGGTAGATAAATGGACTGCTGGTGGGGCGTAGTTCGGATTCCACGTTAAACTGTAGGTCTAAGGTGAAGTGACAAGCTCGACCTCCGTCAGAATAAACAATTCGGGCGGAAGCAAACCAAAGGTTATTGTTCCTGTATATGTTCATTGGTTCTTTATTCAAAGTGTTACGATAACTTTCTACAATATAAGTATGTCCACTAAAGTATCATGGTTTTCTTTATATGCTTCACATACTGTGTTTCCATTTCTAGTTGGGTTGCATTAATGTATCAGTAAACCCTACTGTGGTCACTAATTCAAATTACTTCATTTTCAGAGGTTCTTTAAAGGATATTTTTAGGTAAATTTTAGGGGCTCCGATTCTTTAAATTAAGGAACCATACTCGTGATTTTTACTCCGTCTAGCTACGTACTAAGATTGTCAATTTTCTGTCATTACTTATAGACTTCTAGATTTTAATGTATTAAATAGTTTCATTCTTTTTCTTTCCGTTTATTATAGGGGTGGGCCACTTGGAAATAACCCCTCAAATCATGAAAATTTGTTGCATATTACGAACGGCAGGAAATCTTGTGTAATTCATGTTTGTTGGTGATGGTCAGTTCAACTCTGAAAGTGTTACTCCGCACTACGCACGAATATTTTTTGAAGAGCAGTGGTTGTACAGTTGGTACAATTGTTACATATCATTGCATTTTTTTGTGCAACAACTTATGGGGATACTTTCAAGTGGTCCACACACACACTATGCAGTATATACAATATACCTTTGGTTTGCTTCCGCCCGAATTGTTCATTCTGACGAAGGTCAAGCTTGTCACTTCACCTTAGACCTAGAGTTTAACGTGGAATCCGAACCACGCCCCACCAGCAGCCCAGCGTCTAGGTCACCCAGGGTACCGATTTATCTACAACCACTTTCTTTATTGCGTGGAAGGATGAACAGATGGGTTTTGCTGCGCGCCGCCTGCCGTCACCGGGTCTCGATCCCGAGGGGCCGATGGATTCGTAGTCAACGACGCTAACCACTACACCACCGAGGCGCATATATATATATATGAAGCAAATAGAGCAGTTTTAATATATTAAAGAAAAAGTCCAAACTTTCATTCATTATTCGAGCAAAAATTATACCTTCTGAAGCAGAAATTTATACCAATTGCATAACTTACACATCCTTAAGAATGGAAGAGTGGGAAATAGTGTTAATTTGTCAAATCCTATTTGAAGTTAATTGCTGGGTGTAAATTATTCACAGAATCATGAAGATGTTTTCTATACTCCATATCTTCTTTGTCACACCGGAAATGGGTCAGGAACAAATTAGGAAGAACACTCGATGGGATGGTTCTTTATAGAAAAAACTTCATAAATATTATAATAAGAAAAAGAGAAAGAACTGCCCATCTGAACAACTGGTTCCTCTTCAACCCCTACCCTCCAGAAAATTTGGTATTAGAAAAAAGGTTTATATCACGGTCATTTTTTTTTAGGGATCCGATCTTCCTTTAATTAAACTGTGCAGAACATCACTGAGGATACCTTCCACAATAGGCATAATTGACTACAGCGTGGCCAAAAGTCCCTTTGCAGTGAAATTACAGCATACCTGTATGTTACCCTTGTTTTTCATGCAAAGGGACTATGTGGCCACCCTGTACATAGGGATGTCTCCTCAATAAGTAACTTTACATCCAAGACTAATTAGTAGTTTGAAAAAATGTAAATAAACTACTGTTCATTAAGACTTACAACTTATATTTTTCTCAAAAACTTTAAAATATATGTACTCGTATATATCCTGGAACATTTGAAAACAAGACCTATTTTATCAAAAATAGGTTTTACTTGAGGGAAGCTACAGGAGTCGTAAAGGAAAAATGAGAATATAAGCATACAGATCTCGTGATTTTCTGGGAACAACGCGAAGGTCAAAGCAACCTATCTGTTGGGTTTTACGGTGTCGTCGTTGTCGTTGTAGTAAAATTTTACGAAGTAAAGATTTTTAAACATCTTGTTTTTGCGTTTTCTGAAACTTTACCCAATTTTTTTTCTTAAGTTAAAGATGACACATCTTTCCACAATGTAAGTAAGCTTTTATCTTTTCCAGGAATCCGGACTTGCTGTTTTTTTCTGTTCAGGACTAAAATTTGTCAAATACAAACATACTATCCGAATTTTGATATTTTACGAAAGTACTATTGGTGTGAAACGTATGTTCAAACTCTTTTGAAAACCGAAGGTGACTCGTTTTTTTATAATTTAACCCTTTATCGGGCAGTGTTACTCTACTGATTTTGTTCTGGCTAACGCCAGATGCTTTTATTCAGTCTCAGAAAGACCACTGTGCAGTAAAGGATTAAACAAACGTCTCTTAACCCTTTACTGCACAGAGGTCTTTCCGAGACTGAATAAAATCGTCTGGTGTTAGCCCAGTGGTTCTTAACCTTTTTGGGCTGCGACCCAAATTCAGGTCGCGGGACTAGCTCGATGACCCATACCTTCAAACAGTATAACATAAATAACATAAATAAATGATAAATGACAATTTAATGACCCAATCAAAATGGCTTGGCGACGCAATTTTGGGTGGCGACCCAGAGGTTAAGAACCACTGCGTTAGCCAGAACAAAATCAGTAAAGTAACACTGCGGGATAAAGGGTTAAGTATCATTATGGCACTGGCGCCTTTTGAAAGAAAACTTTTCACTGAAGAGACAAATTCTCGAAACGTTGAGTTTTTCTCAAATACAAAATATCTCGACAAAAGTGTTAGGATCCGCACTAACAAAGTCCATGAAACATAATATTATCTAAGCTTTACTATCCAAATGTGATTTTATGTAACCTAATTTATGTAACCTAATTTTATATAACCTAACTTTACCAAACTAAACTTAGCCTAACATAAGCTAATCTAACCTAACCCAAGTTAACCATACTTAACCAACATTTACAAAAACAACTATTATAAATTTTCAAGACGGTAAAAAATTTATCCACAACATTCTGAAAAAAATGTTGGCCACACAATCCCTCTCGGTGCTACTGTAGTATGCGGTCTACCTACGATTCGGCGGTCTACCTTTTAATTATAGCTTCTTATCTTGTTTACTAATTGTTTGTTTACATCCCATTATCAATCGCCCTTGACGATTGGTTAGGTTTAGTCATGATATTTTCGTTAGTTTTAACGAAAATATCATGATTAAACTTAACCAATCGTAGGTAGACCGCATACTACAGTAGCACCATCCCTCTCTCTTCGCCGCAATGTTGTCTCCCTCTGTCTTTTCTATCGCTATTATAACGGACACTGCTAACTCTCTAATTGCATGTCTCCCCCTTTAAGGAGAGCACGCAGTACAAGTCTTTTGATACATTTTCATGTCCTTTCTGTACAACTCTCTAACGCAGTGGTTAATCGGTATTCTCAATCTTTCATCTACTCAACCGTTCAACTCCGGAACAACCTTCCTCAATCCATCCTTCCCCTGTCTGTGACCTCTATTCTTTCAAACGCAGAGTGTCCAGGCATCTTGAAATCTTTAGATCTTGATTTCGGCTCTCCTCTTCTCCCTCTATATGGTGGGGGGAGGACTTTTTTGTGGGCGTTCTTCCTTGGGGTCTCCTTCGTGATAACTAAATGTGTTGTGTTGCTTTTAAAATTGATTTTTCTCTGCGCGTAAACAGTCGGAAGAGAGTTTTATCTTTCGACACAGAATTTAGACGAGCAGAATGTAATATATCGAACAAAATTTTGGTATTAGAAAACTGCAGTTTTTTATAATATACAGGGTGGCGCAAAAGTCAGGAACCATAGGCACATTTTATTAAATTATAATAAATGTTCGAATTGGTGGCCTTCCACTTGGAGACACTTTCTGACGCGTTGAATGCATGATGTTTGAACATTCCTTAACACATTGGTACTGATTTTGCCACACTCAGATGTGATTTTATCCTTTATAGGTGTGGAGACCTAGGTGGCTATTCGACGGGCCCTCGCCGTCCGATCCACTTGCTTGGGAATGTTTCATCTAAAGAGCTCCGGACGATGGTTACGAAATGTGGTGGTACACCATCCTGCTGAAACCACATCTCCGCCAGTTCTGCCAATGGAATGTCGTCCAGTATGAGCTTTAGAAATGTTTGCAGCCTATGCAGATATGTTTCACCTGTTACACTGCCGTCGAAAAAGTACGGACCAATTAACCGATCTCCCCAGAGCGCAGCCCACACCATAATTCGTTTCGTGAATCGAATTGCACATGTCCTTCCTCCATCTAGTGGGGGTTCTCATTAGCTCAATAGCGTGCATTATGCCTATTGACACGACCGCTGAGGTGAAATATCACTTCGTCGCTGAACATGATCCTTCGTTGAAGCTGTCGATGTTGTAAAAATCACTGGCAGAACTCTACACGACGGTCTGTGTCGTCACCAGACATGGGGTGGTTGATTAGTAATCATAATCAAATAATCATAATCTATGATGGTGATTATGCAATCATAATCAATTCATAATCCAAATTAGAAAATATATATAATCATAATCAAATCGTAATCAAAATTTTAGAAAATATTATAATCATAATCAAATCATAATCAAAATTATGAATGTTATAATCAATGATTATTATTCAATGATTAAAATGTATTATGTAAAATGTAATAAACATATCAATCGTTCATTGTAACTTCACCATGTGATAATGATGGAAGAATAATTTTACGTAAGATGTTTGCTTTTGTGACTTTTTTAGTGTAAAATATAGTACATATACTAGAATACTGCTGTATACACTGTACATTTATTCATTAACATATTCTGCTTGTATGCTATTACTCGTGATTCCATATTTAAATACACATAATCAATATCTGACATGGTAATCATAATTTAATCATATTTAACTGTGGCAAACAAATTCAAATTTTAATCAACATTTTTAAGCCATGTAATCATAATCTAATCATAATAAAAAATGTTAATCATAATCAAATCATAATCATAAATTTTTCGAGCCCACTAATCATAATCAATTCATAATCAACATTTTTCCAAATCCACTAATCATAATCAAATCAAAATAAAAAAATTCGCACCCCACTAATCATAATCAAATCATAATCAAATTTTGTAATCAGCTCCATGTCTGGTCGTCACCGTGCAGTTCCTGAACGAATTGGATTTTGTAGGGGGTGGAAACGATTTGTTGTAAGAATTTGTTGAATGGATCTTCTGGAGACACCCGTTTCCTGGGATAACTTTCTTAAGGACTTACGTGGGCTGTTTTCGAGGTGAGTGATTACCGTTAGTGATGTTGCTGCATCGGTTGAACTTTTTGGCCGGGCACTACGCGGCCGATCATGAACACTTCCCGTTTCTTTGAAGCGAGTGAACAGTTTTTCAACTGATGCCTGAACAACTGGCGGCCTCTCAGGGTGTTTGTCATTAAAAGCAGTAGCACCTGATCGGTGTGTGTTACCACGCCTTGTACACATTAAAACTATCTCCACCCGTTCATCTATTGTCAATTTCCGTGCCATAGGTTCAACAACAAATCTGAAAAGAGCAAAACACATATTAAAACGCAAATTATTAAAATGTGCCTATGGTTCCTGACTTTTGCGCCACCCTATATATATATATATATATATATATATATATATATCATCGTAAGATGTACTGTGCAATTGGTTCAAACGGTCTTGCCATGAAACGCCAAAGTAAATAAATAGGCCAACGTATACCAATAAATATCGCTGAGAAACATGGAATTTCACGAGAAGAATATTTGAACCGACTGTACGTTTGAGGTCATGTTCGGGTATGTGTAATATTGAATCAAACTTCGCATCAGTCTTTATGTATATACATAAACTTATTCTCTGTTTGTAGCGTTGACCTTTTATTTGAAAGTTAGAGATGTGAATGAAGAAGCTTCGATAGTACTTCATAACCTGTTTTAATCCAAGAAAATCTGCTTACTTCTCTTTCTGTGTTGGATGCCTTGTGTTTGTATTTAATGTTTTGGGATTGCCTAAAAAGGCTTTGTTTTCCCTTTTCGCTAAGTAATATACCATATTTAATGTTTTGGGATTGCCTGAAAAGGCTCTGTTTTCCCTTTTCGCTAAGTAATATACTGTAGAGCTTCATATTCTAAAAGGTAAGATATATTATTTATTTATATTTATTCCAATTCTTTATGGAAAACTCTCCTACGCCTTAAATATAAATAATAAAAACACATTATAAAGCACTCACAATCAAATAAAATTCTCCGTTAATTCTCTCTGATTATTATTTTATCATTCAGAGGTTCCTTCTCGTACACGCTCCGAAAGTCACGTTCAATAGTGATAAATAACTTGTATTCAGCTAACCACGACACGTACTGTATTTTCTTTCTTATGGTCTGCTTGAGACTTACTGTCGCGTAAGTACGTGAAAGTTCTTAGCCCTAGAAGGCCAATGTGGGACCGCACACATAGCGACTAGCATCGGGTCTACGTAACCCCATAATGAAAATTACATTTATAGATTGAATTAAACAAGTGTTACTAAACAATAATAAAAATTAACTTGGGTAGAATAAAGGATATCATGTCTGGAAAAAAATTACTCTTATGTTTATTGGCCACGTTAATAGGGTTAAAACCAGTGGCGACTCCTTCACTCGGGCTTCTCGGGCTGAGCCCGAGAGGCAAGGGGCAAGGAGAAGAAGCATGAGAGATAAAATTGTGTATTTATAGATTTAAGTTTAAAAAAAAGCTTTAAATACAAATTGTAAAAATGGTTTTTGGCTGGTAGTATGTTACTATTTTTCTGTCTAGCCTTCGTCACGCAAGCAAATTTTGAGCGCATTTAGATACCCTTACTACCTATAAAAAAACTATATTGACACATTAAGCTTTCGTGTAATCTTTCAAGATCCTTTACTCGGGCGCAAGACATTACGCCCGAGAAAGTATAAGTAATATCGTATATTTAAAGTTCTTTTAATGAATAATTATTTGCTTGCATACGGTTACATAATAGTCCTTCTTCTAATTCTCATTAAATAAAATACGTTTTTCCTCCTATTAATTTTTTTTATAAAGAAAAAACATTTCAACTCGGGCTTATATCCTTCGGCTTTGTAGAGGCACAATTTTTAATTCTGGCGATACATGGTAACTTTTTACGTTTTGATAAGCGTGCCTTCAACTGCCTTGGGCGGCGGTGCAGTTTGATTTTTGCCGCAATGTGAGGTTGTTCGCTTTTCTTAAATAATCTGATTTATTTTTAATATTATAAGTATTCTGAGAAGTATAGCCCACCCATGGGCAAAAAGGAATTACATGACCGAATATTAAAGGAATTTGCTTTAAAACCAAGACGCTTGGACTTTATGTTCAAGTAAATAAAATTCAAATAATTTTTTTACCGAGGTATGTATTTATTTATTTTATTGATAATCTTAAGTTATTGTCATGCATTTAAATGTCGGCTCATATGTAGACTTGAAAATTTAAAAAGAGCCCGAGTAGTCTTGAAGAGCTGGAGTCGCCACTGGTTAAAACGTAAGGTACTGTGGTTTTATTTTGAAACATATCGCTTTATTTTATCTCTTCAACATCGTGAAATATAGCTCACTAAAATCACAGAAATGTCTCTCTCTCTCTCTCTCTCTCTCTCTCTCTCTCTCTCTCTCTCTCTCTCTCTAGAACTAGGAATCATCTAGAGGACTAGGAATCACCGGGCTCGTTTCCAACTGGATTGAAGATTGGTTACAAGATAGAAAGCAGAGAGTGGTAATAAATGGAGTGGCTTCGAAGTGGGCGCCCGTCACTAGTGGTGTCCCACAGGGTTCCGTTCTGGGACCTTTACTTTTTATCATCTATATTAACGATATAGACTTCGGGCTCCTACGTACAATTTCCAAATTTGCAGACGATACGAAATTAGGAAGTCGTGTAGGTAATGAGGAGGGCGTAAGAACGCTTCAAAATGATCTTGACAGGTTGAGCGAATGGTCTGCTACTTGGCAGATGCCATTCAACTTGGACAAATGTAAGGTAATGCACATAAGCTATAAAAACCCGAGGGCCGATTACTCTCTCTAGGGAAGGAACTTCACTGAGACCGATCAAGAAAAAGACTTAGGAGTCCATATCAGTAATGACCTCAAACCGTCAAAGCACTGTGCAGAAGTCGAAAAGAGAGCCTTAAAAATATTAAGTTATATTAAAAGACAGTTCCAGTTTCGGAACAAGGAGACTGTAATGTCTCTTTATATCATAATTCACTAGTCAGACCTCAACTCGAATATTGTGTGCAGTTTTGGTCTTCGTCCCTTAGAAAGGATATAGAAAGGTTGGAAAGGGTACAAGCAAGGGCTACAAAATTGACCCCTTCAATGAGAATGCAGAACTACTAACGGAGATCCGAGCACCTAAATCTGTTTACTTTAGAGACCAAGAGGTTGCGCAGTCAGCTTATTCAAGTTCGTGTAGCGTATAGTCACTATATATCTCGATATTTGGGCGATTAATTATAGTGGCCGAAATCCATATTCGGCTCCAAATAAATCGCCAAACAGAGCATGCAACCACATGCAAGTGCTTTTTTGTAAGTTAGGTTAGGTAGGTTAGGTTAGGTTAGGTTAGATTAGATTTATTTGGAGCCCAATATGTACTTCGGCTAATATAATTAATCGTCCAATTATCTAAATATCTAACGAGTCTATACGCTACACGAACTAGTCCCAAACCTCTGACTTCCTCTCATCTCCCCTTTCAGGTCTGCTCGGAAACTGAGTATGTCTTTTATCTAGGTGATTCCCATGCGAAGGACGTATTATAAAGGAGGAGGAGATTGTAGACACCAATCGACCAGGAAAGTACTCCAGGGTGAATGTTAGACAGGAGACAGAGAGTGCTGGGACTCCCGTTTCTCCTGTCACTGTCCTCCTTAGCTGATCTTTTTCCGTGTCTCATCTACCCTGTGAGCAGTCCAGAATGCTCTCAAACACACACTTCTCCCTCTATTCCTCTACACATACACGCATCTTACACACTACACAACCTTTTCAAAATTTATATTTAAAAAAAGAAAAATGCCATAATTGAGCCTTGGAGACCTTGTTTTTTTGGCTCTTTCCGTCTTCTGTGTAGAGATCACTTTTGCGGGCGCTCACCCTTAGCGCCCTTCTTCCTACATAAAAAAAAAATTACTACACGATAACTCTTTGGTACGGTGGCTTTGGCAGGCTCCGGAGAAATGATGCACCGACGAAATGATGACTTCTACATAAATAAATAAGTAAAATCCTTAAAAAAATGCATGGTGTAGAACAGTGGTGGCCAACCGCGGCGCATTGCGCCAAAGGTGGCGCATCAAGTACTTTGAAGTGGCGCATCGAGGTCTAGTATGAATTGTGCTAAATTTTCGCTTCTAACACTAAATATTAAAAATCAAAGATTTAAGCGGTTAACAAGCCTTTTCGTCTATGAAATTGATAAAATCGAAACAAAGATCCCGACTCACTGATTCTAATCTAAAAAATTTACTGCAGCTTGCTACAACAGACTTACATCCAAATATTTTGAAGTTGGTAAAGTCGAAGCAACATCAAAAATCTCATTAAGGTAAATATTTTTCACATTATATTTCTATTTAAGGTAAATATTATATTATATTTTTATTTTTACTTACAAGTTATTAGTAATTTTTTCACAAATTTTTTTTTGGCGCATCCGAATTAAACCTAACCTAAAAATGGCACGCATCAAAAAATGGTTGGCCACCACTGGTGTAGAATGTAGATGAAATTAACTAGTTTAGTATTCATGCTATCCTTTATTTTCCGTTGTCCTCTAAGATACAACTGGGTACAGAAGATAAGTGTAAGGATCGTGTGCAGTGGCGGTTCCTCATATGGGCAATATGGGCAGCCGCACAGGGCGGCATTTGTGGAGGGGCGGCATGAGCGCCTGCAAAAAAAAATAAAAATAAAATAAAATAATAATAAAAGATCAATAAATATATTTTTATTAATAAAAAACCATCTATTGCATTTTCCATAAACCTTCCCATAAAAGACCTAAACAATGCAAAATGCTTCCAGATTAATATTATTGGGAATAAAGGCCCATACTTTAACATATGTAATGTTATTTTTCTGGGTTTGGTTAAATAGTGAAATGTATATTATTTATAACAGAACGAATCTTCACACTAAGCCACTAAGGTCTGTCAAATAACCGCAAATGGATAAGAAGAGGTCAAAGCTATCAGGTGCTCAGTTTAGAAAAAAGAGGAAAGAAGAAGAGGAGAAACGAGCAAAAGATAAAGGTATAGAGCTATGTCATCTACTCTTCACTGCTATATTGCACTGCTATTTTGTGATATAGCTTTCTGAGTCATTTGAAGTGTACTGTTATGTATATAATTAGCCATTAACCAAGGAGGTTGTATTATTCATTTGTTTCCTATTCTAAAAGTTTAATAAATTGTGCTTAAACATGTTAAATTAATTGTACTAGCCTATTCATGCATTGGTCTGTTATGTTCTATTTTACTATTTGCAGGGGCACTTTTGAAATATTTTGGAACACCCTCTGCCACTAGCCAGGATGAGAAGCCGTCTACTTCTGCCATTATTGAGGCTGAGGAGCCATCTACCTCCTCAGCCTCACATATGTCTCCACAAATGCAGTCTGATCCTGAGGATGAAGACCCATTTGCTTCTACTTCTCCCCGGCAGGACTCTTCAGGTGAGTTTGTGTGCACATATGTCTGTGCGTGTGTGTGTATGTGTATGTGTGTGCATCCCTGCAAAGCATTTTGCAAACAGTTATAAATTATAATGTTATTATCACTGGGTCTGGGTTACTGGGTATGTGTGGTGTTTCACCACCATAATTCCATAACACCACCACCATAACAAAGTGCTGTGAATAATGTGTTATCTAACTTAGGTGTGTATACTAATGAGTAATGCTCTTGTTCTTTCTATTAGAAAGGCCTGGAGCAGAATCGCCTCCTGAGGATGAGTCTCTGTCCACCGACCCTGCTAACTGGCCTTCAGTTCTGACTGAGAGAATTCGGACACAACTGGTTTCCAGGGGACCAAGTCAAGTACCATCTGACTTTGTATTCCCTAGAACGACAGTGACGGAAGAAGTTTCCACCATCAATACTTCAGGAAGTCATTGGTTAGTGGGGAAAATATAACCAGAAGTTGGTTGGTCTATTCCTTAAAAAACAACAGCCTTTTCTGTTTCTGTTGTACATTATTTTCCAAGAGGAAAATAAATTTAACAAGTTTGGGACTCTCGGACTGGAAGCATGCAAGCTCATTGCTCACATCACATGACAACAGTTCAGAACACCTAAATTCTATGAAAATCTGGAAAGAACTGGCAGTGAGGATGAGAAAGGGGGAGACCATTGACAAGCAGGAGATGGCACTTCTGGAGGCTGAGAAGTTGAGATGGAGAGCGGTGCTGACACGTCTCACTGCTATTGTGCATTCTCTGGCAGTTAGGAATTTGGTACTAAGGGGACATACAGAAAAATTGTTCTCACCATCAAATGGCAATTTTCTGAAAGAAGTTGAACTGATGGCACAATTTGATCCTATAATGCAAGAGCACATTAACCGTGTCCAAAAGGGACCTCCAGTCACACCAGCTACCTCGGCCACCACATACAAAACGAACTCATTGATTTGTCGAGCAGCAAGACCATTTCAGCAATGGTGAGCGACATCAAACAATCAAAGTTTTTTTCAATAATTCTAGATTGCACTCCAGATATCAGCCACACTGAACAGTTGTCAGTTGTGATTCGGGTTGTGTCACTGGAGGGGAAGCCCCATATAAAGGAACATTTCATGGGGTTTTTGGAGGCAGAGGAGTCCACTGGTCAACATTTGGCATCTCTGATTCTGAAGAGACTGGAGAAGCTAAAAGTTCCTTTCATGGACTGTAGAGGACAATCATACGACAACGGGGCCAACATGAGGGGAAAAAACAAGGGTGTTCAATCCAGGCTCCTAGAAATTAATCCCAGAGCTCTGTTTGTTCCATGTGGGGCTCATTCTCTGAATTTGCTTGTGGCCGATGCTGCTAAGGGATCTATTGATGCCACAAGTTACTTTGGCATCTTGCAGAAGCTTTACAACTTGTTTTCAGCCTCCACACAACGATGGGCCATTTTGAAAAAACATGTGACCATCACATTGAAGATGTGGTCTGATACAAGGTGGGAAAGCAAGATCAAGAGTGTGGAGCCCCTGAGATATCAGGCAGCTGCAGTGAGAGATGCACTGATCGAGGTGAGGGACCACACCAAAGACTCTGTATAAAGGTCGAGGCTCAATCTCTGTCAGAGGAGGTTAGGTCATACCGCTTCGCCATTTGTTCAGTGGTGTGGCATGACCTGTTGTGCCAAATTCAGCATGTGAGCAAGCAGATGCAGTCTCCTAGCATGCACGTTGATGTTGCAGTAAATCTCCTAAAAAAAACAGAGAGAGGTCTCCGCAATTACAGGGCAACAGGTTTTGTGGCTGCACAAATGGCAGCCACAGATATCTGTGAACAAATGAATGTGGAGGCTGTGTTAAAACAAAAACGGCTGAGGTCCACAAAGCGGCACTTCTCCTATGAAGCATCTGATGAGCCCTTGATTGATGCTTTGAAGAAGCTGGAGGTGACATTTTCAATGCAGTGTTGATGCTGCAACATCAGCCATTCAGGAAAGATTTTCCACGTTGGAAATTGTGGGAGAGAAGTTTGGAGTGCTGACACATTTCCAAAATCTCACATTTGAGGAGCTGACAGAACAATGTGTGAACCTTAGTACTACACTACACTTTAAGGGACAATCTGACTTGGATGGCAGAGAGCTTGCACAGGAGCTGAAGAACTTGCCTGACTTGCCATCAAAGACCATATCCTTGCTTGAACTGCTGACATTTATCCATGAAAGGGATCTCTCTGAAATATATCCAAATTTGTGGACTGCTCTCAGAATTGGTCTTACTCTTCCAGTCACTGTTGCTGAAGCAGAGAGGAGCTTTTCAAAGCTGAAGCTCATCAAATCCTACCAGAGGTCAACTATGTCACAGGAACGCCTTACCGGTCTGGCCATCATCAGTATAAATCATACAATTGCTGAGCAGATTTCATATGATGATTTAATTCATGACTTTGCATCAAGGAAGGTAAGAAGAGTCAGGCTTTAGATGGCAGTTGTGCTGTGGTGCAATTTATTTTGTTTCTTGTTCAAAGTGTAGCATAATAATTACCCTCTCTTAAGTGTCTTATTCTATTTATGTGATAGAGCATTTGTACAATTTAGAAATTTGATTCTCTAGTTTATTTATGGCAGTTGTGCAATTTAATTTGTATTTTTCCTGTTCATAGTATCATAATTACATTCTCTTAAGTGAGTTATTCTATTTACGTGATGAAGGATTTGTAAAATTCAGAAATTTGAGTCTTTGTTTTGGTTCTGAAGTTCCAACAATTAGTCCAATAAAAAGTTATTTTGTGAAAGAGTTATGTCTGTCCTTATTTTTTGGGGGGATTCGAATGTGTGTGTGTTGGCGAACAGGGGGGGGGGGCGCTGAAGGTGAGGTTCGCCCAGGGCGTCATGTAAGCTAGGACCGCCACTGATCGTGTGAATGAACTCTGAAACTACTCTCATTATAGTTTCTCCTACTTTCCTATAAATCTTGTTTCACAACTATTTTCTGTCAGCAGTGGCTGTCAGAGGAGCGGGAAAGCCTTGTCTGTTCTATACTTTAGTATTACTATTATTCCTGCATGAAAGTTTTACACGTCTGTAAGTTTAAGCGTTCTATACGTTTTCAGTATCTTTTAGGTCTATTTGTTTTTTCTTATTTTTCTTTGTTTCCTCTACATCTTCTTTGGCTAGCCTAGAATGGACCTAAGGGTCATCGTTAACCTGTAACTCTGCAACCCTGTAACACTCTCTCTCTCTCTCTTTCTATATATATCATAAAATGATTTATTTAGTCGGAGCCATCATGCCACGATTCACCACTTCCTTTGAAGTGCCACTTGCTCCCCCGTAATGCCCCTATATAAATAAGCATATAAAAGGCGGAGGACCCTCTCCCAGATTAGGCTCTAGGCTCCTGGTTTATGAGGATTCTCACAAGTCTAGGCTTCTAGTTCTTGAAGGGATCTCACAGAGATCACAACAAGGACGGCGAAGTTCTTTGGTCGCTTGTTTCTGGAACTTCCACTTGGAGCAGAGCGGATTATAATCTGTTATTTTGTTTCTTGAGTATCTTGGAAGTATATTAAGGCTTGGCAGTATTAACTTTAGTTACTTTGTAATAAACATATGGTTTATTACAAGGTTTGAGAGTATCAAACAAAAGTGAACATATTAAATTCGGAAAGAAAGTTATCTATACTATAAAAAGGCAGTCCAGTTTGTTTGTAAACACCATGTATTTACTATTAAGCGATTCTGAACATAGAAATAAATGCGCTTTGCTTTGTTTCAACTCTTTACTTTGGCGTGTTAAGATTTTCATTGCTGCGTTCTTTTCAATTATTCGGTCAATAAAACTATAGCAAAGAACGCAGCAATGAAAATCTTAAGCTTCACATTCGAACCCATTGTATCAAGATTTGTGAAGCTTAAGATTTCCTTGGCTGCGTTCTTTTCTATAATTTTATTGACCAAATAATTGACTCCCCAGTAATTGGGGGCCGCAAGCCCCAGCACCGCAGTTCTAGCTAAATAGACCCATAGGGCCTACTTTAACTAGTAAGCCTGAAAACAGCATCCCTTGCACTCTTTTAACCACTCAGCCAATCTTGTAAGTTGGTGTTAGGTGTGGGATCAGTGAAACCCACACCTATTCACCTATGAGGGTGCTAGTGACCAGATAAATGACTTTAATAAGTTGGTAAGTGAAAATAAATTAAATACGTTATCATGACTGTACTCAAATTTCTCTTCATCAAGGTGACGATAGTGGAAGGATTATAAAACCATAAATACAGTAAATATGAGGAAATATAAATAAATATAAATAACTCTAAGTAATATTATATATAAGTATTAACTAAGTACATATTTGTCGTCAATAAGGAATAGTAATACATTATCACGAAGGAATTTTAATAATATACAATGACCTCAAGTTTTAAATATGCTGTATATATATATATTTTTTTTTTTAAGTTCGGGAAGAACCGATTCGCCTCTATTTAAAAGGGCATATCTCGGCGGAAAAACAAAGAAAAAGTGAGAGGAAAGACAGAGGAAAAAGAAAGGGTGGAGGGGACAGTCGAAGTGGAAAAAGACCAAGGATGACAAGGACTGCAGGGTCGAGCTCCATCATCCTTGGGTGCTAGGGCCGGGAGGGCGCACGTGAAACCTCCAGGAACAAGCACGTACAAACGAGCACAAAGAGCACTCAAGAGCACGAGCTTAGAACCCCCTTGCGGGGATGCTGTATATATATAACTTTTACATATGTATACATAAATACACGAAAAGATAATAGTCATTGTCCTAGACACCGGATATTTATGTAAGAATGGCCTACGTTCGTATCGCGAGAATACTCAAACTTGATTCATTTTGTAGACTGCATATATTTTCCCATTTAGTGTAATGCGCAGCTTCCGGTCTGTAGCAATAACCACGAACATAAATACAACGGAATACTGCAAACGAAAATGTATCCTTGAATACTCGCAAGTACAAGTATAAGTCTCACTATATTTATAGTATAAAGTTAGAGATTTTGCTTCGACAGAGTTGGCAACAATATTTATCAAGAGCGGACATCGGCCAACTCGCCTTCTTAAATGGAAAAAGACATTGCAGTCACTTCTCATGTATAGTGAGTGTTGCCATTTTTTTAAATTTTTGTTATTATTACTATTATTATTTTGACGATTGTTATTCGTTATTTGTAATTTCTTACTATTTGTCCATTATTCACTATGTACTTATTCACTATTTATTAATTCACTATTATTATTATTATTATTATTATTATTATTATTATTAATACTTTTAATTATTCTAATTATTATTATTATTATGATAAGGAGAGCCAAGGGCGAATGTCCGCAAAAGCGCCCCACCACAGATGAAGAAGAGAGCCAAAATCAAGGTTCAAGGTTTTGGAGATTTCTAGACACTCTGCGTTTGAAAGATTAGAGGTCAAAGACAGGGGGAAACATGGATTGAGGAAGATTGTTCCAGAGTTGACTATGTTGCGGCTTTATGGCTGTGAGTTTAGCGCATATGATTGGTGTTCTTAAAACAGTATCAAAAAACATTTGGTTGGGTCCGGTTATAGATCGTGCGCAAAAGCTGGCTAGATCTTGTGAGCTTAATTTTGAGTGTAATATGGGTACTGAAGAGCTACGGATCTATAGATCTACAGAAGCTAAGGCTAATAAAGACCCTAAGATCCACTCTAAGGTTAGCCCGAGAGAAAGAGGAGAGTAGGGGGTTAAAAGAAGAGAATAGAGAAGAGAATAAGGGGTTAAGTAAGTAGCAAAACCTATCATTTGGGGGTTAACATTCATTCAGAAAAATAAAGAGGAAGAGGAAGGAGGTGAAGCTGGTGAAGGAGGAGCGGGAGATGAGAGTACGAATAGTTGTGTTTGGTTTGGATGAACAAGGTAGAACAACCTACTTTCCTACTAGACATATTATAGCGTTTTATGTTAGTACGATAAAAGCCGTAAGTATGGACGTCATCACGGTTTGTGTGAGGGGTGCCTTGAGTTTACGAATGATTTTTCAAAAACATTGTAAGGACTGTCATATAGTATGCACTAAGTGTAAAAGTTCTAGATGCGTAAGCCGAGTGATAAAAGCTTAGAAGAGAGAGTGTAATGACTGTAAACGTATTTTCAATAATGATTGTTTTAATGTCCATAAGACGAATAGTACGTGCCGAAAGTTACAGATTTGCGAATATAGACTGTTTCATATGAGGTGTGAGAGCCGTACATTCAAACATAGGTGTAATGAAATTTATTCCCATGAGAAACTTGTCATGAGAACTATAAGGCAGATGGGATGAAACATGTTTGTTATATGAAAGATGCCAAGCCTAAAAATAAATCATGTTTCACTGTATACTACAACATAAAGTCCTACACTAACGCTGAGACGAAAGAAGTTATCTCTCATTTACTCGTGAGCCAAACCCTCTGTGACAAATGTTCGAATGTTGAGTGTGATGAGTGTCGTAAGTGTGGTGAACGTACCACTGTTTTTAAGATGACTATGAGAGAGTCACCCGTGAATTTGTTTGTGGATTATATAGTCAGGCTAGCCAATCAATCAAAAAAATGACTGTATATTCTAGCGCATAACACCGCAAAGCTTGATACATAGCTTCTTTAAAAGGAACTGCCTAAACATATAGTAAGTCATCAGCAATATTCACGGTGACCCCTTGAAAAGAGGTAATAAACTCATACAAATGAAGATAAGGAATAAGGGATTTAGCCGTTCGTCACGGGTACAGAATACTAAAGATTTATGAGGTGTGGAGGTTCCAGAAACTCGATAACCTCTTCACTCCTTATATCAACACCTTCCTGAAAGATAAACTTGTAGCGTCAGGGTACCCACGAGGTGTTGAGACCGAGAACGAAAAAACTGTTTATATTCAGCGTTACCGTGGTCGTGACGGGATACAACTTGAGGGGGAGTATATTGCGCGAAACCCTAGCAAGTGCTTTAGTGCAAACTTTTGTCTAAACAATGTTTGGGGCAAGTTTGCACAGAATACTGATAAGAGGAACGTGCACTTATTTCATAGTTTTGACGAAATATGGGATTACCCCAAAGCTGACAACAAAGAGGTTCTTGAAACTGTACACGTAGGTAGTAAGTACATAATACGTTACATAGAATCGCGTTGGCTACAGAAACTTCTAGCTTCACAAACATCCCTGTGGCTCGACGGATTAAGATTCTGGAGTAATGCATTCTCTGGGTCGACGGGTCATGTACGCCGATACCGACAGTGTGGTGTTTACTGCGAAGCACGGTGAATATGCCTACTATAGGCGAGTTCCTCGGTGAAAATGACAAGATCTAGGACGACTATGGGTGTAGTGCATACGCGGACTCATTTCTTTCAAACGAACCAAAAACTTACGAAATACATGTGAGGATTGTGGAAGAATTTAATTACATCGTGAAGGCGAAAGGTATCACTTTAAACCCAGCAAACCGTCAAATCATCAACTTCATCTCACTTAAATATCTGGTGTGTTAGGAGGAACCTGAAGATGGTGACGATACCGTGCCTCCTCACCTGGTTGTGGGAACGCATAACTTTCGCTCTTAGAAACTAGGCGGTGTGAAAAAGCTTAGAGAGACTAAAGTGTGCCGCACTACTTACAGAAAGCAATATCATTTACCTGGGGGCTGGGACCTATGATACTGTTCCCTTTGGCTTCCGAGGGGAATAATTAATCAGAGTACATATTTTGACTTAATTTATTGATATCTTTTATTAGTTGTTACTGTTTATTTATTTTATAAGTTATTATTTTAAAGTTTTGGTTCGTTTATTTGTTTATTATTATTATTATTTATTATTATTATTATTATTATTATTATTGAATGCTTATTTACTTGAATTTATTTTATAATTTATTTACCTAGTGTACTTTAAATAAAATATTTTGCGTTTTTGTCTGTGCATATCATTTTCTTTTAACCTTTGAATAAATGAATGTGTGTGTGTGTTTGTATGTGTGTAACACTGCCGTCTGGACATGATGTATAGATGTGTACTGAGAAATGGCTAACAATTTTCTCCAACACCACATTCGTAAGACGTGTACACATTATTATTATTTTTTTATCATTATTATTAATAATTACCTCTGTTCTTCTCATTCTATGAAGGAATATACAGTATACATATTATATATAATGTAAGGTCGTCATACTGAGTACTCAAACGTGGGGTCTTCGTTGAGTAAAGTTCTCCAATGAGTAGGTTGCTGGTTTTCGTTTTGAGGATTTTAGTACATTTTGAGTGCTTCCGTAAAAGTACTCTCCTTCCAAATGGTTTTCCCCTTCATTGAAACTGTTCAGAAATTAAATGAGTATCCAAAACATTTTCATTATGAAAAGCTTTAGAGAACTTTTTTTTTTTTATACATATCCAATTTCCAGCTCTTTTTTTCTGAAAGATAAAGCTACTAATTAATTTAGCCTATACATAGGTTTTCACACATCCAGACAAGTACCTTTCACAACATGTGCGAAATTGTTTCGATAATAGATTCTCATCAAAGAGATATATATTATATATAATACGAAACTGTGTGAGATTTAATAAAGTCGTCGTCAAGTAAGAGAGAGGTTATTCATCTTTCCAATTCACTACATATACTGTGTACAAAGTTACGTAATTATCTCGTTGAATCTTCATATTTGATCTACATCTATATGTAAAAGGAGCAATCATATAATTATGTATTTTTCCTCTCATCTTTTCTCTCCTCCAAAGAATTGAGACGCAGAAACCCACATAAAAATCTTTTAATGACTCAGTCCTTAAATAGATCATTAAGATTTGAGGATCCTTGACAGGCAATAAAATGATTTGTTTCTAAAAACGAGATACGGGAAAGACTTTCTTTCTTTTTACTGACAAGAAAATTTTAAGATTTGTCTTTGCTTTTACTTAAGAAATGTAAAAGACGAAAAAAAACTGTCCATATATCAAATTGAAGCACTTTCAAGAAAGAAAAGAGGAAAATATATATTTTTATTATTATTTTTATTATAATATTTATTAGTATGCCATTATTAATTGGGATTTCAACTTGGTTTTAAACGAATTTACATTCACAATATTTTTTATATCAGCATTTAAATCATTCCATAGTTTCAATCCAATAAAAATGGGTAATTTTTGAGACGACAATCTAAATTGAGGTATAACATGCTTTGATCTATTTCTGGTCTGATACGAGTGGATTTCTTGATGAGTTACAAAATATCTATTTACCCATTGTAAGTTAATGATTTTGTTCTTACACTTGTAAATAAAAATAAAATGTACCAGTTTGATTACATCACTGAGCTTTAGCAGTTTTAGCTCTTTAAATAATGCACTGAAGCAGTGGTTCTCAACCTTGGGTACGCGAGGGAATCTTAGGGGGTACGCGAAAGGGTCCTGAAAATATAACCCTTTTAATTTTATATACGATTAAAAAACAGCCACAAGTAACACGGTTGTAAAGAAAGTAAAAATCGTCTATGCCTCTCGAAAATCTAGAAAATCCCTTGAAAGAGTTCAAGGGGTACAGAAGAAGAAAAAGGTTGAGAACCGCTGCTCTAGAGTGATCAAGGCAATCAATACCAGATAATAACCTTATTGCTCTATTTTGGATGACAAAGATACCGTTTAATGCGTTGTTAGCGGAGTTTCCTCAAACAAGGGTGCAGCAGTTACATAAGGAAGAACAAGAGTATGATAAAGAGTCAATGAAACCTGTTTAGGGACTACATTTCTAAGTTTAAACATTATAGCAACGCTCCTTGAAATCTTTTTCGCAGTGTAATTTACATGATCACTCCATTGCAAATTCTTATCTAGCATTACACCAAGAAATTTTGTTACAGTGCACTCCTTTACAGCGATTTCAGCAACATTAAGTTCATCAAGATATACATTTCTTTATTAATAAAAATCCTGAAATTTGTCTTATTGGCATTTAGAAAAAGTTCATTGGTGGTCAACCATTTCATTACACTGATGAATTCTGAATTAAATATATTCTTAGCTGAATTAACATCTTTGCAAGAAAAAGACAGTTGTATCATCTGCAAATATTACGAAGTTCAGTATACAGATGAACGTGGAAGGTTATTTATATATAGTAAAAAAAACAGTGGACTCAGAACTGAGCCGTGTGGCACACCATGTTTAACAAGCGCTTTAGTTGAGCAAACCTTGTTTAGTGATACAAAATGATATCTATTGGACAAATAATTTTTAAACCAATCACTGATTACTCCTCTGAGGCTGTAACAATATAATTTATTAAGTAGAATATTATGGTTCGATTACATCAAACGCCTTACTCAAATCCATAAATATTGATATAATTATTTCTTTGTTCTCTTTAGCTATATTTGCATTTTCCATAAGATTTAAAATATCCATTTCCGTTGTTTTATTATTACGGAAGCCATATTGATCTGGAGATAATAAATTGTAGGAGGATTCCAAATATCGCTGCCTCTGAAAACAAATTTTGTTTTTGTAAATAGATCATGGTATTTTATTTTATTAAAATTCTATTTTGAGTCTTTATCCGTATACATTGTACTTCCAAATTTGTGGTTGTAATGGTTTTTATAGGTGCTCTTAGTACTGGTGCAGCCATATAACTATTTTTATCTTCATCTTATTCTTTAATTTGGCAAGACATTTGTAATTGTTCTAAAAATTTTCTGTGATAACTGTTGTACCCAAATTAGAGTTTTATTTTGTATCATATTTGAAGGAGACTCATCTAATAAAACAATACGATTGATTTTGCACTCGCTCATTGGTGGTCTGTCTTAAGAAAAACGTTTTAGTACAGTGCCTTTTTTATTTTAGGGGGTGCCCTTTTTTTCTGTGGACCCCCCGCCCCCACCCTTACCGAAATGCCTAGATCCGCCCTTGGTGTTTCTAGTCAGAAAATGGGATATCTGGCAATTGGAGGTGATAGAGTAAAGAATAAGCTGCCTTTTCAAACAGAAAACGTATTTCGCCGATTTTGTCGCTTATCCTATTCTCTCGCTGCGCTACTGAAATACATATATCCCATGGTTTGTTTTCTTTAAATATCGAGTACAGAGTTAAAAAAAAAACATGGCCTTATAAGGGTAGGTGTAACCGTATGCCTGAATATAACCGAAAACAAACACAGGATAGGATACAAAAGGAAAAAAGTGTTTTGTCGTAGGTTTACTCAAAATTATAAAATGCAAATGCGTATATTTTAAATTTTATTTCTAATAGTTCATATAGGGTATAGCAAGGTATAACAGGCGACGCTAAAAATTATTAAAATACATCACACGAAAAAGTGATTAATAGATTAATAATTAATAAGAATTTAAAACCACTAAAATTTAAGAACAACCTTTTGTAGTTTTAGATTTGTATTCATAGAAAACAATTTTAAATAACTGTTGTATTTTACAACCTCACTTATTTAATACTGTTTAATTTTAATTTTAAATTTATTTTCACATATTCTTTTGGGGGCTGTTATTGATATACAGCAATTCGGTTCATTGTTTGCTGTCAGCCATCTCTCTCTCTCTCTCTCTCTCTCTCTTTCTATATATATATATACACAGTATATATATATATATATATATATATATAATATTATATATATATATATATATATATATATATATATGAACAGTAGCATTGAGGCAGAAATTCCAAGATGAAAGTGAATTCTCACTTCAGCGATTTGTTTTAAGAACTTTCGCTTCAAGCCATTAGGATTAAACTATAAGACAATATCTTAATTAATTAAGATATTATACTCGTATATATATATATATATATATATATATATATATATATATATATATATATATATATATATATATATATGCTGCAAACCCACAAGGAAAAAGAAAAACGATTCCAAGGCCTTTCGTGTATTCAAAGCTACACCTCGTCAGGGAATGAAGTTAAAAGGCGAGAAGCCCATATATATATACAACGTACAGGAAAAACAAAACAATTAGCACATACTTAACAAGGGTTAATGAGAGCAAAAGAAATTTTAACATGATATCGTCAATTTTATAAGCCCCGAGCTGTTATTGAAATTGTTTTTAAAATGAATAAATGCACATTCTAGAATATTTCATTCTATTATATCTCTGTTTTTAACAAGCGCTTTAGAACTATCCCACTTGATGCTATGGTTACATCTATACATATGGTTAAATAAAGCATTGGAAGTACTAGCTGTTCTACAAGCATATTTATGCTGTTTTACCCTAATATCTAACGTTTTACCGGTTTGGCCTATATATACTGAGTTACATTGTGTACATCCGATCGAATACACACAACCAACAACATTATCAGGGCTATTCTTTATTAGGCGTGATTTAACAGTATTATTATACTTAAAGATTACATTAATGCCAATTGCTTTAAGTACAGTTGGAAGGTATTGAAAATTAACATGTTATGTCGTTTGGATTGGCTATGGGAAATCCCCTTTCACCTGTACTAGCTAATTTATATATGGAATTTTTTGAAAGTAGAATTTTGCCTACGATTGTTAATTTTAACCTGGTTTGGTACAGGTATATAGATGATATTTTATGCCTTTGGCCTAATAATTTGGATGTGGACTTATTTCTTGGTAGGCTCAACAATTTAGCCCCATCTATTAAGTTTACAGTTGAAAAAGAAAATGAGGGAAGCCTATCTTTTCTTGATCTAAAAATTTGGAGATGCTCTAATCAGTTCAAATATGAAGTCTACCGTAAGCCTACTAATAATAACTCTTACGTGCATTTTTATTCTGACCTTCGATTAAATCCTCTATTTTCTCTGGTATGTTTCTTTGAGCATTGAGAGTTGTCAGTCCTGAATTTTTAGATTCCGAGTTATGCAATATCATGAATATTGGTACTAAATTATGTTATCCTATTTCATTTTTAGATAACTGTCTTAAGAAAGCCAAGAATAGGTATTATAATAATGTAATTGTAAAGGAATTTCAGCGTAAAAATATCCTTAGTCTACCTTACCATGTTAATTTTCAATACCTTCCAACTGTACTTAAAGCAATTGGCATTAATGTAATCTTTAAGTATAATAATACTGTTGAATCACGCCTAATAAAGAATAGCCCTGATAATGTTGTTGGTTGTGTGTATTCGATCGGATGTACACAATGTAACTCAGTATATATAGGCCAAACCGGTAAAACGTTAGATATTAGGGTAAAACAGCATAAATATGCTTGTAGAACAGCTAGTACTTCCAATGCTTTATTTAACCATATGTATAGATGTAACCATAGCATCAAGTGGGATAGTTCTAAAGCGCTTGTTAAAAACAGAGATATAATAGAACGAAATATTCTACAGTAGAATGTGCATTTATTCATTTTAAAAACAATTTCAATAACAGCTCGGGGACTTATAAAATTGACGATATCATGTTAAAATTTCTTTTGCCTCTCATTAACCCTTGTTAAGTATGTGCTAATTGTTTTGTTTTTCCTGTACGTTGTATATATATATGGGCTTCTCGCCTTTTAACTTCATTCCCTGACGAGGTGTAGCTTTGAATACACGAAAGGCCTTGGAATCGTTTTTCTTTTTCCTTGTGGGTTTGCAGCATTCATTCATTTCACGTGTTTTATTGTGAAATTCATACCATATATATATATATATATATATATATATATATATATATATATATATATATATATATATATATATATATATATATACAGGGCGTCCCAAAAAAATGTATACACACTTTAACAGCTGATAACTCAATTGATGTTTCTTTCTTTCCAAGTTAAACCCATTAGAATTAATAATGGCAGTCAGACTAAGCTTTGAACAAAGGAAATTCATTCTAAAATGCTACTGGAAGTGTGAAAACGCAGTTGAAGTGCAAAGACAGTTTAGGAGGGAGTTTCAAACAGATCCACCAACGCGACTTACCATCACTCGAATTAGAGATAAGTTTGAAGCCGATGGAACTGTTCAGAATGTCCACAAGAAGCGTTCCGGAAGACCACGGACATCGACAAGCCCCACAAAGCAAGAAAGAGTACTGGAAACGTATCACCAAAGTCCAAGAAAATCTGTGCGGCAAGCGAGTCGTGATGTAGGAATTTCAGAATCGTCTGTCCAACGCATTTTGAAGCGCTGTCAATGGAAAAGTTACATTCCAAGATTAGTCCATGCTATTAATGAAGATGATGATCCGGACCGAAGAGTGGAGTATTGCGAGTGGTACTTGGCACGATGTGGATGTGGATTGGACGAAGGGGTTTCGTAGAATACCCTCCGCGTTCACCAGACCTCACACCACTAGACTTTTTTTTATGGGGATACTTAAAAGACAAAGTCTACGCTATAAAACCTGCAACAGTCGCTGAATTGAGAGCAGCCATTGAACGAGAATGCACACAAATACCAAACGAAATGTTTCGTGATGTTTGCGATTCCATTGCTTCGCGTTATCAGCAGTGCCTGGACCAGAACGGACGTCAGTTTGAAAACAGGCGTTGACAAAACAATTAAATAATGTCTGTAGATTCTATTACATTTTGAAAATGAAATGTATTTTAATAAACACTGCCTTTATAATTATTTAAAGTGTGTATACATTTTTTTGGGACGCCCTGTATATATATATATAATTTAGGGTGATTCAAATATGGGGGTAAAAAAATTTTTTTTTTATATTTTAATGTGTTCAATCCTTTAAATGGTTCATTTGAGCATAAAAATAACTATCCTAAAATATTTTAGCAAATTTTTAATTTTTAAGGGTTGCTACCAGCAATTAAAACTTGATAGAACGACTCAAATTGTCAAATTTTTCCACACCACCCAGGAGGTACAGTACAAGGCGTATAGCATTTTTTTAATGTGGAAAGCTCCCCCGTAGGTCCTACCATAACCACAAGCATGCATAATTAAACTAGCATGATATTTGAGACATTAGCTGTCCTGCTGTCCTTACTTCATCAATGTTTCTTTTTTTCTATCAGGGTAAACAGCCCTGTAGTTTTTCACTACTTGTAGCAAGAATTGTTTTTAATCTTCGTCATGTGTTAGTATTTTATTATATTCATCCATTAATTTTACTCCTCTTTCCGCTATATCGTTCACGACTTTCCACTGTTTGATAGATTTCTTAGCGGAGTTAAACTCTTCATCATTATGCCATTCTTTAGCATCTTTGAGTAAAAATTTTAAACTAAATTCTGTTATTGTAAAGAATCTTTGAGTATTTGATGTGACAAAATCTTCTAATTTCTTCGTTAGAATAAGTGCAGGATCTAGAAAAGCCCGTTTTGCAGGGAGAGTTTCTTTTGTATTTTGCAAGGCCTTTACCATTTTGTTTTTTGTTTCGGTAGGCACTTCATCATCATAAAAGGCCAACGCTACCAGTTCTTCTGATAGATACCAGAGGTGACCTAACAGTTTTTTAATAGCAACAAATGCAATTGTGTCATTTATTTGTTTGTAGACTACAAGATTCTGTAATAATTCCAGATCAAGACGAGGAGCGCACCGCAAGATGACACAGGAGCTGTAAACCATGCCTTTACATATAACCGAGTAGCAAATAGACAGATGTCTTTTAGTCCTTTTTTGTCTTTTACTGAAATTTTGAACTGAGATTTGAACAAAAAATTTTAATGAATATGTAATTTTGGCCATCCACCTAGCCCGATGAAGTCCCGCTGGCAATGTTCCCTCTAAGGTGTGCGCGTGTGCGCGCGCACACGAGTCGTGAAACCCGCGCACACAGCAAAATAAAATGCGCACAGGCTCAAGCGTATCATGCCCATTTGGAAGACAGGTTTCCTGAAAATGAAGTAAAAGAATGGTCTGCCTTTGATTGCTCGGTTATTTTACAGAAAGACTTTGACTTTGGCATTGAGCATGTTAAAGTTTTATGTGCAAAATATGCAGATTTTCTTGGTGAAAGTTCTACTATAATCGAACAGTACAATGATTTTAAATTTGTTGTATGCGAGAAAATAAAAAGTAAGCTGGTTAAAAACTTTGATAATATGGTGACATTCGCCCTCCAAAATGAACAATTTTGTGACCTTGCTAAAAAAGTTGATGGATATTGGGGGAACTTTCCTAGCATCTAGTGTGGACTGTGAGCGTGGCTTCAGTTTAATGAATTCTATAAAGGACAAATTAGGAAACCGCTTGAAAGAAAATCATTTGGACATGCTCATGCGAATTAAATGTTACCTGAAGGATGACGGATGTATTAATCTTCATAGAGTTTATTTGGAATGGGCAAATGCTAAAGATCGTAGGGAGAAATCTCAATCATACTTAAATGAAAGGCACTTTCATTTAATGTTATTTTGATTATATTTTATTTTATTTTGAATTTTATTATATTTATTTTATTCCTATTTTGTGAATGTGTTGGTTTACGTCGTCGTCGTTGGCCTAGGCAAGCTACGGCTTGGGACCGTAGCGCATCTATCCGGTATAGGTTAACCTGGATGATGTAGCCATAAGCACTGCCGCTGGTTAAGTGCCAACCAGTGATTATCTCACTAGCCGTATTGAGTCCGTTAGGCGAAACTGCGACAGTACCAAAGGTGGAAAATATAACCCTTGGTTTTCTATTATTTATTTGTAAAATGGACATGGTATTAGATTAAAATAAATATTTGAATATAAATAATTAACTGACAATTGTGATATATAATTAATTATGTTTACATACAATAAAATAATATAGTATACATAAAATTAGTATTAATGTGGTTCACAATTGAATTATGATGGGTAACTAATTTAAAATGAATTTATATCTATTCCGAAATTCAAGACGGTAAAATTAACATTTAACTTGAAACTAAAATAAGAGTATTCACTACACACTCCCCCACCAGAGAGGAAGTTCAAAGAGTTCCGAACGACACAGATTTCCTCTGGACCTTTTTGGTAGCTACATGTACCTCACTTAAGGTTGATTCCAAAAACGCAGGCTTAAGACGATCGATAGAAACCTTGTCGACCTTGGAACCGCGCTGGATGAGAAATGATTTGCGCGTACGTCGGAGAACTTCATAGGGCCCGTCATATGGACATTGGAGAGGCCGTTTTGGGAGAGGTACACGAACGAAAACGTGGGTGCAAGACTGGAGGGCTGGGGAAATAAAGATGTTCTGTTGGCTAGTCAATCGAGGGGGAACAGGCTGAAGGGACTGCATGTGAGAGGAAAGTGTTTGAGCGAATTCCGTAGGATCACATGACTTATCCCCTGCAGTGAAGTAGCCACCTGGTAGCCGCAGTGTTGTTCCATAGACTAGTTCAGCCGCTGTAGTCTTCAGGTCACTCTTAAATGCAGAGCGAATACCAAGCAACACGAGTGGAAGCTTATCCATCCAATGGGAGTCTTCGTGACACATAAGGGATGACTTCAGCTGGCGATGGAAGCGTTCGACGAGGCCGTTAGCTTGCGGATGATACGCACAGGTATGCGCATGTACTGTACCCAACAAGCTGGTAAACTTCTTCCAAAGCGAAGACTCAAATTGGCGACCTTGGTCAGTGATGACTTTTGTCGGCAATCCAAATCTTGATACCCATCCATGAAGAAAGGCTCTCGCAACAGTGTCCGCTTGGATATCAGGAAGTGGGATGGCTTCAGGCCATCTGGAAAAGCGGTCGAGACAGGTGAGCAGATAACGTTGGCCTTGAATCACTGGAAGAGGGCCAACAATGTCTACATGAATTACCTCAAATCGCTGGGATGGGGGCGGAAATGCGTCAAAGGGGGACCTGGTGTGCCTTTGGACTTTGGCACGCTGGCAGGCAAGGCACGTTTTGGTCCAATGTTTGACATCCTTCCGCATCGAGGGCCAAACAAAGCGAGAGGTAACCAGGTGTTGCGAAGCACGGATACCAGGATGGGAGGGCTTATGAAGATCCGTGAAGACTGCTTTTCTGTGACATGGAGGGACATAAGGGCGAATAGCAGCTGTTGATACGTCGCAATAGAGGGGCACAGACAATCCTGGCATACTCATTTTCTTGAGGGAAAGTGAGTGAGTGGAGTCTTCTCTGAGCAGTTCTTGTAGTTCCGTATCCTTATCTTGATCCTGTGCAATAGCATTCCACAGTGTAGAGCTGAGGGTAACAGAAGTAATCTCTATTCTTGAAAGTGCATCCGCTGGAGTGTTCAAGACACCTTTGATGTGGCGGATATCTGTTGTAAATTGCGAGATATAATCGAGTTGCCTGATGACTCTGGGAGAGTGGTTACAGCTGTTTTTATTGAAGACAGTGACCAAAGGTTTGTGGTCGGTAAAAACACAAAACTCTCGGCCTTCAAGGAAATGTTGAAAATGCTTCACGTTTAAGTAAATAGCAAGAAGTTCACGTCCGAAAGCACTATAACGCGTTTGGGCTGGCTGCAGCTTTTTCGAGTAAAACGCGATGGGTGCTTGTTGACCGTTAATGGTTTGTTCCAACACTCCACCGATCGCAACATCTGAGGCATCGACCGTCAGAGTTAGGGGGGCATCACTGATAGGAAATGACAGAGACAATGCACTATTGATAGCATTTTTGGCATTGTCGAACGCCTGTAAACTATCGCTACACCAAACCAATTTCGTTACCTTGCGTTTGTGTGTGATCATAGCGTGTAGAGGAGCAAGAACACTGGCACAGTTTTTAATGAACTTGTGGTAATAATTTACCAAACCTAGAAACCGACGTAACTCACGCTGATTATTTGGCATAGGGTAATTTTTTATCACTTCACACTTGTCCTGAAGGGGGGTAATTCCGTGCTGCGAAATCGTGTGACCAAGAAATTCCAAGGTTGGCTGTGCAAACACACACTTAGATGCATTAATAGTAACACCGTATTGTTCTAAGCGTTGAAAGAGGAGTGAAAGATGTTCCTTATGTTCCTCTTCCGTTGAGCTGGCCACAAGCAAATCATCGATGTAGGCATAAACAAAGTCTAAGCCTCTGGTGACCTCATCTATAAACCTCTGAAAGGTTTGCGCAGCATTCCGTAGCCCGAACGGCATCTTCAAAAATTCGAATAACCCAAATGGTGTACAAACTGCAGTCTTGGGAATATCCGAAGGCTCTACGGGAATGTGGTGGAAAGCCTGAACGAGATCTATTTTACTGAAGATAGATTTGCCGTGGAGAAGAGAAGTAAAGTCTTGGACATTTGGTACCGGATATCGGTCCGGGATGGTTGTCGAATTCAAAAACCGGTAATCCCCACATGGTCTCCAGTCTCCTGACTTCTTCTGGACCAGGTGTAGGGGAGAGGACCAACTGCTTTTGGAAGGTCTTATTATCCCAAGATCCATCATAAGCTGGAATTCCGATTTGGCAGCTTTCAGTTTGTCCGGGGCAAGACGTCTGGGTTTTGCAAACACAGGGGGACCTTTTGTTGTGATGTGATGGGTAATGGTGTGCTTAATGGTATCACCCATCTGCATCGGTTGAAGAATTCCTGGATATCGCTGGAAAAGGCACTGGTACATGGAATTAGGGGAACGAGAGAAAGTGCAGAGTTCGAGGCGTCCGGAAGGGCAACCTGTTTGGCAAGAACAGAAAGCAGTGTGGCCTGGTCGCATAAGCGTCGCTTGTCAAGATCCACCAGGAGTTTGAAATGCTGGAGGAAGTCAGCGCCGATTATGGGATGCTGCACTTGAGCACAGATGAAAATCCACTTGAAGGATCGGTGAAGGCCCAAGTTTAGTTCACGCGACTGAGTACCGTACGTGGGTATGCGTGAACCGTTAGCAGCGTATAGAGGCGGAGATTCCGAGTGCGTATGACCAGATTTTTGAGGGAATACACTGACTGACGCTCCGGTATCGACCAAGAAATTGATACCAGAGTTCCTGTCCTTTATGAATAACAGGTTGGCAGTGCGAGTACTAGACGCCATTAGGACTCGCTGCTGGGGTTTTCCGACGAAAAATTGCAAGGGGAGATGCACTTCCTAGCCTTCTTTCCAAATTTCGAGTGGTAGAAACAGATCTTCCCGGAACTCGAACGATGCCTCTTCGTAAATCTTGACCGAGAATGGCTTCTTTGTCGTTGATTTTGTAGCAGAGAACAAACGTGGTTGAGTTGTTGACTTAACTCTTCCACTTTCAACTCCAGTTCCGATTGTGTGTTCACGTTGTTGACCGGAGCTGTGTCAATCTCCACTACTTTGTCGGCAGTTTCTGCTAGTTTATCAACTGGAGTAGCAGGATCCATAGTGGCCAAGACACGCTGAGCTGATGGAGGAAGTTTCTGCAAGAACAACTGTCTAAAGATGTCCTTATCGAAGGTTTGTGCGCGTTCGCCTAGAGCGCACTGCATAGCCCTCAGCATTTGAGTGGGCTTACGGTCTCCAAGTTCTTCTTTTGAGATTAACTGATGTAGTTTCTCACGCTCGGAGACAGTGGTGCGGCACAGGATGGCAGACTTCAGATCGTTGTATGGGTCCTCACTCGTGGAAGTAGATACGATGACGTCACGGACTTCAGAGATGATGCTCGCTGGTAGAGAGGACAAAACATGATCGTATTTTGTCCTGCTAGCGGTGATCCTTCCCAAGTTGAATTGTGATTCCACTTGGTGGAACCAAATAAATGGATCACCCGGCCAGAAGACGGGGAGCTTTACGCTCAAGTGGGAGATGGCACCAGCGTCGTCAGGCATCTTCTCCTATGCTTGCTGACGTACAAGCAAGACGACAAGTTCCCAACGAAGGAGTGGAGGTTGAGACGAGCGCAGGCATAGAGCGCACGGGCAGGGGTGAGGGGCAGAGGGCACGAGCGACATTACAGTCTGGTCCTAGTCGCTCGGGTGAAGGGGGTGATGGGCACGAACGACGTTACAGTCTGGTCCTAGTCGCTCGGGTGAAGGGGGTGATGGGCACGAACGACGTTACAGTCTAGTCCTAGTCGTTCGGGTGAAAGGGGGGAATCCAACTCCGGGTCACCAATTGTTGGTTTACGTCGTCGTCGTTGGCCTAGGCAAGCTACGGCTTGGGACCGTAGCGCATCTATCCGGTATAGGTTAACCTGGATGATGTAGCCATAAGCACTGCCGCTGGTTAAGTGCCAACCAGTGATTATCTCACTAGCCGTATTGAGTCCGTTAGGCGAAACTGCGACAGTACCAAAGGTGGAAAATATAACCCTTGGTTTTCTATTATTTATTTGTAAAATGGACATGGTATTAGATTAAAATAAATATTTGAATATAAATAATTAACTGACAATTGTGATATATAATTAATTATGTTTACATACAATAAAATAATATAGTATACATAAAATTAGTATTAATGTGGTTCACAATTGAATTATGATGGGTAACTAATTTAAAATGAATTTATATCTATTCCGAAATTCAAGACGGTAAAATTAACATTTAACTTGAAACTAAAATAAGAGTATTCACTACAAATGGATAAAATCATGTATTAATCTTGATAGTCTATTTTAAATTGCTAAATGCTAAAAATTGTTTTGAGAAATGATAACTAAAATAGTCATTTTCAATTAATGTTATTTTGATTTTATTTCTTTATTTTGTTGAATTTTATTTTACTATTTTTTATTTTATTCATATTTTTAGAATGGATAAAATGTTTTCTTTTTTAAGAATATATAATACTGTAAACACTTTTTTAATATCCATTTAATAGTACCGTAATGATGAAGCTATCACCTTATGGAAATAATATTTATTAAGTATTTAATATTTATATATATTTCATTTTGAAGATAATAGCGCTCAGAAAAGTTTGCACAATTTTTCACCATGAATCTAAATGTATGCACAACGAAAATTTCTTGCGCACATGGACTAAAAAAAATTAGAGGTAACATTGCCCGCTGGATGTTTAAATTTGATTCCACCTTTTGGTTCACCTCCCAAAAAAATAATTGTTAACTGCAATAGTTCTAGGTAATCGTCTCTTGGTTGGAATGTGTCTAGTTGATTTGCTGCAAATATAATTGTCATCTTTGATGTCATGAATATTTTCATAGATATCTGGATCTGATAATACTGTTTCGTAGTCCTCCTTATTAATGCTTGACCATTTTTCTCTGAACTTCTTAAAAAGGACTATATCTGGGCCAGAAGATGGTGATAAAGACTGAAACAACAGCTTCCAGCATAATTTCAAATATGTGGTGTCGACATGCCAGCCACAATAAATCGTTGTCGAATTTTTGTTCTAGAAGAATAGCTGCAGCATTTCCAGGACCAGTATTGGCTGCCGTTGTATCGAAACACATGCATTTTATTTGTTCGCAGATGCCCCATTCAAGCGATGTCTGATTGTTGGCATTAAAACTAGAGACGCATTTCTGTCAGTCAATTTTGCAACATCAAGACTTCCTAATAATTTATCATCAAACAATTTTCTACGTTTGCCTACCTTACTTTTCCATGTTGAAGGTTGTGCAGCACAGAAACCAGATTCATCACTTTTACTCTCCTGTGATTCTGATTCTGATGATGTGCTGGTGAGTATGACAGCCTCTTCATTCTTCTTTCTTTTGATCTCTTCTTCTGCTTTCCTCTTTTCATAATGTTGCTTTTCTGCTGCTTTTTGCTCTTTTTTAGCAACAGCCTTATCAATGGTATCCATTTTTCCATGACGTCCTTTCTCACGTTGCATTTTCAAGAATTTCTTATCATCTTCTATTTTTATAAGCTGCATAGCATTCTCATGAGCAATGTCAAATAAGTTTTCCAGTTTATCTTTCCATTTTTCTTCTTTATTATTTAAATTTTGTGATCTTTTCAATTTGTTTGCTTTGTTTTTCTTAAGCAGCTGCCATTCCTTCAGTATTCCTTGAATTTTATCTACTACATGTACTCTGTTTTGCTGGTATTCCTGTTTTTTTCCAAACTGCTAGCACATCATCTGCAGTAGAGTAGCATGATTCTCTAATGCCTCGCTTTTTAATATTTCTGTAGTGCATGAAGAGGGCCATCATTTCCTTCTCTGATGGTAATACGGATGTTTTAGTACTGCAGAGGGCTGCCCAATTAGCCATACTTCAGTTTCTTTTCTTGTAGAACTTCTCCCAACTGAGCAACTAGGTGATGGTGAGTTAGGCCTAGCTTCCATAATCGATTAATTGGTATCAAAATTACGAGTTCCAAACAACAATTAAAAGCAAGCTAGTATATAAACCATTAATTAAAAACTTCTGAAATATAAACAATTAAACATAAAATCATAAGTTGTAAAAACAAACAAATTGAAAAAAAGGGAAACTTTGACGCCTGGTAGCACATAGTAAATTTTATTTAAAATTCACCAAATTTGGCATACACTACTTTTTTGTCATAGGGAACAAAAATACAGGTTGAACAATTTTAAAAAAAACTTTGATTTTTTTGAATCACCCTAATTATATATATATATATATATATATATATATATATATATATATATATATATACAGGGTGGGCCGTAAGTTTCCATACATAGGAAAATTTAAACGTTTGTTTTTATGTTTCAGATACCCTAAGAATATGCGTTTGTAAGATCTTGTTTACTGATGAAGCAAATTTTTACGTCAATGGAGAGGTTAATCGGCAAAACATACGTTATTGGAGTAATGCTAACCCTAACTGGCTGAGTCCGACGAAGATGCAAGGTGCCGGTAAAGTGATGGTGTGGGCTGGGATATGGGGTGACAGAATTATTGGACCAATTTTTGTCAGTGGAAATCTTAATGCCGAAAGGTATCTTAACATGTTGCAAGAAGAGATTTTCCCATCCCTGCTAAACGAGGAAGGTAACTTCCCAGTTTACTTCCAGCAAGATGGAGCTCCACCTCATTATGGTCTTCACGTGCGTCGGTATTTGGATCAGCAGTTTCCGGATGCTTGGATTGGTCGGCGTGGTCCTGTGGAGTGGCCTCCCAGATCCCCAGATCTCACCCCCCTTGATTTCTATCTTTGGGGGCACTTGAAGGCCATGGTGTATCAGGAAAAGATACGAGACATAAATCATCTAAAGGAACGTATCACCAACGCCATTACAAGCATAACGTCAACTGTGCTAATGCGTGTTCATCAACAGTGGGGAACACGTATTGAAATGTGTTTTCAAAACAATGGCAACCATGTAGAGCATATTATATAAATAAAAATGGTTGTCCATAAAAAAATGTTTATTTTTCCTATGTATGGAAACTTCGGCCCACCCTGTATATATATATACTAAATCACGTACAAACCATTCACTGGACCAAAATTCTTTCAGTAAATTATTATAGAGAATTGGAAATTTATCTTTAGGATTAAACAAACTCCTGTTTATAAATAGAACCAAATTCTTCATTATAGTTTCCTATAGATACTGTAAGTAGAAGGTGTCTCTATATCCAAGACTGTGTATATATATGCACCACTCATTATACTGGACGAGTAATCAGTATATGGTTATATCGATAGAGACTACAACAGAGACCATTATTACATAAACCAAATATTATTCGTTTCGATAAGACAAAGTGTTCAGAATATGAATGAGATCCCATATTTATATTGGAAGATCCACTTTATTTGAACAAATTCAGCGTAAACCTGTCCAGGTTTCAGACATGAGAACGTTGGTAGTTATTTCATGCTGCGAACAATAGTCGAGGCTCCATACAAAATTAATCTTTATATATATATACAGTATATATATGAAAATTATTTCACGAAAGTAACACGTGAAAAATATTTATGATGAATAAAACCACGAAGGAAAGGAAACACAGAATGGTACTCAAGCGCTTTCGTCTAATGACATCCTCAGGAACACTGAAGTACATAAAGAGTTACAGCCTATATATAGGTTACAGAAAAAAAAAAATATATATACAATAAACGGAGAAACAAACTTAAAGGATTGTGGGAGGGGCACACAGATTTATAAGGAAAAACTATCGATTTTTAGCACAAGATTAAGTGAATTGTTTCCAACCAATGTTATAGATAAAAAAATATACAAATTTATACTGGAAATCTGCCCGGGTTTTAGCACTCTGCTCTTTTTGTATATAAAAATTGAAATATTATCGATTTTTAGCACAAGATTAAATGAATTGTTTCCAACCAATGTTATTGATAAAAAAAAAAAATATATACACAAATTTATACTGGAAATCTGCCCGGGTTTTAGCACTCTGCCCTTTTTTGTATATAAAAATTGAAAAATAAGTTATTAGGGTGGCATACAAGTTTACCAAAGATTTAGCGTTCTACCTTTCTTATCTAAATATGTTCTGAAGGAATTCAAAACAACAGGATCGAGTTGAAAAAGACCTTTGCTTATGTTGAAGTTATTTGTAAGTTGGATAATGGCAGACTCAAGAATATTTCTATTAACAATGTTGCTAGAGTGAAATAAAACTGAAGCATTATTCCAATCAATACAGTGGGATAACTCTGACAAATGGACAAAAAGGGCCCTGGACAACTGTCCTGTTCTAACGGAATATTGATGCTGTTTTATACGTGTGTGCAAATCCTTTCCCGTCTGACCTATGTAAAAAGAATCACATTGTTTACAACCAATTTTATAGATAATGCCTGAATTATTGGTAGGGCTATTTTTTACTATGATATTTTTCACAATATTGTTATATGAAAATACTACATTAATATCCAAAAGTTTAAGTACATTAGCAATGCCTAAAAAGCCCGGGAAAAATGGAAGTACTAAAATATTTTTTGACAAAGTACGAGTGTTATTATTGACACGATAGAAAGTTCGTTTTGCCTTGTTGAGACAAGATTCCATAAACGCAGATGGATAACACAGATCACTTCCAATACCGTTGATTTTTTCTAATTCGGCATCGATGTATTCCGGACTGGCGATCCTAAGGGCGCGGAGAAACATTGAAGAAAAAATGGCTTTCTTAGTGGGGGTGTCATGTCCCGAGTAAAAGTGTACGTAGGACAAATTGTTTGTTTTTTCCGATAGATACTAAACTTAAAACCTGGGCTTTCCCTATGTACACGCACATCCAGAAGTGGAACAATCTAAAGTAAACTTAATGGAGGGGACTTGATCATTTAACTGAAGGAGGAAGTTATCCAGGTCACGATTCATGGGCCAGATACACAAAATATCACTTCGTAACATTTTGGATCGAAAAATTAAAAGTCTCATTCGAAATAGTCAGTGGAGTAAAAAAGCAAGCTCAAAGTGTGTTTTGAACCTTTCTTCGAAAAACATTAGTGACGATGCAAAAAGTGCCCTTGGATATGGTATGTCCTTTTTTATTGTTAAAAAACCTTCGGCTTTACAAATTTGTTACAGTCTCGCTTGTTTTGAAAAACAGTGTAATCTCCCTCAGTATTTGTTTAACATAGTTAAAGGCCTTGTTTACAGTGCGGCGAATAGTAATTACGAAGATAACTTTCCTAAACGTTTTTCCAATAGCCTCTCACAATTAAAAAAAAGATGGGGAGCTCCATATTACTAAAGCAGACAAGGCTAACACCATAGTTATTATCAGAAAGATGAACGAGCTTCTCCAGGACCCCGCCACATACAGCAAACTTAGGAAGAACCCGCAGGATGACGTCATCAAATCATTTAATAGTGGCTTGAAACGCATTCTCAAAGATCATAAGGACTTAATTCCGCTTTTCATGTCCACTTCACCTTCTCTGCCCCACACGGTCTTATTAAAACCCACAAACCTGGCAACCCTATGCGCCCTATTATTAGCTCGGTGGGCTCTATTACTTATAAACTCTCCAAATGGCTTGTCAAAGTCTTGTCCCCCATTCTTGGAACTATCTCTGATTCACATGTAAAAAATTCCATGGATCTTACTGAAAAATTGAATAATGCACGTACTGAAACTAACGATAGATTGATCAGTTTTGACGTTTGTTCATTGTTTACAAAAGTGCCAATTGACGATATGCTTGAGTTTCTCTCCCAAGAATTACATAAGTATGACCTGCCACTACCTTCACACATTGTTTTGGAACTTATTAAGCTTTGCATCAAAGACTGTAAATTCACTTTCAATAACGAGTATTATCAACAAGTTTTTGGGATGGCCATGGGCAACCCCTTGTCGCCCCTCCTCTCCAATATTTATATGGAGTTTTTCGAAATTACTTACATTCCGAGAATCCTGTGGGTTGGCATCCCTTGGTTGCGGTACGTCGACGATATTTTGTGTATCTGGCCCATGAATCGTGACCTGGATAGCTTCCTCCTTCAGTTAAATGATCAAGTCCCCTCCATTAAGTTTACTTTAGAAGTGGAACAAGACAATTCAATCCCATTTTTGGATGTGCGTGTACATAGGGAAAGCCCAGGTTTTAAGTTTAGTATCTATCGGAAAAAAACAAACAATTTGTCCTACGTACACTTTTACTCGGGACATGACACCCCCGCTAAGAAGGCCATTTTTTCTTCAATGTTTCTCCGCGCCCTTAGGATCGCCAGTCCGGAATACATCGATGCCGAATTAGAAAAAATCAACGGTATTGGAAGTGATCCGTGTTATCCATCTGCGTTTATGGAATCTTGTCTCAACAAGGCAAAACGAACTTTCTATCGTGTCAATAATAACACTCGTACTTTGTCAAAAAATATTTTAGTACTTCCATTTTTCCCGGGCTTTTTAGGCATTGCTAATGTAATTAAACTTTTGGATATTAATGTAGTATTTTCATATAACAATATTGTGAAAAATATCATAGTAAAAAATAGCCCTACCAATAATTCAGGCATTATCTATAAAATTGGTTGTAAACAATGTGATTCCTTTTACATAGGTCAGACGGGAAAGGATTTGCACACACGTATAAAACAGCATCAATATTCCGTTAGAACAGGACAGTTGTCTAGTGCCCTTTTTGTCCATTTGTCAGAGTTATCCCACTGTATTGATTGGAATAATGCTTCAGTTTTATTTCACTCTAGCAACATTGTTAATAAAAATATTCTTGAGTCTGCCATTATCCAACTTACAAATAACTTCAACATAAGCAAAGGTCTTTTTCAACTCGATCCTGTTGTTTTGAATTCCTTCAGAACATATTTAGATAAGAAAGGTAGAACGCTAAATCTTTGGTAAACTTGTATGCCACCCTAATAACTTATTTTTCAATTTTTATATACAAAAAAGGGCAGAGTGCTAAAACCCGGGCAGATTTCCAGTATAAATTTGTGTATATATATTTTTTTTTTATCTATAACATTGGTTAGAAACAATTCATTTAATCTTGTGCTAAAAATCGATAATTTTTCAATTTTTATATACAAAAAGAGCAGAGTGCTAAAACCCGGGCAGATTTCCAGTATAAATTTGTATATTTTTTTATCTATAACATTGGTTGGAAACAATTCATTTAATCTTGTGCTAAAAATCGATAGTTTTTTCTTATAAATCTGTGTGCCCCTCCCAATCCTTTAAGTTTGTTTCTCCGTTTATTGTATATATATATATATATATATATATATATATATATATTATTTTTTTTTTTTTTTTCTGTAACCTATATATAGGCTGTAACTCTTTATGTACTTCAGTGTTCCTGACGATGTCATTAGACGAAAGCGCTTGAGCACCATTCTGTGTTTCCTTTCCTTCGTGGTTTTATTCATCATATATATATATATATATATATATATATATATATATATATATATATATATATAAAACCACGAATGAAAATTAAAATATGAAATAGTGCTCAAGCGCTTTCCTCTTGTGACATTTTCAGGAATAGTAGCGTTCCTGAAGTTGTCATTAGACGAAAGCGCTTGAACACTATTCCATGTTTTAATTTTCTTCGTGATTATTTTCATCATAAATATTATTCACGTGTTACTTTCGTGAAATAATTTTCAAATATATATATAATGCAGGAAGGAGGGGCCAAGGCCCACCAAAATGTCATCCCCCATAGAGGAAGAAGACGAGCCAAAATCATGGTCCAGGGTTTTCGAGATGCATGGACACTCTGCGTTTGAAATCTTGGAGGTCATAGAAAGGGAAAGGGATGGAGTGAGGGAGGTTGTTCTAAAGTTGACCGGTTGAGTAGATGAAAATTTATATTTGAAGGAGGAGGTATGCAGTTAGAGAGTTCAGAAGAGTAGTGTCCGTAATAATAGCGAGAGTAAAGAGAGAGAGAGTGAGGCAACATTGTGACGAAAAGAGAGGAAGTGAGGTCAGTTAGTTAAAAGTCAGCTGACTACGGGATCGAGACCCGGTGACGACAGGCGGCGCGCAGCAAAACCCAGCTGTTCATCCTTCCACACAATAAAAATTGGTTGGTAGATAAATGGGTACCTTGAGTAGCCTAGTGGTTAAGACGCTGGGCTGCTGATCGGGAGGTCGTAAGGTCGAGTCCGAGCGAGGACTTCGTAATTCCTGACCGCCCGTGGTGGGGCGTAGTTCGGATGCCACGTTAAACTGTAGGTCTAAGGTGGAGTGAAAAGCTTGATTTTCGTCAGAATTAAAAATTCGGGCGGAAGCAAAACCAAGGTTAACCAAGTTTGGATATGCAGGGTGAGGGAGCGGGGAATAAAAAGGGGTGGTGATAAGAAACAGAATAAACATATAATAATAATATAATAAAAGTCACACAAGAATTGGGTATTTCCAAATTTTCAGTGGCAAAGATACTGAAATCACAGGGGTACCAAGATTACAAACCCATCTACTCTCAACTCATATACGACCATGATTCTGATAGACGGCTGCAGTTTGCTGAAACAATGAAACAAAAGTTCAACAGTGATTCACATTTCCTTGAAAAGATCACATTTTCAAATGGATGTGTCTTCGGTTTAACGAGTAAAGGAAACAAACCACGTTCACTAGTGGGCAAAAATAAAATCCCAAAATACGAATGGGTAACCCGTTAAAACGGCTACACTAACAGTTTGGGCGTGTATTGGTTATTCAGGATTCATTTCCTTTAACATATCGAGAGATACGATGGATGGAAACGCTATTGCCAGGTACTGAGAGAAAACGTTTTGCCACAGTTTACTAATGGCGTTGGCAGGCTTTATCAACATGATGGAGTTCCGCCACATTACGCTGCACATTACTTACTACCAGGGGCGGCTCCTTCTTTTGGGCCAGTGGGGCCGGGTCCCACCAGTAGTTACACTGACAAAATCAAAATTAAAGAAAATTCAAAGTTAAAGATTCACGGATATTTTCTCTAAATGAGGCCTTCAAGGAGCTCCTTAAAAATATATAAATATACACTAATAATCCACGATATTTTAATTAAAATGGGCCCCCCATTACACTGGCCCTAAAAGTTTGTTGAATTGTATTCAAGCTACGGCGGTAAGTCTTCTATCCGAGTTGCAAAAGTTAGCAAATTTACAGTTATTTCCACTGACTCATAAAGAGATGTGGCAACATTGCGTCTGGGCCAGGCAGACCTGGCCCTTCTCTCATCAAACAGTAATGAGAGTGACGTGACGTGGTATAGTAGTGTTAAGGTTTCTCCCCTAATCCATTTATTGTGCATTTATCACCCATGAGTGTGATTATTAGTGCATTACTATTGGCTTCACGGATTTAGTCCTTAAAATTGTACCCATTAACAATAATATAATAAATAGTGTTGATACTTTACTAAAAATTTCCTTTTCCTCGTTGAACCTTGAGGAAAAGTTAGAAATTAAAAGACTTGCGCATATCAGCCTAAAGATATCAAAATTACTCAACAAGACGGTAAAAAACTGAGAACATTTTCAATTAGTTGGTTCGAAAGAAAATCATGGCTCACTGTTAGTGATGCAAAGAATACATTATATTGTTTTTACTTCTTTTATTTGAGGGTGAAAGTTTGTGGACCAGTACTGGTTGTAAAGATTTAAAGCATCTTCCTGAACGGATCCAGAAACATGAATGCAGCACAGTTCATATGAATAATGCTGTCAAATTTAAAACATTTGGAACAGTGAACATTTTATCTGAAATAGATGCCAGATATCGCCTCAGCATTACGAAACACAATGAATTAGTTGAGAAAAAGAGACATAACTTAACAAGAATCATAGACTGTTTAAAATTTTGTGCTTCTCATGAGCTGCCATTACGAGGCCATGATGAAACGCAACAATCTTTTAATCGTGGAGTATTCTTAGACATGATTTCCTACATAGCAACGTTTGACAGTGCCTTAAGTGATCATCTTGAAAATGCTACAGTGGCGAAAGACACATCTAAAACAATTCAAAGCGATCTTTTAGACTGCAGGTATCAAGTGTATGTGGATGAAATAAAATCCGAAATCGATAAAGTCCGTTACGCTTTTCTGCAAGCAGCCGAAACTACGGATGTGGCTCGCCGTTCGCGATTTGTAGTTTATTGCGCTATGTGAAAGAATGTCGGCCTGTTGAAAGGTTTTTAGCTTTCGTCGAAGTTGAAGATCGGACAGCTGCTGGGATTACAAATTTGTTAAGAGACGAGCTGCAACAGTTTGGCCTAAAGGACAAACTTGTTGCTCAGGCCTATGATGGGGCGGCAGTAATGGGTGGCTCTCATGGTGGAGTGCAGGTGCAAGTGAAAGAATACTACCCTCATGCGCATTATATCCACTGTTATGCACATTATTTAAATTTAATTATGAAGAAAGTCTGTTCATCAATTAAAAGAACAAGAATATTTTTCTCAATTTTGAGTGGAATTGGTGTATTTTTCACTACCTCTCCCAAACGTAGCAGCTTACTTCGGGAAGTTTGCCACACATGCATTCCAAAAGTGTCTGAAACAGGATGGAATTTTCATTGCAGAATTGTCAATTGTATTAGAGAGAACAAACAAGAGCTATTAAAATGCTTCGACAGAATTCAGAATGAAAACAGCTGGGATGACAAAAGTATATGCGAATCTGTGGGATTTAAGAAATCGTTAGATGAAGAATTCAACTTCTTTTTGTCATTTTTTTATACGACGTTGAAGCATGTAGATGTTTTGTACAGTGTTCTGCAATCAAACAAGTCAACTACTGTTACCACCGCACAGGCATTGATGAACTTTGAATCATCAATGAATCACGTGTGAGAGTGTGTCAAGAACCACGTCCTTGAACCATTTGCAATTGATAATAATGAGACACCAATTCAAATGAAAAGAATGAGAAGAGACGTAAGTAGTACAATGGAAATGGACGCAAAAAAAGCATGTACCCTAATGATTAACGAGATCAACGACAGATTTAGAAAATCAGAATTATTTCGTTCCTTTATAATCGTTGACCCCCAAGGAGTTTAATATTTACAAGCCAAACTTTCAACCGATCACATCAATACCATTAAACCCAATTATCCTATGATAAATGTAGAAAAGTTAATTTATGAATTAACTGTTATCTATGCAAATGATACATTCAATGACATTTCAAGTGTTAGTGATTTGTGTCCATTTTTACATGACAACGAGCTGCTTGAGACATTCTCAGAGGTGTCAAAATTATTAGAAATCGTCCTAGTGACCCCTGTGTCTACAGCTGATGCCAAACATTGTTTCAGTACTCTGAAGCGCATAAAAACACTTTTAAGAAATTCAATGTCACAAGATAGATAAAACGCTTTTGCTGATTTGTCTATACATAAGGACTACATAACGGAAATTCCAAAATTTAATCAAAAGTCCATTGAAAAATTTGCTCAAAGCAAAAATAGAAGAGGAGAGTATTTATATAAATAAATATGAGTATACTGTATAGTGTATACACATTATTTTATTAAATAAATCACAATGCTTACTTACCACTGACCCTGATCCCACTTGTTCATATGATCACGAACCGTCACTGCTTACTACATAAGTAAGCTTCATGTTTACACAATCAAACCATTGTTTGCACTTATCAATCTCATTGTTTACACAATCAAACCCTTTGTTTACACAGCTGTGCCTAAAATTTTGTTCTTTTGCACTTTCGCCCCTCTTTTCCCCCCTTTCCTCTGGTTGCCATGGCAACCACTGTACTTGACCCACCAATCCCCTTCCCCACTCTCTCGATGCGCACCCATACTACTCGTCTAAATCATATCCACTCATTATCGGGAAGGGTTCTCTTCTGATTAACGAATTATTTTCTTGAATTTTGGCAGTCACACTGATTGGTACGTCTTTGGCAATGGTTGGAGTCCTTTTGGAACAATGGAAAAATCTTTAAAATTGCTTGTTCGGCATTTTTTTTCGAATTTATAGACTGATTTTAGGTTCATAATTTTAAAGTCAATTCAGCTTTCGTAACTACGTCGACAGTATGCTACATTCTATGGCTGCAGATTGTTTGTAGGTAAATGACAAAGGGACAGTTATAATTACATTTTGGTAATATAGGGCCTTTAATGATATTGTTAATCTTAAGTCTACACTAAGGAATAAGGATTGATACAGAATCTTCATGTAATTTATTTCAAAAAACAATAAACGAGACTATAAAAAGTATTATTTGAACGATTTCTTTAAATTTTTAATGACTTCGAATCAGAGGCGGATTAAGACACTTCGGGGCCCCGGGGCAATGAAGAATATGGGGGCCCTTTTCTATAGCTTTTTATTAACAATACATGTACATGTACTGTACATAGTACATTTACACGAATTATATGTACGGTGCTCAGGCTAATTGAGAAACAAACTTAAAAGAACCTTAACACACTGTATTTTGCCGTTTGCCAAAACCAAACAGTATTAAACGAACTTTACTTTAGGGCCTATAAAACATAAAATAAAACAGGGAATTTGTCAGTTTGTGTATTCTGTCATATTTAATCAAAGAAGTTTACGAAATCTTGAATTATATCATCGAAACTCAGTTGATTGGGGGTGCCCCTCAAGCATGGGAGCCTGAGGCTTCAGCCTCAATAGCCTCAGTGATAATCCGCCACTGTTTCGAATCAACAAACGTTAAATCATTAAAAGTTTTGCTCAAATTACTTGAAAAGAAAAATAATTATTTTTAAATTGTTAAAGAGCTCATTCATTTGTTTTATACAACAATATGGCTTTTCCTTGTTTGACCTGTGAGCGAACACACCCACACACACACACACACACCTTTTTAGTTTATTAAGCCAAGATGTTTGAAATAGGACTAAATGAGTTTTGTCTCATTTACCCAAAATTATGTAGTGCAAGACCACTTCACACATTTATGGGGCGGTAAACGACAAAGATAATTTTGTATATTACAAATGCGATGCAAACTTCGCTCTTCATTACTTTTATTGTTTATTAAATAATTTGTTATTTTAATTTATTAAGTAATTGATGTATTTGTAAGAAAACAATTACTATTTATAGTTACTTTTTTTACTTCCCGAACCTTTATTTTCGAATAAGGTGAGTTTGGTTTCTGATTTCACTTTCACATTTGCCATGCAAATTTAACGCTTTTATCTACACCTGTGTAATATGTCAATAAAGCTTGTGTTTTCCATCCTCATTTGGCATTCACTAACCAATTAAGTCGCATGTTCTGCTTATCCAGTCGAGCGGATCAGTTAAAAGCTGCTCTTGAAAAATTGTTGAACTCTTCTTGGGCTTATGTTTAGCAGAAATAGTTTGCCCTCCGGATTTGCATTGCCATGGCTGTGACTGATTACAGAATCACTTCAAATATCTCAATAAATTTTTCTGTCGTAAACTTCCTTTAAAACTCGTCATTTTTCCCATACCAAAACTACTCGTCCAAGACAATGTATTAGCAGACACGTGCCCACATCTCGCTTCAATAAGAATGTTTTCTCGAGAGTATTGTAAGAGTGAGAGTTTGGTATAGTAGGATCACTGTGAAAGTTGAATGTGAGCGATAGGTGGAGTGTGAGATTAGAGCTTGGTGTGAATGATTTGAAAGTAAACGAGGTGAAAGATAGTAATGGAAATTTGGGGATGATTCGTGCTTGTTATCTGAACAATAAAGGTTGGAAGCGGGAGATTTAAAGTTACAGAAATTTCAAGAAAGTTGGATATTTAAAAGTTTGAGCTGTCGGCATTAAATCTGTGGTCACTTCAGGTAATTTTCATATATGTATTTTCATGTTAAAGTATATATTTTTTTTATTATTAATGTTTCAATAACTTAATTATTTACTGTTAAATTATATAGATTATGTTGAATTGTGATTAATATTTTGTTTGTTTTTCTTTTGATATAAGATATAATTTGAAAATAATTATGAATGTGATTATTGCCTACAGTGCAAGTATTGAAGCCTCTATACGAGGTAAGATCTAATTAAAATTGTTTTACTGCAAGAACTGTGAAATGTCGAATTGTACGTGTATTTTTGGAGTTTATTTAGCGGGTATGTGTTTTGACTTGATTCCAAACGTGTGTAAGCGACATTTGTTTATTATTGTTTCAATAGGCTTCAAATCTGGAATGTGGAAACAAGCTTAGGTTTGGCTGGGAGGCTGAATTCCTGGTAATTGAAACTGTTGTCTACCGGAGCAAAACGTGACGGCCAGAACGTTTTGTGGCCCCAGTTCCGAGGCTAAGCGTCATCAATTTGGAAGTCAAGGCAGGATTGGACACAAAACCTATCCTTTCCTGTCCATCTAAATCATTTACAACAGTTTTGGACACCACTGTGACTGAGACTAGCCGAAGTGAAGTGATAGTTTACTTTAAGTAGGGACAGGACCTACGATTTGTACATATTTTAAGTACGCGATTTCGGTGTTAATTTAAGTTTAGATTATAGGTAGTGTAAATATATTTGACTTATTTGAATGTTTCTTTAATGGACCGATTGGATAGATTGTTCTGTGAACACGACATTGCTCTTTGAACCCATAATGCTCAAAGGAAAATGAGGACTGGTAACAGTATCAGGTGTTATTGATACGCCAACCAAGAAGTTTGCCGTGAGAAGAGTAACTGCTACAAAAATCTATGGCATCATTAAGGTGGTGTTGGTTAATGTTTAGACGAGCTTCCCTATGTACCTTCGTTAAATTTTCTTTGCATTTCAGAATTCGATGATGACTCCGAAATTCATGTAACCATCGCTGAACCTTTCTTCAGCTCAGTGGCAAATTAACAATGGTGCAAATGGTGAAACTGCACCAGAGCTCCCACAAATAAGGGGCCCCCACAAAATGTCATCTAAAAAATACGTGGACTACACGTTTGATAAAACTAGATATCAAAACATATCTTATCTAACCAAGCGAAACCAGCCAAACCTAACCCAGGCAATATTAAAAAATAAAAGGAAAAACAGTGGGTGACAAGACAGAACCCTGAGGAACACCACTGTTGATAGCATTAGGAGAAGAACAGTGGCCATCTACAACCGCAGCTATAGATCGGCCAGAAAGGAAATTAGAGATGAAGGCACAACAGAAGGATAGAAACCGAAGGAGGGAAGTTTGGAAATTAAAGATTTGTGCCAGACTCTATCTAGCGCGATAGCAAAAGTTTCATCGAAATCCCAAAAGGAGGATGACCAACAGTCAGAGATATGCAAGAAGATCGCCAGTAGATCGCCAGTTCCTTGCGGAACCCATACTAGCGATCTGAAAGAAGATTGTAGAGAAGAGGTGTTTAAGAATCTTCCTATTAAGGATCGATTCAAAAAGTTTCGAAAGGCAAGGAATGAAAGCAATTGGACGATAGTTGGAGGGTTGAGAGCAGTCATCCTTCTTTGGAACAGTCTGAATGAAGGCAAACTTCCAGCAGGAGGGAAAAGTACCAGATGAGAGACAAAGACGAAGGAGTTTGCCTAGGCAGGGTGTCAGTACTGAAATACAGTTCTTAAAAACAACAGGAGGAACACCATCAGGACCGTACGCCTTCGTAGAGTTCAGCAGAGATAGGGTAGAAAGAACATCTTTGGAAGAGATTCTAATTTCAGACATAATACAGTCAGAGGGAGGAGGAGATGGAGGAACAGCACCGGAATTGTCCATGGTTGAGTTGGAAGCGAAAGTCTGAGCGAAGAGTTCAACTTTATCAGGAGAAGAGACGGCATGTGAGCCGTTGGAATGGAAGCGAAGAGGGAAAGAAGAGTAAGTAAAGTTGTTGTTGAGGTTCTAAACTAGATGCCAGAAAGAGCGAGAAGAATTAGAATTGGATAGGTTTTTACCTTTTTGTCGGATGAAGGAATTTTTGACGAGTCGAAGAACAGATTTTCCACGATTCCGGGCAGAAATATAAGCTGAGTGAGAGTCAGGATTGGATGGCGACGGTACCTTCTGAAAGACTCCTCTCTATTCCGGATAGCAGTAGAACAAGTAAAGTTAAACCAAGGTTTTTTCGCATTAGTAGTAGGAATAGAATATGGACTGTACACCTCGATGCCTGAGGAAATCACCTCTGTGACGCACTCAGCACACTCGGAAGTACCACGGCCACGGAAGCAGTAATCATTCAATGGCAAATCAGAGAAGTACTGCCTAAGGGCCTCCCAATCAGCGGCGACAAAGTACCAAAGGCAACTGCTCTTGGGAGGATCGAAAGGCCGGATTGGAGCGATAAAAAGAAAAACAAATAATAAGATTGTGGTCGGAGGAGCCCAACGGAGAAAAAAGTTTCCAAGAGTAAAAAGAAGGATGAGAAGTAAGAAATAAGTCCAGAATGTTGGGCCTATCTCCAAGGCGATCGGGGATACGAGTAGGGTGCTATACAATCTGCTCTCGGTCATTTAGACTAGAAAAGTTGTAAGCTAGTTCACCAGGGATGTTAGTGAAATGGAAGGAAAGCCAAAAGTGGTGGTGAGCATTGAAATCTTCTAAAATGGAAATTTCAGCAAAGGGAGAGCGGGATAGAATGTATTCCACTTTGGAAGTGAGGTAGTCAAAGAATTTTGAATAGTCTGTAGAATTAGGAGAAAGGTAAACAGCACAGATGTATTTAGTTTGAGATTGGCATGCAAGCCGTAGCCAGAGGGTACAGAATTCGGAAGAATCGAGTTTGAGAATACGAGAACAAGTTAGGTCATTCTGAACATATACGCAACATCCACCTTTGGAGTAAAATTGAGTATAGAGAAAGTAAGAAGGTACAGAAAATGGGTTTCTGTCAGTTGTCCCAGACACCTGAGTTTCAGTTAGGAAAATAAGATGAGGTTTAGAGGAGGAGAGGTGGTGTTCAACAGACTGAAAATTTGAGAAAAGGCCACAAATGTTGCAGAAATTAATGAAACTTGAATCAGACAGAGGTGAAAAACATTTCGAATGGGCGGTAGCAAATCCAGCCTCGCTGCCTGGGTCTGCGTTCCAGGTATGCGCATCGGGGAAGCGAGAAGTGGGGACATTTATGGTTCCCTTCCCACGGGACTCCGAGGCTCTTGAAATTGTTGCCAATTTTTTTTTAATTTGTAAAAGATTACGTTGTGTGTAAGATACAGTGTGTGTTTCAGAGCATGCTGGACTACTCACAGGGTAGATGAGACACGGAAAAAGATCAGCTAAGGAGGACAGTGACAAGAGAAACGGGAGTTCCAGCACTCCTTATTTTCTGTCTAACGTACTGTCTGTAGTACTTCCCTGGTCGATTGGTGTCTCCAATCTCCTCTTTATAGTGCTTAATCCGGTACTGTTTGAACTAATTTGCAATTGAAGGTTGTCCTTGATTTTAACAACGATGGTAAATGGGTTAGTCCTTTTCTTTTCCGCGTCTGTCCTATAGCGGTTCTGAGGATTTCTTTCTGCCTTCCAGAAGTCGTTACTAATTCTTAGCTAATTTCTGAAGCCGGTTTTCCTGCTTCTTGCATTTAATTCATCACCCTCTTTGGAAAATCTTCTCATGATAGTAAGTATTCCTAATTTCAAATATAAATGAAATCTTCAATACCGGGAATTCAGAAATTTGTTTCACCACCTATATATCGGAGTAAACAAATATTTAGAAAGTCCAGTAAATGAGTGACAACTAGATTTTCGTGTATTCCTTAAAAAATGCATTCACAGTTTATGATACAAGAAAATTAAATATCTAAAATATAACATTAACATTTAAAAATCTGTAATTGAATACATAACATTAAAACTAGGTTATAAAAATATCTGTATGATTGCGTAAATCATATATTCTGAAAAAAAAAGTAAAAATAATTGAACGTTGAAATTGTTCCCATTCATAACAATCAGGAAAAGCATTTTTATTTCGATCTGAAACTATTACCAATAGGCTTATTTAAAGGTTTGTTAAAATTAATTAAGCAAACATTGATTATTCGATTTTTTTTTTGTGTGTGTGTGTGTGTGTGTCCGTTTGTCTGCATGTATATTTGTATGCTATGATTTTATAATACAAACTAAACTTCCTAATTCTTGGAACCGAAAAATCTTTTTTTCACTACAAAATCCAACGTTATATCTTTCCCCTGAAACTGTACTACATTTTTATTATTACCATTTCAAGATTATTCTTATTAAATAGCTAATTTAGCTTTGGAATAACCTTATCTCAATAATCTTAGTTAGCTCATAACCTAACAGTAACACGGTAAAGAACAAATATCAAACAAATTCAGTAATCTTATTATTTAATTTTACTATTCTAAGGGTTCAGAAAAACTGTCCAATGCTTTTCCAACAGCTTATTAACTTTTAAGCAAAGTTGCAGTGTTCATCAGAAAAGAAAGATAATTTTATTTTATTTTGACAATATTTTTTATTGGGGTTTATGAAATAAAGAAGCTCATAATAAAATATATTTCGAGAAGACTAACGGTTTAATATAAGAGCTATGAAGATAGATAAGCTACAGTCTAAATATAAGAAATCAGTGAGTATGAGAACTATTTCATTCATCGTTCAGACGGGAATACCTAATTAAATCGAAGAGAAGTGAATACATTGCAGATTTAACGACTTTCCAGTTTCGCATTTTCATCAAACAGAATCTCTCGAGCTGGATGGAAACTAACTGCAAACAATTGCTTCGTATTTAAGACAAACAACAAAATAAATAAATATCATAAATAAATAAATGCAGGTTTTATTTGAACATCACAATATTTTAATGTTAAAATTAATGAAGCAAACTGGACTATAAAAAATTTATTACAGGTATCTCAAATCGGCCCAACACGCGCTGGTAGTGGAATATACAAAGGAATACAAAGGATGCCAAACAGCAACAGACCGGCTGATCCCGAGGAGGCTGTTTAAGGAGGAAAGTTAAATGATGTAAGAAAATTTAAAGACAGTGAAAATTTTAAAGCAAAGAAATGAGGTTGAAAGGAAGGAAAGAAATTTAGGATACTTTTTTTTAACATTGTTTCTACCGATATGCAACGTTTTATGATACATTTATCTATATTAAAGTTCATTTGCCAAATTTCTGCCCACCGGAGTAATTTATTAATATCTTGAATCTGCAAACGTTCTGCTACTGAATTTGTTCGTCCCTCTAGTTTGGTATCATCCGCAAATTTTGAAATTATACTCTTAATTCCTATATCGATGCCACTAATATAAATAATAAAAAGAACTGGTCCCAGAAGTGATCCTTAAGGCATGCTGCTAGTTACACTTTTCCAGTTAGACGCTTTGCCATTTATGACCACCGTTTGTTTACGTCCGCTAAGACAATTTTCGATCCACTGGAGAACATTACCATCAATTCCGTGGGAATGAAGTTTAGCTAATAACTTTCTATGTGGCACTTTATCAAACGCTTTTTGAAAATTGAAATATACTGTATACGGTAATATCTACTGTTTTACTTTCGTCATATATATTTACAATATTAAAGAAGTTAAGCAGATTAATAAGACAAGAACGATTACGTCGAAAGCTGTGTTGAGAATCTTTGATTAATTTAGTCATTTCTAAGTGATTATCTATTTTGTCTCGAAGGATCGTCTCCATAAGCTTACCAACTAATGAAGTCAGACTAAGAGGACGATAATTTTCTGGAAGCGATTTGTCACCAAAAAGGAAATTAGAGATATACCCCAGCATGCTCTCAAACACACACTTCTCTCCCTATTCCTCACTACATATACATGCATTTTACACACGACATAATCTTTTAAAAATTAAAAAAAATTGTATCAACTTCAAGAAGCTCGGAGTCCCCTGGGGGAGGACCATAAATGTCCCCACTTCTCGCTTCCCCCCTGCCGATACAGCGGGCAGCGGGGCTGGATTTGCTACCACCCATTCGAGATGTTTTAGACCTCTGCCTGATTCACGTTTCATTAATTTCGGCAACATTCGGGGCCTTTCCTCAAATTTTCAATCTGTTCAACACCCCATCTCCTCTTCTAAATCCATCTTCTTTTTCTCACTGAAACTCAGGTGTCTGGGACGACTGACGGCAACCCCTTTTCTTTACCCTCTTAATTTCTCTATACTCCATTTCACTCCAAAGGTGAATGTTGCCTATATGTACACAAAGACCTAACGCCTTTGGCACTTTGCTGCCGCTGATTGGGAGGCCCTTAGGCGGTACTTCTCTGATTTCCTATGAATAATTACTACTTCCGTTGCCGTGGCCCTTCCGAGTGTGCTGACCGCATCACAGAGGTGATTTTCTTAGGCATAGAGGTGTACATTCCATATTCTATTCCAAAACTAATGCAAAAAACCTTGTTTTAACTTTACTTGTTCTAATGCTATCCGCAACAGAGGAGAGTCTCTCAGAAGGTACCGTCTCCATCCAACTCCTGACTCTCACTCAGCTTATATTTCTGCCCTGAATCGTGTAAACTCTGTTCTTAGACTCGCCAAAAATTCCTTCATCCGACAAAAATGTTCAAACCTATCCAATTCTATTCTCACTCTTTTTGGCATCTAGCTTCAACAACTTTACTTCCTCCTCTTTCCCTCCTCAGTTGCCGTCTCTTCTCCTGATAAAACTGAACTCTTCGCTCAAACTTTCGCTTTCAACTCAATCGTGGACGATTCCGGTGCTGTTCCTCCATCGACTCCTTCCTCTGACTGTATTATGTCTGAAATTAGAATCTCTTCCAAAGATGTTCTTTCTGCCCTATCTGGGCTCAACTCTAGGAAGGTGTACGGTCCTGATGGTGTCCCTCCTGTTGTTCTTAAGAACTGTGCTTCAGTGCTGACACCCTGCCTAGGCAAACTCTTTCGTCTTTGTCTCTCATCTGATACTTTTCCTTCCTGCTGGAAGTTTGTCTTCATTCAGACTGTCCCAAAGAAGGGTGACCGCTCTCAACCCTCCAACTATCGTCCATTTGCTTTGATTTCTTGCCTTTCCAACCATTTTGAATCTATCCTTAATAGGAAGATACCTCTCTTCTCACATTCTTCTTTCAGATCGTCAGATGGGTTCCGCAAGGAACTGGCGATCTACTGGCGATCTTCTTGCATATCACTCTGACTGTTAGTCATCCTCGTTTTGGGATTTCGGTGAAACTTTTGCTATTGCGCTATACATATCGAAAGCTTTTGATAGTTTGGCACAAATCTTTAATTTCCAAACCTCCCTCCTTCGGTTTCTATCCTTCTAACTGTGCCTTCATCTCTAATTTCCTTTATGGCCGATCTATAGCTATGGTTTTAAATGGCTAGTGTTCTTCTCCTAAAGGTATCAACAGTGGTGTTCCTCAGGGTTCTGTCCTGTCACCTACTCCTCTCCTTTTATTTATTAATGATCTTTTAATTCGCACTTCCTGTTCTATTCACTCCTGTGCCGATGATTCCACTCTTCACTTCTCCACCCACTTTCCAAAGCGTCCCTCTCAACAGTCACTCTATGATTCGCGTAGTACGGCTATGGAGCACCTGATCTTTGATGTTTCTGCTATCTCTGATTGGGGCAGAGAAAACCTTGTGGCTTTCAATGCCTCAAAAACTCATTTCCTCTATCTGTATACTCTTCACAATCTTTCGCACGACTACCCCCTTACCTTCAATAATACACAAGTCGATCCTTTCTCTTCTCTTAACATTCTTGGCGTTTCCTTTTCTCGTTATCTTTCCTGTTAAGATAACATATACTCTCTCTCTAAAACAGTTTCTAAGAGGTTAGGTGTGCTGTATCGCCTCCGCAGTTTCTTCACCCCCTCTCAGTTGTTGTCTCTGTACAGGGATGTTGTCCGCCCCTGTATGGACCGAATGGAATCAAAGGCTTTTTTTCTCATCAATTTCTCACCTCTTACTTACTGTCCTCAATCCTTCTCTCTTCGCCGCAATGTTGCTTCATTCTCTCTTTACTATCGCTATTATAACGGACATTGCTCTTCTGAAGTCTCTAACTGCGTGCCTCCTCCTTTAAGGAGAGCACGCAGACCAGACTTTCTACACTTTGTCATTTCTTTTCTGTCCAACTCTCTAACGCAATGGTTAATCGGTATTTTCAATCTTTCATCTATTCAACCGGTCAACTCTTGAATAAGTTTCGTTAATCCATCTTTCCCACTGTCTATAACCTCCAATCTTTCAAATGCAGTGTGTCTAGTCATCTACAAATCCATGGACCTTGATCTTGGCTGTCTTCTTCTTCTATTGGGGAGGCGGGGGGGCTTTTGCGGGCATTCTCTCTTGGCCCTACCTTCATGCATAAAAAAACATGGGCAATTAATCCCCTAGTGGAAAACATGTTCTATGTTGTATCCTCTCAGCTCACGAGACTTGCACGATACTTTCGACGAAAGATTTCTGTCCACCAAATTTACTGTAGTTTACGATAAAGGAATATCATGGCTACCAATATCACCAGATCTAAACCCCTGTGACTTTTATCTGTGGGGTTATTTAAAAGATAGAGTGTTTAAACAGAATCCACAACCAAAAGAATTGAAAGCATCACTTAAAGAAGAAATTTCCAAATTTCAACAGGTATTCTGTCCAGAGCATTGCAAAATTTTGTTGTTCATGTCCAAAGAGTTAATGAGGTAAGAAAATGTCACATAGAGCATGTTTTGCACTAGGGACTAATTCACCATGTGTAGAGAAAGTACAGTAAAAATTTTGTTTTTATTTCAGTTAATAAAGAGATAAAGGCCTTTTAAAATGTCAGATGTTTAAAAAATCACCCGATTTGTTCCTTGTATGTAAATATGTATATAAATAGAAGAATAAATAAATTTAATTATTATTATTGCAAAAATTGCTTTTTTGTATATATTATTGTTCGAAACAACGATAATGGGTGCATTATCCGATATTTATTTGAGAAGAGCATCATCATAAGCAAGACGATATATATGAAATGAATGCGTGATTGTGTAGTCGACAGCGTGCTTTATGCATTACACTATGTAAAATTGTAATTCATGTATGTTACAATGATTGATTTTGATCTTAGCTTTACATTTTAGAATATTTATATGCTATGAAAATTTTCTTCAGTACTATATACAGTATATGCTTTGATTATATCCTTATAATATATAGAATATATGATTCAAAGACACGACTTTTGTAGTGAAATTAAATAGTTCTAATGCAATGCCTATTTCATAATTTCTTTTCATGTTAAGTCGTTGAAAACACGTAAACTTTTTCTAAATAACTTATTCAGTTGCAAATTTCGGCAAATAGATTCACTTTAACAGGAAATATAGCGAATATATACTATAAACACATTACATAAAATTCTCATAATTCCAGATCAGTTAATGTTGGAATTCTTTGAGTTCGAAATCATGAAGTCTTTTCATGTATAAAGTTCTAAACTTCCAGCGACATTTATTCCGCTTTTAAACATTTAAATTTCTTCCTAAAAAGCTTTTAGGAAGATAAGACTCCTTTGACTTTGACCGAAATTATCAAAATAGTCTTAAATTTTTATGTTTCCAAATTCTCATTCGTAATATGCAACGCGAGGGAATATAAGAGCATTAATTTATAAATATTTCCAAAGCTGATACTTCCTATAGTTTTTTCTTTCAAATTTAGTAGCGTACATGTGGGTATACATGCGTGGTATTCAGTTATCCGTCTAAAATGGAGTGAGGTAAAAGTTAATAAGAGTGGACAGTTTTTATTTCTTTTATTTAAAGAAAAGAAAATTATCAATAAATTCCAAATAACCTTTTATGCCATGAATAAATGACATATTAAATTGAAATAGAAAATAGAAATAGAATAGAAATTTCTATTTTATTAAATAGAAATTGTAAATGAATCTATAAATAATAGTTAAAATGGAACTAGTTGGCGTTGTGTTGTAAGAAGTGTTGTTCTTACCGGTTGTAAGAAGAGGCTATTTTGCCACTAAAATTCATTGAAAAATGAACCTTACTGTAAACAGATTTAAACGTGGTGGATATGCTTTCCAAGTCGCAGCTTGGTACGGCCTTCTTAGATATTTAGATATTGGGCGATTAATTATATTATCCGAAATCCGTATTGGGTTCCAAATAAATCTAACCTAACCTAACGTAACTTACAAAAAAAAAAACGGTGCTCTTCCAATATGTGCTCTACCGCGAAATTTACATTCCAATACGTGATCTACCTTAGATTATTCGGATTAGCAGCAGGTACGTTAGTTAGCCTTATAAGGCTAACTAACGAAAATATCACGACTTAACCTAACCAATCGTCAAGGGCGTATAGTTGACCTAACGATTGGTTAGGTTAAGTCATGATATTTTCGTTAGTTAGCCTTATAAGGCTAGTTTCACGGTAGAGCACGTATTGGAATATGGTAGATCACAGTTTCGCGGTAGAGCACATATTGGAAGAGCACCAAAAAAACTTACATGTACATTTGGTTGTATGCTCTCTAAGGCGATTTATTTAGATTTATTTCGGCTACTATAATTAATCGCCCAACTATCTAAATGTACGCTACACGAACTAGTCCCATGTTTAGCATGGGAAAGCAAAAATTCTAAAGTAAATTACTCTAACCTAACCTACAAAACTCCCCCACTTATATATGGTTGTATGCTCTATTAATATAAGCAATAGGTAATTTATTTTTTAAAACTAAAACAAAAATTTTTCCACTTATCTCAACTTCAGCCTGGAGTGATTCAACACAGTTGACAAGCTCCTCCAAATCCTAACCTAATTTATCGAACACAAATATGTAAATGTTTGCACTTTACAGTATATATATATATATATATATATATATATATATATATATATATCAGTGTGGAATGCCACACTGATCAAAAACTGCAAGAATGCAACCGCTGTGCCCCTATGTTGGATATGGAGACGATCACTATTTACGGGAGAAATACCGGGCATCCTGAAGAGCGCGAACATAGTCCCAATATACGAGTATAAAGGAGATCGATCCGAGGCCAAAAACTATAGGCCAGTGTCGCTTACATCTCATCTCACTAAAATATTTGAAAGAATAGTTAGACAGAAAATCTATGGCTCTTTGGAAACTCAGAAAAAATTAAATGATAACCAACATGGGTTTCGGTCAGGCAGATCATGCCTATCACAACTAATGGAACACTACAACAACATTATTGATGCACTTGAAAGTAATGAAAACTATGATGTAATATACACAGACTTTGCCAAAGCGTTCGACAAGTGTGACCATGGAATCATAATTCATAAACTGAAGTATATGGGAATAACAGGAAAAGTAGGGAAATGGATATATAATTTCCTTAGTGAGCGGCGGCAAGTCGTTACAGTACAAGGAGTACCTTCAGCAGAATCAAAGGTCCTCAGCTCAGTACCACAAGGAACAGTATTAGCTCCACTACTCTTCATAATCATGCTAACTGACATAGATGAGGACGTTACCAGAGAGAGCACCGTAACATCCTTTGCTGATGACACAAAGATCAGTAGAAAAATAAGAAACCCAGAAGACATAGGATCTCTACAAACCGACATGACCAGAAATCTACAAGTGGACGGAAGACAACAATATGAAGTTTAACACTGAGAAATTTCAGCTGTTACGGTACGGAAAAAGAGAGGACCTAAAATCCATGGAATATTATACCCCAAATGGACAGAAAATTCAGAGAAATTCTAAAGCAAAAGACTTAGGGGTTGTAATGACTGATGATGCGAAATTTGAAACACAAAATAAGATAGCAGTAAACAGAGCAAAGAGAGTAACTGGGCAGATACTGAGAACCTTTAAACGAAGGGATAGGAATATAATGATTCCTCTACTGAAAACACTGATCATAACCAAATTGGAATACTGCTCGGTCCTAACATGCACATATAAAGAAGAAGACATTAGACAACTAAAAGGGATTCAGAGAAGCTTCACAGCCAAGATCAAGGGGTGCAAAGAACTAAATTACTGGGAAAGGTTACGCGAATTAAACCTATATTCACTGGAAAGGAGGAGAGAGAGTACACCATTATTTACATTTGGAAAATAATGGAGAAACTAGTCCCTAATTTTACTCTGAACCCTGTAACTCCCCAAACAACAGTGGAAAGTAGAAAAGGAAGACTGTATCCCAAATTAAGAGCTAGACAGGGAACATCCTTAACCCTGAAAGAAAATAGTTTTGTTGTGAGAGGACCAGAACTGGGTAATCAGCTGCCCAAAGACCTAAGGAAGACGAGTGGTGTTGCAGTGGACTGCTTCAAAAGAAGATTAAACGCCTGGCTCAGCACAATCCCCGATGAGCCGGGCGTACCAGGCTATGTGGGGTGGAGAGTACAAGAAACCAACTCACTACTTCAACAGGCCAACTCGAGAGGAGGGGCGACAAGCTTAACCTTCGTGAAATGAGGAATCATCGCGCGGAACAACTGAAAGGTTGAAAGTTATATATATTCAGTATATATATTCTCAATGCTCGGAACACACGTTAACCATTCAAATGCATGTAAGTCAGAAGAAAGGTTTCAATGTTTTACACAAAGCACCACTCAACCTATAAACTTATTCAGGGTACAAGCAGTTCGCATTATTATTGCCAAGTACATAGAGGGTTAACGTACCAAATAGACTGGAGCAGGATCAGTTACTGGTTGGGGTCCTAATTTAAAAAGATTATACAAGTTAGTGTTCAGAAGATCACCATATTTCCTCTTACGCTTTTCGTTAAAGTAAATCTCATATGAGCCAAATTAGTCTCTGCTGTCCAAAAATATAAACCAAAAATCGACAAAATTTATTCCTTTATTTTCGAAAATGCGTTTTACTCTATTATTTATGCTAATAGCTTTACCTAAAGTACATCCACTAGCATGTATTCTTGGAAAAATTCCTACAACCCTTCCTATGGCATTCTTTTTTTTTAATCTTATCGATTAGGATTTACGCTCGTTTACAACGGCCTCAGTCTGCCCTCTTGTCCCATTCTGAAAAATGTCATTGGTACCAACATGTACCAACTCGTGGCTCCTGGAAAAAATCTAAGTTTTCTCTTGGGCTCGTGCTTTGCTCAAAAAAAGTTCATTTGATTTCCGATTAGAGAATCATCAATTAAAAAGAACTCCTCCTCTTCGTCAGCAAGTTAAACCTATTTTTTTTATGGTAATGGGTTGAAAATCCTTGTATTTCGATTATGATGGTATTTTATTTCTGATCACTTTAAATTCTTCTTCATTTACCCTACTTTTCGTAATACTCAGCGTGGTTTCCAAACGGGCCATGGTCTGTTCTAAACGTTCAACCTTAGCGTTAATATCCGATGTTGGGTTTTCACTCTGGTCTTGTCCACTGGTTTGGATTTCCAGTGCCACAATACAAGCCTGAAGATCCTTTAGAATTTCCTTTAGCTCTTTGATTCCTTTTCATGGTTTACGCTAAATCTTCAAAACAAACATATACTCAACGTTGTAATGTCGCTGAAATTTTCTTCAGGAAAGTCATGTTGAATTTTACATTCAAAGCATTCGGCTTTCAGTTTACCTGGCCCGGTCATATTTTGTCTATTTTTAATGCAGTTCACTATACTTAAGTAAAAAGAAATGCAACAGTAAAGAACTTATTTATTTTTGAGAGGGTGATCTTTTTCCCACTCTGTTCGCCCTACGTGCCTCGGTAGAGAGATTAACACCTTCTCGAATACAATGTTCAAGGCAAAGGAAAAACAGTCTTGTGGAATCACGGTTTACTTTAACTGCTTTAACGCTGTCTGCGACGCATGTTGAAGGGATTAACACCTTCTGCGAAATATTTCTCAAGACAACAAAAAAAAAAGCTTTGAGACACCACGTTGGTTATCTTAACTATAACTTCGTTTAATAAATAAATTTAGTTCAGCTATAATTAAATATATTTGTAAATAGCTATAATTAAATATATTTGTAAATAGCAATGCCCTTGTAAACTCTGGAATTATAACCACTAACATCAGTGATCATTTTCCTACTTACGCTATTTTCAATAACATTGTTCAGGTTGCGGACAAAACAACTATTGATTACAGAATATTCTCAGAGGTTAACAAAAGAAAATTTATTGGGGCAGTAGAAAATACTCGACTTGACTGTGACAAACCTTTAAATGACCCAGATCATATGTTTCAGTTCTTCTATGACACCTTATTCCATATTTTTAATATTTGCTTTCCTTTAAGGAGAAAAACAGTTTCGCCCAAAAGGGTCGCAAATCCATGGATCACTCCAGGAATTATCACTTCAATAAAGAACAGAGATAAATTATTCAAATTGCAATTGCAGAGCAAAATTCGTAAAATACAATATACTCAATACAGAAAGAAATTAACTAAAATAATCAAAATTGCAAAATATAACTATTATAACAATCAATTTTTCAAACATAAAGGAGACATGAAAAACACTTGGACAACCATAAACAATCTTCTCGGAAAACAAATTAAGAAAAATCCAATAGAGAAATTAAATGTTGATAATAAAGAAATCACTGATGATACTGCTATTGCAGACTCTTTAAATGCACATTTTACTTCAATAGCGGATAAGCTTCGCTCACAATTAATAAATAATGATCACTCACCTCTAGAATATATGCCACCCAGCCACTAAATTCATTTTCTTTTGTTCCTGCTACCTTTACTGAGGTCCAGAATATTATTGGTAAATTAAAAAATACAAAAAATAACATTCATAACATTCCTGTACCTATATTGAAACTTGTTAAAGATAAGATATCTGTAACTTTGGCTAAAATTATCAATCAAAGTATTTCCAAAGGAATATTCCCATCAATGCTAAAAACTGGTTGTATAACACCCCTTTTTAAAGGGGGTGATCCTACACTAGCAACAAATTACAGGCCGGTGTGTTCATTATCTGTGTTTAGCAAAGTTTTCGAAAAAATTGTAAAAAGTAGAATGCAGCGATATTTAGAATCTTACAATTTATTATCTCCAAATCAATATGGCTTCTGTAATAATAGAACAACGGAAATGGCTATTTTAAATCTTATGGAAAATGTAAATATAGCTAAGGAGAACAAAGAAATAATGATGTCAATATTTATGGATTTGAGTAAGGCGTTTGATGTAATAGACCATAATATTCTACTTAATAAATTGTATTGTTACGACTTTAGAGGGGCAATCAGTGATTGGTTTAAAAGTTATTTGTCCGATAGATATAATTTTGTATCAGTAAATAAGGTTTGCTCCACTAAAGCGCTTGTCAAACATGGTGTGCCACAGGGCTCAGTGCTGGGTCCACTGTTATTTTTATTATATATAAATGACCTTCCACGTTCATCTGATATACTGAACTTCATAATGTTTGCAGATGAGACAACTCTCTCCTTTTCTTGCAAAGATGTTAATACAGCTAAGAATATATTTCATTCAGAATTCATCAGTGTAATGAAATGGTTGACCACCAATAAACTCTTCCTAAATACCAGTAAAACAAATTTCATGATTTTTACTAATAAAAGAAATGTATATCTTGGTGAACTCAATGTTAATGAAATCACCATAAAGGAGTGTACTGTAACAAAATTTCTTGGTGTAATGCTAGATAAGAATTTGCAATGGAGTGATCATGTAAATTATATCGCGAAAAAGATTTCAAGGAGCGTTGCTATAATGTTTAAACTTAGAAATGTAGTCCCTAAACAAGTTTTATTGACTCTTTATCATACTCTTGTTCTTCCTTATATAACATACTGCACCCTTGTTTGGGGAAACTCCGCTAACAACGCATTAAATGGTATCTTTGTCATCCAAAAACGAGCAATAAGGTTATTATCTGATGCTGATTTCCTTGATCACTCTAGTGCATTATTTAAAGAGCTAAACCTACTAAAGCTCAATGATATAACCAAACTGGCACATTTTATTTTTATTTACAAGTGTAAGAGCAAAATCATTAATTTGCAATGGGTAAATAGATATTTTGTAACTCATCAAGAAATCCACCCGTATCAGACCAGAAATAGATCAAAGATTGTTATACCTCAATTTAGATTGTCTTCATCTCAAAAACTACCCATTTTCATTGGATTGAAACTATGGAATGACTTGCATGCCGATATAAAAAATATTGCGAATGTAAATTTGTTTAAAACCAAGTTAAAATCCCGATTAATAATGGGATACTAACAAAAATCTTGGATTAATGTCCACTAATAATGTTTAATATTGTCCATTAATATTGTTTAATATTGAAATACAGGCTTTAACTATTAATAATACTTATTTACTTATTTATTTATTTTATTATTATTAATTTATAACGGCTAGCTGCTTATTTTTAATAAGAGCCCAGTAAAGCCTAAAGCTTAAGGGCCAAATTAAAAAAAATAAAAAAAATAAATAAATAGTCGAGCTTCACAATTATTTATGTCATTGTAAAAATTGTAAATTGTAAAAAGACTACTGTATTTATTTTATTATTAATAAAGGTTATTCTATTCTATTCTATTCTATTCTACTAAAGCAAGGCACATTAGATAATTATGTTAATGATGAAAACAACGAAAACTACTGTAAATATATCACTTTACTGGTGACTTAATTTCACTGAAAAACAATTCATCAGAATAACTGAAACTGGACACTCGCTAAACACGTGTGTTCACAAGGAAGAATAGGTGGGGAGAATTTTACCAGTATTTGATGCAGTTAATCCTGAGATGATTAAAATTACCCATTCAAATTTAAGAGAATATCAGATGTCGTAGGAATAACAATGCAATATTTCTTCATGTAATTAGTAATAACGACAGAATCAAACGAAATAGCGCAATGCCTGCACTGAACAATTTTAATTTAATAGAGAGAAATATCTTTAGAAATTATATATATATAAATAAAATCTATTGTAAATATCGAGTCCTTCCCTATATAAATTACAGAGCATTATATCAAAAGAGATTAAAAGCTAGATTCGAAGGAATATAAGCACGTGGCAGGAGATCGGCTATATGCCCATATTTGACTTGTATGACCAATGCTTTCATCTGGATATATATATATATAAAAAACTTATATATATATATATATATATATATATATATATATATATATATATATATATATATATTCGTTTTATGAATATTCTAATGTAAAATGAGTTCCGAGTATATTGGTACAGCTGTGGCCAGAAATATGCAAAAGTCAACTTTCAATAAAACTGAGTTTTATCTCTCTATCTGTGTCCCACAAAATTTATATATATATATATATATATATATATATATATAGAGAGAGAGAGAGAGAGAGAGAGAGAGAGAACACGGAATCAATATATATTGTTCTATAAATTAAATACTATGGTATATCCATTAGGCCTGTTCAAAAATCAACTTTTTCTTATTTTCATAGGTTTCTGTACATTTTCCCATGCTTTTTGACCTGAAAAAGCCGAAAATCACAACTATTTTGACCTAGGATGTTGGGAAGCATTGCCGCATGGAGCTTTAAATTTTCTGCCTTGAAATCTGCCAAAGCGCCAATTCCGGGGTCCCTTGAATTATGTTTTGCACTTTAACTTTTGATCTAAACAAGATAGAGCAACAAATTAGGTATCAAATGAAAGAGCATAAAATTAGTAAATAATAATAATAATAATAATAATAAATAATAAATAATTAATAATAATAATAATAATAATAATAATAATTATCTATCATTTTTCAGGAAACAACAGAAACTCAATCAGAATCTAGAAAACCATCTACAAGTTACAACTTCACAATGGCATTAAGCAAAGAGCTGAGGGAGCTCCGTGGGCGCACAGTTGATATCTCAGAACCTCCACGTACTGTCCACAGGCAGGTGTCAACTGGGCCATCTACCAGATCTCTCACTGAAACTTTCCTGGTTGGATACCTTTCAGCTTTTATCAGTGGTTCCCAGCTTCCCACCAACAGACAGGCGTTCCAGTATTTCCTTAATCTTCAGAATTTACCGGAAAATGCAGGGAGGCCCATGGTTCAAGACCTTGCATATGAAACAGTTGAATCTATCATCCCATTCTGGCAGATGGCTAGGATCAAGACAATGACCAAGTACAACGCAATGAAGCTCTTCATGAAACTACATGAGAAACATCGTGCTCTGGTGAAAAGCAAAGGAAGAGCAAGTAACCCTGGAGGAAAAAGAGGAGCATTTGTGCTGGAATTAGACAGCCTGTTCGATATAGGAGCTCCAGATGCAATCCAGGAAATACAGAACAACAGACTGTTATCCAGAGAGAAGAGAGATGAGGATATCAGGTTCTACGAAGACCAAAAGACTGAGAGGAAAGGTCATATGTCTGGTCATGACAAGATTTTTGAGACAAGATCCCTGCAGCAAGCAGCGAGGAATGAAAGACTGCAACATAGACAAGAACAAGGTAAAACTAATTACTTTGAACGTTACAAAAAGTTTTAAGTTTTACTCCATTGCGATATTTAGCATGTACTTAACAATTACTGTCTTAACATGTTGTACTATTTTACAGCTGCAGCAGAACAAGAGGCAGTTGTTCATGTGGATGACATTACCTGGGGTGACTCAACTGACAACGACGCTAACACAGAGGACATGGATTACCATCAGCCTCGTCCTGGATGTTCTCACCATCAAGACACTGTGACTAGTGTGACTTTGACGTTTCCAAGGAAGGTCATGGAATGTGATGTCATCTGCAATACAGCTGATCGTCTTGGTTTATCAGACAATCAAGTTACTGCCATGGTTTCTGCCACCTTGAAAGCTGGAGGGGCTGATCTGGATAACTTCGTCATCTCAACCTCAACAACACGTCGCAACAGAATGCTGTCCAGGTATAATATCAGCCAGAGTCACATGTCCAAGTTTTGTGAAAACCCCCCACAGTACGCTGCCTTACACTGGGATGGAAAGTTGCTCAAAGATGTCTTGGGCAGTGAACCTGGAAGTACCTCAGAGACTTTAGCTGTGCTAGTGTCTGGTCCACCTTCATACACTGAAGGAAAGTTATTGGGAGTACCTGTCATCGACAATTCTTCTGGCACAGCTCAGGCTGAGGCTTCAATGGATTTACTGGAGACATGGGAACTTACGGATAATGTTACTGCCCTTGTTTTTGACACTACATCCAGTAACAGTGGAGTTCACAGAGGAGCTGCCAAACTGCTAGAGAAAATGCTGAACAAAAAGGTGTTTTATCTGGCCAGTCGACATCACATCCTGGAAATCCTAGTAGGAGCAGTTTGGGAGAAGTTGTTTGGGAAGGTGAAGGGGCCAGATAATCCCTGGTTTGAGCATCTGAAGGATGTTTGGACGGACTTGTCCAAGGAAAACCCAAAGATGCTGGCTATCAACAGCAAATGGCTGAAGGAAAAGAAGAAGAACAGTGAAGAAATACTCCAAGACATTCTAACAGCAGAAAGGCTTCCAAGAGCCGACTACAGGGAAATGGCTGAACTGACAGTCATTGTTCTTGGAGGAACGCCTCCTCGAGGTATTCACTGGAGTCGACCAGGCGCCATTCATCCGGCCAGATGGATGGCCAGAAACCTGTACTCCATGAAAATGCTGATGTTTGCAGATCAACTTGAGTACGACGAAGACACTGTATCAAAGCTGGAAAGACTCAACACCTTCCTTGCGCTGTTCTACACTCCTGTATGGATGATGTCAATGTCTGCTGCAGATGCTCCCGTGAATGATCTAAGTCTAATCCAGGACATGTTGAAGTACAAGAAAACTGACCCAGAGCTTGCTGATGCAGTACTTAATAAGATGGAAAACCACAAATGGTACCTGACGCAGGAAGTCGTGCCATTTGCCCTGTTCAGCAGTAGATTGAGTGACACATTGAAGCACGACATTGCTGCCCCGTTACATGCCACTGAGAAGCCAGACAGCTTCAGAACAGGAAAGCCTCTATTCCAGAGAGTCACAGCTAAGACCACCCTGGTTGATCTCATTGGCCCAGAATCACATTTCCTGCTGGACACACTGAACATTGGATCCGAGTGGCTTCTGGAACCTGTCACGTCTTGGCCACATAATGAGGACTACAGAAAAGCGTTGGACTATGTTAAGAATCTGAAAGCGGTGAATGACAGTGCTGAACGTGGTGTCAAGATGATGAGCGACTTTGCAAATGTCATAACAACAGATGCCAAGCAAAGGGACTATCTCCTTCAAGCTGTGGAGTTCAACAGACGCCGCTTTGACAGCTTCAAGAAACAAACTCTCAACAACTGACTGTGTAAATGTCATTATGAAATTAATCATCATGTAATGCTTTCACTTCTTGATCGATTAGACTTGTGACAAAATGTTAATCTCAAATTTGTGTCATGAATAAGGCGCCTTGTCTGCCTTGAGTGTGAGAAAACGAATTTTGTGATATTTCTGAAATCTTTATATGTACCAATGTGCCATTTCTTGTTCCAAGACTATCATAATTGTATAAGTTAGAAAGAGGATTAAAAACACTTTAATTTGGTGCCTATTTTGTTGCTCTATCTTGTTTAGATAAAAAGTTATAGTGCAAAACATGATTCAAGGGACCCCGGAACTGGTGCTTTTGGCCGATTTCAAGGCAGAAAACTTAAAGCTCCATGCGGCAATGCTTCCCAACAACCTAGGTCAAAATGGTTGTGATTTTCGGCCTTTTCAGGTCAAAAAGCATGGGAAAAAGTACAGAAACCTATGAAAATTAGAAAAAGTTGATTTTTGAGTATGGATATAATATCCATACTTGATAATTTGTAATTGCTGATTATTGAGGGCTAATCGCCGTCCCCAAAATGCATGTAGTTGGGGATGGAGAAATCAATCTGAAACGCGAGACATACGACGTTGCACTGTATTAATTTTATCCCTGTGACACTGTGACAGTGTAGTTCTGCAATCTATATTCTACATTCATAGCAGCAGTGCGGCATCGACTCCAGATGGTATTGGTTATGACGTCACACACACACACACACACACACACACACACACATATATATATATATATATATATACACAAAAATGATTTTCCAGTTTAGTTTACGTTACGTTCTGTTGCTCTAATTTACATTCAATTTTTTTATTTTTGTAGGTTAGGATAAATTAGGTTGGGTTAGTTTAGGTTAGGTTACAATACTCTATATTCAGTTATTTATATATATATATATATATATATATACAGGGTGGCGCAAAAGTCACGCATCATAGGAATTTTCAGTGTTGACTATAATATATTATTTTTTTTCTTTTAGGTAGGGGGATCACTGCGAAATTAACAATAGACGAGAGGATGAGCTTGGTTTTAATGTATGGAATACTAGGTACAACAAATCGATGAAGCAGTACAGAATTTAAATTCTGTACCTATTCATCGATTTGTATATATCATATATATACTATTTATTTAGTAAGTTATTTGTTCATTTATAACTAAACAGATCATAAGTTATAATACAGATATAAATGTAAATCTAGACTGATATATAATTTCAGAGTCAGTGAAAGCTAAATCTGATTCTGATTAGGTGGATTTACTGATCCCATCCACTTGACTTTGCTGTCATCCAAAACTATAAAAATGAACGGAAATTTATCCTTCGTGGATAGAATAAAAAAAAGAAATACCTATTTTTAATTTATAAATCTCAATCTCGAGAAAATTCAATGATGAATAAAAGCCACAGTGAGGTGGAGGAAATTAGTTATTAGAAAGTACACGGGCTTTTTACTATTATTTTCAATCATCGAAAACTTGTGTATTTTTTGCTAAGTGTTTTCTTTTGCTTTATTGAGGTTTTTGTTCATCGTGTTAGCCTCTCGTATGTTCTTTGACATTTTAACGATATAAAACTCAAACTTCTTTCAGCAGTTTTGAAGAAATTAATTATCAGCGGGAAATAAGCACTTTTATGTGAGTAGACCTGCTACTGAAACCGAAAGTGTGGAAGTAGTTCAAACCCTGCCTTCCAGATTCTCACAAACCCACAAACATTTTCGGACCAGCTGTCCCAGAAAAAGTAATTGTGTCGATAGAGTGACGTCATTCAAAATTCGTTTTGAAGCTCCGGAACATTCGTTCAAACTCAACAAGAGTAAAGACATTAAGACTAATATTATGGGCGCAAAAATGTTGAGGGGTGAGGGGATGCAAATATATCGAGGGGGTACGGGGTGAGGGTAATAGAGGAGGGGAGCGACAGACTGTGAAGAGGGTACCACCCCCAAAAAAGTAGAAAATTAAATATAGAGTAACCTAACCTAACTTAACCTAACCTAATCAATGGAAAAATAAAAATTTTAATATATAGTAACCCAACCTAACCTAACCTATCTTTCATGCACCATTTTACTCCTGATATATACACATACAAATAAATAAAAGATTGGTATATATATATATACACTACATGCTATGCGTATATGTGAGTCTGACGTCATACTATGAATTTTAGCGGCAACCATTTTAAGAAAATTATATATATATATATATATCGTAAAGAACGACGCTTGTATAGGAGATATTCCGCGCAAGACGAGAGAGAGAGAACGAAACAAATGAAAAAATGAGGTAACCACCTGGGAATCGAACCCGGGATCTTCCGATTGCCGGTCAGGCGCGATACCATTACACCATGGACCTCACTCTTCCAAATGCCGTAATTCTTCTACATACTCGCAGAAACCAATGCCCCAAGGGGGCACCTCCCGCATGCCGTAACATTATATACATTCAACTGCAAAGAACACGCAGTATAAATAACGTAAAGAACGACGCATGTATAGGAGATATTCCTCTCTCGTCTTGCGCGGAATATCTCCTATACAAGCGTCGTTCTTTACGTTATTTATACTGCGTGTTCTTTGCAGTTGAATGTATATATATATATATATATATATATATATATATATATATATATAGAGTAACACACTGTTTATTTCTGCATGTAAAGTCCAAACTCGCGTGACACTCTAACTGTATATAAAATGCAAATTAAAAAACTTACTAAAATTTTAATTTTCTTTCTATTTTATTTTTGCTAAGTAATTAATGAATTATTTCTTTTTTAAATTACCTAATAATTTTTTAGATTAAACTTAATCATGTAATCGGGTTAAATTCTGCAATGTTCAATTTTTTATGTATTCTCTTTTAAATCATAAAAGATGAAGTCATATCTTTTATCAGCGTTTAATTTTAAATTTTAAACATTTAATTTTAATAAGATGCATATCTTAAATTCCATTTTTAGTTGCCACGGCAAATCATGATAACATCAGATTTTTCAATGTGCTGTTACACTGGAATTTGCCTTCATCTTTTATCATATCTTTTATCAGCGTTTAATTTTAAATTTTAAACATTTAATTTTAATAAGATGCATATCTTAAATTCCATTTTTAGTTGCCACGGCAAATCATGATAACATCAGATTTTTCAATGTGCTGTTACACTGGAATTTGCCTTCATCTTCATATATTTTGCTTTATCAGTTTCTGCAAGATCCACATAATATGGGTTAAGTTAGCAAAAGAATTCTGCCTGTTAAGAATCGAAAAAAACCAAGTCAACATTAAGTAATAATGACGTCACCACCTTAAATCATATATAAGCCATTGTAATCTTTCAAATTATTATTCTCTCTGATCTGACCAAGAGGCTGAAGCATTACCTGTAATATTTTAGAAGCAGTAAAATACAGTAAGAGGATATCTTTGTCTTCTCCTTTGTGCCCTGCTTTCTCCAGAGAACTTAGTTTTAAAATAAAATAAATAATTTCCCCGATACGCTACAAGAAGAATTGGGGAATCACCAATCACCCAGTAAGTGTTCACAGAATCCTCCGATCCGTTGCAAGAAGAAATCAGATTGTAGTATCAAAGAACTATTCCGAGTCTCTACACGGTACCAGCTACCCCAGAGTGAGAAATCAGTTGCTGCCACCTACCAGAACCCCCGTCATCCTTGAACCACCCAAGGCCATAGAGAGAGGGTCAACAACTGGCGACCTCTGCAACCAGGATTCTTCCAGTCTTCTAGACCCTGGAACTAGAGCCAACATTCAACTAGTTGTGGATACATCAGTTGACCGGCGTGTCACGACTTCCAGTTCTTCACGTCCACCAGTTGACCGGCGTGTCACGACGTTCAAGTTCTTCACGCCCATTCTTCGTCCAGGAACAAGTGGCCAGCAAGACGCGTCTTCAAGACACGTCTTCAGGGATTTCGTCGTAGAAATCTTGTTAAGTACAGAACTTTTTTTAATTAATTATTAAACATTTGATAAGCCAGCATACAGTAGTTAACAATTAATAATTAGTATCAAGTCAGAACTAATACAAAACACATTCGCTATGTTGTAAAAATTATCTTCAGTGAAGCTGTTGTAATAACCATCAAAGTCTTCTATCTATCAATTAAACTTATATTTTTCAATTAAGTATTATAGAATTTATTATCTCGTATGTATTAATGGATCTCAATTTTGCAATCCCAACAGATGAAGTAATCCTTACTTTCTTTTGGACAAACAAATGCCGAAATCAGAAATCGGAAATTTCATAAATTTTCCACTTAAATTCTTGTCTTGAAATTGTTGCTTTATAATAAATTAATATAGAATATAAATTTTTATTTCATATAAAAATATTTATTTGAATGAGGCCAATTGAAAGCATTATATATATATATATAACTTTGTTAACCTTGTTGCTGTTCCGTGTGTTGGTCTCTCTTCACACGAAAGTCAAGCTGGTGGCCCTGCCTCTAGGTCTGGCTTGGTGGAGGAGCGAGTTGCTTTCTTGCGCTCTCCACCGTACATAGCCAGGTACACCCGGCTCATCTGGTGCCGTCCTGAGTCAGGCATTTAGTCTTCTTTTGAAGACTTCAACTTTGACCCCTGTAACGTTTCTGAAGTCCTTTGGAAGCTGGTTAAAAAGTCTCGGGCCCCTTGACAACCAAGCTATTTTCCTTCATATATATATATATGCCTGCAGTGATTGCATATATGGAAATTTTCTTCGCGCATGCGCCTAATCAAGCAAATTTGATAGACATTTCCAATATCTGTTGAAAAACATCCATCATAGCGAAATTGAAGAAAACTTCAGACGAAAATTTATATGAAATTGATGGGGCGTAAGGTTACGTCACATTCAAAATTTGTAGAAAATTTTCAGTCAGTTGTCAAAAATTGCTGAATGAAATGAAACATAAATCCCATCAAAACTGACGTATTTTAGACTCTGCGTACTCACTCGTGGGACTTCTAGCTTGAACTGCGGAAAAACAGGCACAGAAACTGGACTAGAATATTTCTTCAAATGGTGTCTAGAAATATTTTATTACAATTTTATTCTCTACAAACCTTGCAATAGATGTATTTTTGGTGAGGATAAAATATGTAATTAGGTTAGGATGGGTTAGGTTATGCTAGGTTAGGTTAGGTAAAGTTAAGTTAGATTAAACATTTTCGCGGAGATATTTTGCATCCGAGAAGAATTTCTTCGTATCTCGAGAATTTGTCCCGTAGTGACATTTTATGAATTGAAAGCGTGCAACCATTTAAATGTAGACTCATAGAAGGTAGGAAAACTAATTTGTAACCAAAGATTCACACTCCAACCCGAAGCTGTCCCGTATTTCGATATTTTAAACTCTTGCAACCCTAACCAACGTCAGGTTGGCTGACTGTAATATTTACAATTCCTTCAGTCGCTTCTTCAGTGACTGAGAAGGACCCAAGCTAAGACTAATTAGTTAATATGTAATTATTTGGTATTATTATTATTATTATTATTATTATTATTATTGCCGTTCATTTAGTTTATTAAATAGTTTTATTCGTGTCATTTTGGATTCATTATTTATTATTCATTTGAGTTTAACTGACTTAAAGAATAATCTAGTTAAAAATTGAGTTACACAGAAAGCTGTATTCCTATCGCTTCTTGGTAAATCATTCTATTAGACAGCTTCTGTTTTGAAATACAGTTTTACATCCAAGTTTTCTAAACATTTGCAAAATTCCATCAATCTGTAAAACTAATTCATCTTTCTTTTGTCATCTGTTTTCATTCATCTGAAATACACAATGAAGAACCTGACAGAAACGATATATATATATATATATATATGAAAATTATTTCACGAAAGTAACACGTGAAAAATATTTATGACGAATTAAGCCACGAAGGAAAGGAAACACAGAATGGTGCTCAAGCGCTTTCGTCTGAGGATGTCATTAGACGAAAGCGCTTGAGCACCATTCTGTGTTTCCTTTCCTTCGTGGTTTTATTCATCATATATATATATATATATATATATGATGCAAACCCACAAGGAAAAAGAAACATGATTCCAAGGCCTTTCGCGTATACAGAAGTACACCTCGTCAGGAAATGAAGGAAGAAGACGAGATAACAAAAATATATACATATGTACAGCGGGACAGAAAAACAAAAAAATTAGCACATGATTAACAAAAATGAATTAGAGGCATAAGCTATTTTAACAGGATATTGTCAAAAATACCTTTTGCCTCAAATTAACAATTGTTAATTATGTGCTAATCTTTTTGTTTTTCTGTCCCGTTGTACATATGTATATATTTTTGTCATCTCGCCTTCTCCCTTCATTCCCTGACGAGGTGTACTTCTGAATACACAAAAGACCTTGGAATCATTTTTCTTTTTCCTCGTGGGTTTGCATCATTCATTCATTTCACGTGTTTAATTGTGAAATTCATCCCATATATATATATATATATATATATATATATATATATATATATATGTGTGTGTGTGTGTGTGATTTCCTATGTTCATATGTTTTTATAATCATTTATATAATTCTTATGTCCATTTATATACTTCGTATAGTTATATAATTCTGTATATTCCAATATATTTATATTCATATAATGCTTATGTTTGCCTAATCCGTGTATTTATATAATCTTTATATAAATCCTTACATTCATTATATTCATACAGTACTTATATTTATATAATCTTTATATTCAAATATTCATTTTTACATAAGGACCAAAATCGCCTAACGCGAGTTTGGATAAAATTTTGATTTTTGCTTTCTATTTTTGCTAAATAATTGGTGACTTGTTTCTCTTTAAATTACCTAATCATATTTTTTTATTTAGCTTAATAATGAATCTTGATTAAATTTTGCACTGTTCATTTTTTGTATACATTCTCTCTTCGTTATAAAAGATGAGGTTATGTCTTGCCTAAATGTTTAATTGTAAATCTTAAACCTTTAATTTTTGCTCATATGCATATTTTAGTGTAAAGATGCATCGTTCAATTTCCATTTTTAGTTAACTCGGCAGATCATGATAACATCAGATCTGAAATTATGCGGTTTAAGATAAAAATATGGCTTCATCCTCAAATATTTTGTTTATCTGTTTAAATGTTTCCACAGCTAAAAAATTTACTTTATCTTCAAATATTGTGCAAAAATAATGCAGCCTATAGAGAATTAAAACTAACCAAGTCAACATTAAATAATAATGATGTCCACAAAATCTGTGTATATAAACCCATGTAAATTTTCAAATTATTATTCAGAATTAGACTTAGAGGCTGAGCACTACCTGTACATTTTAGCAGTAAATTACAGTAAGAAAAAGTTTTTATCTTCCCCTTCGAGCCTTGCTCTCGTCATAGAACTTAGTCATTAAAATCGAGAAAAATAATTTCCCGATATGTTACAAGAAGAATCGGGGAACCTTCAGATAGCTCTACAAAATCCTCCGATCCACTATAAGAAGAACTCGGAGAGTAGTATAGAAGAAACTACTGCGAGTAACCAAATCCGTTACTGCCACCTAACCAGAACCCCCGTCGACTTCGAACCAACCAAGGCCATAGACGGAGGGGTTAACATATATATATATATATATATATATATATATATGTTTTGCCCATAGGTTAAAACAAAGAAATAAATCCATTCCATCAACATAAAACCTAAATTTAGAGATAATAAAAAATAACAAGGAATTTAGCCACCAGCATTTATTTTACATTTCGAACTCATTTTTCTCTTGCTCTTTTGTTTCGTATGTTTTCATATAATCCTATATTAAATTTTATATAAATTTTATATGTTATATATCAATTTTATACGATATAAAACGTATATCGGTCGACCACATCAAATGAAGATTTCAATTTCTGCTAATCTCACGTTGTATTTTCAGTATTTGAAGAAACTTGAAAATGTAAAATGAACAAACTTTAGCAATTTTTGTTTTGTTGACATAAAATCTGAGTTCTTTTGTGATTCGAGAGATTCGTGGACAGTGTAGCTCGTAAGCTCCTCGCTGTCAAAATATGTTTGTATTTGATAGACTTATTTCGTTAAATTCTATTAGAAGTATTGGATTAAAGGATGAATGAACAGAATACAATTACTCTCATAAATATTCTAAATTCGACTCATCATATTATATATATATTAGTGGTGCACCGATTAATCAGTATCGGCACCTTTCATGCCGATTAATCGGCAAAATGCCGATCAATCGGCCATGCAAGGTATTTTCCTAATATCGGCATGCCAGGTGCCGATACCGATTAATCGGTGCACCACTAATATATATATATATATATATATATATATATATATATATATATATATAAAGGCTGGCTGCAAAACGTATATATTAGCCAACGCTTCGGGATGATCTCCCATCTTCTGAACTAAAATTTAAAACATTAAAAAGCTGGTTTAAAAAACTTAAAAATATATAAAATTTTAAACAATTTACACTACGTTTAAAAAATAAAAGTTAAAATGATGATTTCAAGAAAGAGAATAATGACATAGAGCAAGAACGCGAAAAATAAAAAATTGAATAAAAGGATTATGAGTTGCGAATAAAAAAACTATAATTTCGGTCAGTTGGTTGTTTAAGTTGATTATGGAGCGTAGAAAGGGGAGGTAGCGAAAGGAAGGAGTAGTATATTTAATAAAAAGTGGTTCCAAAATTCTGAGAGATTTCCTATCTTTCGTTTGAGCTAAAATTTTAAAATGTTTATAGTGGGTGGTGTGATGGCATTTATTAGTATGAGACTGAATGGCAGAGTTTTAATTTACATTAAGTCGGAGGTCAGATCTGTAGCGAACGCCTTCCTAGCTAACAATTTTACGTAGATACGACGTTGTCACAAGGTTACATTTTAGCACTGTGACGTAGATACAACGTAAATTTGTGTGGTCTCAGTTACGTCTTCACAACGTTGTGATATTACGTAAACTTTACGTAGATACAACGTTGTCTCAGCGTTTCAAGGATAGAATTTGGTCGAACAATGGCGCCCTATTTGAAATAGTAGTATGCCGTATGTAAGAATAATGTACTACGAAACTATATACTCTGGATGTAAAACTTTACGTGCAGACAACGTCTATGCTACGTACAAAAAATTACGTCACAAGTTTACTTGTATTTCACGTGTATACAACGTCATTATGCAACGTTATATCAACGTTGCAATATAAGGTTTAAGTTTTACAGTGTGACTACGTCAGTACAACGTCAATTTCTGACATGGCCAAGATTCAACAAGGATATAACGTTGTATTTACGTAGTGTGTTTTCTGGGACTATGCGAATCGATGCGCACCTTAAGCTTACGTTCGATTAACCCGACGTATGTTCCTCGATTACTTCGATTTGATGTCCTTAAAGAAATTTACCTGATTGAAATAATTCTTACACAAATGAATCCGTAAATAGTTAATAAAAATACAATTATTTGCATTTAGTTTCCATAATGCACTTATGCATACGTGATAGCCAGTGTTGGGCACTAAAGCGTTAATCCGATAACAGTTAATTAACGAAGTTAACTTTTTTTAACGGACTATTAACGGAAGTTAATTTCCATTTATCGTTATCGGACCAGTTAACTTCCGATAACTCGATATTTAGTCCGTTAAAGTCCGTTAACACGTTAACTGCGAGCAGTCATTCACGGAAGATCACCGCTCCGCGAATGAATTCAAACCGCCATAACTTCAGTCTGCCAATTCCGTCCTCTGCCGCAGTGGAACGGCTCTTCTCTCTCGGCAAGGACATCCTGAGGCCCAAGAGGTCAAGACTGGGAGTTGGGCCTAACTTTGAGAAGTTGGTCTTTCTGAAGGGCAACCAGCACATTGTGTCATAGTCTTTAATAAATGTGCCTAAAATTTAATTTTACCTTTCAGTTCCCGCCATAATAATTCTCTGGTAAATTAAAATTTAGTTAATGGTTAGTGGTTAAAAGGGTTTCAAAACATGTAATCAGTACATTTTTTATTAAAAATAAAAAAAAAGTTAAGCAAAAAAGTTGCAAAACTTGATAAAAATACAGTTAAATACCTATTTATTGTTGGATTTTGCATAAATAAACATTTTCTATGGGTTTTAAAGCTTTTTTCCTTGATTTTTTTAAATGTTAGTAAAGAAATAGTTATCGTTAACGGATTATCGTTAACTTCCGTTAACTTTGTAGTAAAATTATCGGATTATCGTTATCGGAGTTAAAAATTGGGGTTAACGGATTATCGTTAGCGAAGTTAACTTTTTGGTTAACGGTGCCCACCACTGGTGATAGCGCAGACCGCTGTTGGCATGAAACTGGCAGTTTGTGTTATCATGCATGCATTAAGTGCGCATGCGCAAATTTCCTTTCGCACGCACGTTACATCAAGGAAAACTAACAAACATTTCGAGTATTTGTTGAAAAATATTCATCACAGCGAAAATGAAGAAAGCTTTAAAAGCAAAATTATGGTTAACATAATACTGATGGGACGTAATGTCGAAAATTTTCGGTCACTTGTAAGATGTTTCGTTGGTAAATAAAGTGAAACTAATGCAGAAAAAAATTTAAGTAATTTCGAGTCTCTGTTTAACAAATATCTTAATTATACATTAGTGCAAAAGTTGACAACATCTAGTAGGACAAAATAATATCGTCATTCGAACTTTCTTACAGTATATATATATATATATATATATATATATATATATATATATATATATATATATGAAAATTATTTCACGAAAGTAACACGTAAATAATATTTATGATGAAAATAACCACGAAGAAAATAGGAAACACAGAATGGTACTCAAGCGCTTTCGGTTTTGAGTGTTCCTGAGGATGTCATTAAACGAAAGCGCTTGAGCACCATTCTGTGTTTCCTTTTTCCTTCGTGATTATTTTCATATACACACACACACACACACACACACACACATATTATATATATATATATATAAATATATATATATATATTATATAATATATATATATATATAAATAAAGCGAATTACAAAGAACAAACAAATAAAATATTTTGTGACAAATGTGACACCATTTCACTCCATGTTGCATGTCGCTTGTTTTTTCATTGATACGATAGAATTCTTTTCTCGTTTCTTATTCAGACGTGTGGAACACTCGGTTAGGATCGGCTGTCAGTGATGAGCATGGCAATAAATTGGCCTGTGTATGTAATGTACAAATGTGTTTCTTTACTTTCCTGATCGTAAGTTATACTCTACAACTCCACACACACACACACACACACACACACACACACACACACACATATATATATATATATATATATATATATATAATATATATATTATACTGGATTGAAGTGGCAAAACAGAAAATAGCGCAAACAAATTATTTCCAAGTGAAATAGGGTTGTAGGAGCATTCACTCCCGATAAATTGAATCCCAGTATTTTCGCTCCCGGTAAATTCATTCCCGATAAATTCACTCTCCATGTAATTTACTCCTGGTAAGTTCACTCTCTGTGCCAATTTATTGAGATAGATATATTTTTTGGTTTCCATATACAGGTTTAATTAATGGTTTAAGCCCCAAAGCCACAACCTTTACTTTCGTTTTACTGATTTGTATTCCCCATTAAAAGTGTAATTTATTTGAATAAGTTTAGAACGGATGTAATAAAAAAAAATTATAAAAAAAATCACATATAAAATCACGAAAAATCTCATAAAAAACAGTATCTTAATATCTGTGTGCATAAACGTTTGTCCATTTAACAATCAAGTTTTTTGTTCTTATATAATTAGAGTCAGTTCTTTTGTGCCGGGCTGTTTTCCTTTTTTGCGCTTCAGGGAGTTAGGAAATGGTAACAACACACCTGTTTCTTTAGTGTAACCTAACCCCTAACCTAATCTAACCTGACCTTGCCTAACCTAATGCAAACCTAACTTAACCTAACGTGAACCTAACCGGATCTTTTCGGTTTGACGGTCGAGGGAAAAAAACAAAAGAAAACCCAGCTTTTTTGTTTAGTTAATGTTTATTACCTTTCAGAATAATACAGTTTAGTATTTTAGTATTTTAGTGAAAAATAGTATCAAGAAAATACAGTTGAAAGTGGAAAAAATAACAAAAAATAAGACATTAAAATGAGAATTTGGTAATAAGTCGTAATAGTTTCGTTAATTTACTGTCAAAACTAACGAAAATATCACGATTTAACCTAACCAATCGTCAACGGCGTACAGTTGACCTAACCGGGCATTCAATTAACTAGGAATTCAATAATTTTCCCGGGATCTTTTCGGTTGGATCTGAAATGTAATAAACATTAACTAAATAAAAAGCTGGTTTTTTTTTTTTTTTTCGCCGCCGTCAAACCGAAAAGATCCACCAAAGCTAATCTAACCTTACCTAACCTAACGTAAACCTAACCTTAATTAACCTAACGTAAACCTAACCTTACCTAACCTAACGTAAACCTAACCTAACCTTACCTAACTTAACGTAAACCTAACTTAACCAAATATTTTTAAAATTTAAACTACTTTAATTTAAAACTACTAGCAACTGAAATTACCTGGAAGTAAAATTACTGGAAGTCAATTTTCCGGAGTGAATTCAGCGGGAGTGAAATTACCGGTCACCATGAAATAGATGTAGTCGATTCACAAAAGAAAATGGAGCATAAAATTGATGTCCTCCATGCCAAAATCCTGGTCAGTCAAGGGATGCACCAAACTATAATACCCAAACAACCTATAAGAACCAAAAGCAAAGAAACTGTTCAATTTCAATACCCAAACAGGAAAACGACTTATTTTTTGTACCATATTCTAATCTTTTCTAAGAGTGAAAGTATAATTAATTACATTGAATAACTTAAAACAGTATTTAACATACCAGTATGATTACATGATAATAAACATTACTGTATAACAAAATTGTGCATTTTAATATTATTATTATTATTAGTACTATTATTATTAAGCATATATAACAAAGTAAGAATCTGTCTCATATATATAGTTTTATATAGATGTAGTGATGTTCCTTTTTACAATAAATGTAGTAAGAGGCACCGGTCGGGTCTGGTTTCAGAGCACCGAAAGTTCTCAGGTGGCTGAAGCTTGATAAGAACTCTTGGGAGACAAAACCTTCAAATGGACATATTCATCTTCAGGGAAGCTACTTAACTAGAGTAGAAAAGGAGTTACAGAATAAAGGGTACAAAACAATGCAAGACAAGGAGATAACACCAGACTCACAAGTCAGGGATCCTGGAATAATGCCATAGGATGCAGAATTCAGAAAACATTGTAACATTAAAATTATAACTGCTGGAAAAATAATGCGAGTTATCTGGAAGAGCTTCCACAGCGGAAAAACAAACATCGTGCAAAGACTATGGAAGAGTTAATTGCTGCCAATAGGTGAGTATTATCAGTATTTACAAACCCATACAGAAAACAAGACATTACAAACACAGAAGACATAAAAAAACCCTTTGTATGTCTAAAAAAACGGCGTGATCGATACACAATAATATTTCGCACATGTGAAAAATATTCTAGGGATTTGTCACAAACTTTAGAAATGGGATAAAAACGCGCTGGAATTAGAGAGCAGGTACATTCTGTACTATTCGCAGCTGCAGTAGGACAGGGGCCCATGAAAATGAAGATACAAAATTCTTTAAGAATACAAGGTCCAACGTGCTTCCAGAAAAACTGAGGAATCTCCAGCACACCAACCTAAATATATTTAAGAAAAAACCCAACAGATTCCTGTTTAAAGTCCTTGCCTAGCCATATGTAACTAAGTACGAGAGCAGGATGAGAGTAGAAAGCAACTCTTTTCTCCATTAAATCTCGAATTGAAGCGGAATGCTGCAGAGGGGTCGAACATAGTCTTTTATATATATATATTAGTGATGTAGGTCACATCCGCATCCGCATCCGCATCCGCGGAACATCCGCACATTTTCTCGCATCCGCATCCGCACCCGCATCCGCACTTTGGACTGCGGATGTCGTGCGGATGTGGACCGTTGAGATAAAATGTCATTAATAAGCGGAAATTATCAAATTCTACTATATTAATAGAACTAGTTCATTGTGCGCAAAAGTGATGCAAGCGACAAGACGAGAGGCTGTTCTTGTATGAAGTTACTCTCTTGCAACCTACTTAGATCCACGTTACAAAGCTGTTATTTTCACCTAGTACATTAGAACGAGTTAAATCATCACTTGGCAAAGCAGTTGAAGAGCTTCAATCTCTTGAATCTGTCGCTTCGCCACCCACCAAAAGAATAAAAGTTTCAGTGACAGAACCAACACCTTCAACAAGCAAATCTATCACAGAATCTGTCTCTCAGTTTCTTGAGTCAAGCAGGAATGACGAGACCTACGCGATGTCAAAAGATGTAGTAAAAATGATCGAGAGCTATCACCAAGAAAAACGCCTGGCTGCATGTGACAATCCTATTAGTTGGTGGAAAAATACGCAGAATATCTATCCATACTTGAGTAAACTTGCAAGGAAACATTTAGCCTGTCCTCCAACAAACGTACTAAGCGAGAGATTATTTAGCACTGCTGGATTAATATATGATGAAAAGAGAAACAGACTGGCAGCAGAAAAGGCAGAAAAATTAATGTTCCTTAAGCATAACCTTCCTATAATTAAGTTTGAACATTAAACGATGAACATCTTAGTTTACTTTATTTTAATTACTCATTTATAAATATGCCTAATAAAACTTTAAACTTAATATAAATAGTTATCAAGCTAATTAAAGATCTCTTTCTATAAGGGTGGAGGTTGGGGAAAGAGGTCGGTGGGGTGCATTTGAGTTGGGTTCACGTCCCGCATCCTGGTAACACAATTATGGTTTTTAATTGTGGCTGAAACTCAACAAAATATAACGAATTTATTTGCAGACGAATTCACTAATTGATTTCTATATTAGTTAGATGCTTGATATTATTTTATATGTTCAGAGAAAAGTACAGCAATTATTGTGCAATTAATCAATTATACTACATTATAGCTACAGCTCTCTCTATATAATAACTTATTATATACGTTAAACACAAAAAATCTCGAATATATCCTAAAAAATAACGAAAATGTAGACATCCGCATCCGCATCCGCGGATGTTGAAATCAAACATCCGCATCCGCATCCGCGGATGTGAAAAAAATGACATCCGCTACATCACTAATATATATATATATATATATATGTTATGGCTTTTTGTGAAATCGGTCTTTGTGCAAAAAGATCATCCTTTTTGCAAAAGGGTTAAGTCATACTGTTTTCGTTAAACAACGAAAATATCACGACTTAACCTAACCAATCGTCACGGGCGGACAGTTGACCTAACCGGGCATTCAATTAATCTAAATCGGACTTTTTTTGCAAAAAGGCGATTTCGCAAAAAGGCCGTAACACACACACACACACACACACACACACACACACACATATATATATATATATATATATATATATGAAAATGAAAATGAAAATGAAAAGGTTTGTTGGCAGACTAAAGTTCATATGACAAATATTAATAATACAATGACAGTTCACATACTAAGGATAGAAATATTTACAATTGATTAGAAATAATTCAATAATGTCAAAGTTAAATGGAGCTACAGACAGACGTTTTCGTACCATGAATTCCATAGCTTAGAAGACAAACGGCAGGACTTATGGATAGCTTGGATAACCGGGTTGGTTGATTTTTTAATTCTTTGCATTAGCCTGTATTGAGCACGCCTTGTTACCTCCGGGAAGCTCTGGACATTGCGTGTAACAAACATTTGCGGAGCTGAGCATCTCGGTGGTAATTTATGTAGGAGTCTAAAAGACCTGTTGTACAGCAAATTTAGGGTTCTGCCAGAACCTTTTTTATAATTCACCCAGAGTTGCTGTCCGTATATATTACTGCAGAAAGTACGAAAGAGAGTGTCTTTAGCTTCACTTGTACAGAACCGGAAGTTCCTTATAGTCAGAGCTGTGCATAGCGGCGCTAATTAGCGACGCTAGTTAATTATTAGCGCATCCATTAGCGGCGCTATTTTTCAAAATAGTTAGCGGAACAGATAGCGCCGCTACAGTTTTGGGCAATGTTAGGCGCTAACCGCTAATATAAATTAAAATGAATTGAGTCTTAGAATGGTATTCTCTATATTACGTTGCTTTTTGTGCATAATGCTGAACGCAGAATGTATAATATTAAACAGTTTCCTGAAGTGAGTATGTAAAGGAGGACAATGTCTTTCCAATAAATAAGTTTAATTATAAATATCAAATTATGCAATTTTCTTGAATACCCAATAATCATTTTAAAGATATAATTTTGTTCCCATTTGACACTATAAATATAAAAGATAATAACAAATAGCGAACACATTTAAATATATACAAATGCATTATTATTCTTAAAAAATAGTACTTAGCTATACATTTCATAAAAATTAGCACCAAAATTAGCGTTAGCGTTAGCGCCGCTAATTTTAAAAACTGTTAGCGTTAGCGGCGCTAGAATTTATTTGCATTAGCGTTAGCGTTAGCGGCGCTATATTTATCAGTTAGCGCGCACAGCTCTGCTTATAGTCATATTCGCTTTAGCACAAAGGCTTCGAGATTGTTTTCTTATATCAGAGTCATCACTCAAGGAGCTGTAATAGTTTGACCCAAATACTTAAACGCTTATATTTCCTCAATTACTTCACCTCTCATTTTAAACCTAATATCAGCTGGCTGATTACAGCTTTCAGGATGGAATTACATGACCTTAGTTTTTGTAATATTAAAAAGAATATCATGTTTCTGCGAATACACTTCGCAGACTTTTAGTAGCCGATCCAGACCTTTAACAGAGGGACTTTTAACACCATACCATCGGCATAAACTAAGTTATTTATCCTTGTGTTATCTATACAATGTCTCCATGCTATTTTTGACCAGCGGCAAGATATATACTGTATACCCTCATGAATTCTGCAGGGATATAGCTATGAGCAGGCATGACTGATAAGAGCAATAATATATGCAGATATACCACGTCATTGACATATTTTAAGTGCTCATTCATACTCCCTCCGACACCCAATTGATTGTCGGAGGGAGGGCATTTTTTATTCCCGTTTGATTGTTAACAAATTTCCAAAATTTGTTATTATCGTTATTTATGTGAGCTTCATAGGCTTTTGATGCTCGAATAGACTCTTCTTCCTGTTTACATCGCCTTATGGCCGCCTTATACTGACCCCTACTTCTACACATATTCATGTATACTGGTCCTAATGTGGGTGTACCATGAAAGCACCACAAATCGTAGGCGTCTTTCGATTCCCTCTTCAGGGGGGGGCAATAAAATCATTCCATCCAGGAATAATCTTAGTATGATAGTTGTAAGATTTAATCAGGGGGCTTCCTGCTTCTCTTAACAGGGCTACTATCTTCTTATAATACCTATCTATGAGTTTACAGTGAGAATCATATGAGCAAGGATTACTACAGGCAAGATTCAAAATTTCTAAATGATTAAAGAGGTGACCTGTTCTGTCTTTGTATTCTATTCTCTGTTGCATGTTAACATTAGACCAATCGACGCGATTATTCTTACCTATTGAGTTCTTGTTATGTCGTGTTGCGCATAAATTGGTAAAATTAATAATAGTTCCAATGGTCTATGATCAGAAAGAAGGAAATCATGCAGAATATGAACTTTAACAATTCGATCCTTTAGATTATTACTAGTGAGACAATGATCAATCCACCTGGTGGTACCACTCATATCACTAACGTATGTAAAATTACCACTGGTTACCCCGAATACATCTACATCACTTATACTTAATTTGGCCGACTCGCATATGTTACCCAATTCTACAAAGAATTCTGAGTTCACATGCGCGTTAAAGTCCTCCATTATTATACAGTGAGAATATATATATATATATATATATTTAGTGGTGCACCGATTAATCGGTATCGGCACCTGGTATGCCGATATTAGGAAAATACCTTGCATGGCCGATTAATCGGCAAAATGCCGATTAATCGTTATGGCCGATTAATCGGCATGCAAGATGCCGATACCGATTAATCGGTGCACCACTAATATATATATATGAAAATTATTTCACGAAAGTAACACGTGAAAAATATTTATGATGAATAAAACCACGAAGGAAAGGAAACACAAAAAGGTGCTCAAGCGCTTTCGTCTAATGACATCCTCAGGAACACTGAAGTACATAAAGGGTTACGGCCTATATATAGATTACAGGTTTCCTTCGTGGTTTTATTCATCACATATATATATATATATATATAATGTTACGTTGCATTACATACAGAATTGTCTATGTAAAAAATAAAAATTCAATTTTATGAAAATATTAAAATTGACAGTTTACGTTTCACTATAATAGGTGTTAAAATTACATAAGTTAATATGCTTTAGATAAATGTATAATAAAAAAGATACCCTTCAATAAGAACATATGTTAAAATTAAACAATTATCTTGCATTAGAAGTTTACTCCAGCTATAAATCTCTTACAAGTTCTTGTTCATTTTGTGAAGGGAAAAAAATTTCTTATTGTTTTACATTGCCATTTTAAACAATAAATAAAATTAACTCCTCTAAAAGCTTTTGTTTCACGTGTCACATCGAACATAAATTAAGGATTAGACGAAGTTGAAGGTTTAAGAAATGTTTTTTCTCTTAAGTGAAGTAGGAAAATCCATTAAAAACGCTTGAGTATTTGATTGTTTCTTGTTTTTATTAAATGTAATTTTCATAGTTACATGGGTATAGTTATGTTCAGTCAATTAGCATATGTAGTTTATGTATGTAATTGTAGCCTTTGCTTTGTCATTTTTCACATCTAATTTCCAGGAGACTAAATTAGTTGTTTTACTAGTTGCGTATGACGTCACAAGAAGGCGATTTTCTTGCTGGCAAGAATATATATATTTACTGTATATGATAATGATAATGATAAGCTTTATTGGCAGGATATAAGTCCCATAACATGCTGTAGTATAATATTCCTGAAGGTAATAAGCGGTAAGATAAATCAAACAATAATACATTTAAAAACAAACGGACTAAAAATTATGACTGAAGGAGATAAACGTAAGACACGTACTGAAGCAAGTAATAAAAAAATGACAATAATGCTGTTTATTGGCAGGAGACATCCCCCAACCTAAAAAAGTAAAAAAGGTACACTATCTATCGAGGTAATCAACGATACAATTAATTAAACACTAACTTTAAAACCAAAACCATAAAAGGACTACGGTAATAAAGAAATAACAATGATACACGTAAGGAGACGAGAAATAATAAAAAAATAGTAATATCAGTTTCATACCAATAAAAAGTACGTGTAATGGGATAGCTAATGAGAGAGTTAAAGGGAGTTATAGACAAACACTTTCATACCAAGAGGTATTTTGATATTGCAAAACTCTGCAAGCCAAACAGATAACGCCAAACCCACAGGTCAGGGATCTTGAGTAATAATGTTATCGGATGCAAAATTCAGAGAATATTATAACACTAAAATTACACCAGCTGGAAAAATAATGGGAATCATCTGGAGGAGCTTCCGCAGCAGAAAAGCAAACATGCTCAAATTATGGAAGAGCCTAGTCCAACCAATAATTGAATATTGTTCAATACTTACAAACTCATACAGAAAACGAGACATTGCGAACGTAGAAGCCATACAAAGGACTTTTACGTCTAAGATAGAGGAAACGAAAGGTGAATACTATTGGTCTCGATTACAATCCCTGAAATTCTACTCTCTCGAAAGAAGACGCGAGCGGTACACAATAATATATACAGTCGACCCCTTATATGGAGGTCACTTTGGAACCTTTCCCGTCTGACCTTCTTATTCGAATGACCTTATTCAACTAACGTACATTATGTATCTTACATTGATGTACACACTACCTAATACCATATTTTAAAAAAGATTAATAAAATTATGGTAGAAACATAAGCTCGAAATGCTGGCATATACAATACAGTCGAACAGGCAAATAAGTAACAAATTAAAAAAGTAGCTTTTTATTACAGAATTTACACTACAGTACATCAATTACTTTACACTTTATACAATAGGTACAAAAAAGTAATTTATTGTGTTCTCTTTTGAATTAAAATTAACGTAAGAATTACTAAGTGATGATTGCAATGCAGAAATATGTTTCATGACAGCTAAATTTCCAGTTGTCTTTCCGTACCTATCGAGTAAGTTTGATAAAGCACTAATTTCATGATGTGATAAGGGTTTTACTTCTCTATTGCTTTCATGGTCTTCATTGTTGCTTTCCTCAGACTCAGTGTCATCTTGATAGATGCAATAATTTCTTCATCAGTTGTTCCCTCAATTACACTCTCATCTTCAAAGAGTCGCGACATTTGATCAAAATCTTCTCGTTCAATGGCGGGTGGAGCCTCAACAATTTCGTCAGACTCGATAAAATCCGCATCATCTTTACTCGTTATTCGCAGTCCACATCTGGCAAAGCAGTTTTTTAATGGTTTGTTGAGTTACATTTTCCCACGCTATTGCAAGCATGTGAATTCGGTCTAGAATGGTGATGCTTCTTGCTGCTTGTGCCCATGGGAAGAGAATTCTCAGGATCATTAACACCCTCAATTTGAGTTAATAATTTTTCACACAGTTGCTTCTTGTACATTGTCTTAAAGTTTATAATTCCTTGATGAAGAGGGTGAATCAATGCTGTAATGTTTGGATGAGCAGGACAGTTATCTAATAATAAAACTATTTTCCTTTTACCTTGCTTGAGCGCTTTTTCCCTGCTTCCATGACGAATTTAAGAGGGTTTTAGGTTTAGCACATGACCTGCTTAAGAGTAAACTTTTATAATAGGAGAGATAGGAACTGATTTGGAACATAAAAAAGTGACCTTTGTAAGGCATATGACCTGGTTATCAGATAACCTTCTTAACTGGAGTCGACTATATATATATATATATGATGAATAAAACCACGAAGGAAAGGAAACACAGAATGGTGCTCAAGCGCTTTCGTCTAATGACATCCTCAGGAACACTGAAGTACATAAAGAGTTACAGCCTATATATAGGTTACAGAAAAAAAAAAAAAATATATATATATATATACATTTAAACTGAAACACGCAGTATAATTAACGTAAAGAACGACGCTTGTATAAGAGAATATTCCGCGCAAGATGAGAGAGAGAGAACGAAACAAATGAAAAAATGAGGTAACCACCCGGGAATCGAACCCGGGATCTTCCGATTGCCGGTCAGATATGATAACCATTACACCATGGGCCTCACTCAATCAAAGGCCGTAATTCTTCTACATACGCGCAGAAACCAATGCCCCAAGGGGGCACCTCCCGCATGCCGTACATTATATACATTTAAACTGCAAACACGCAGTATAATTAACGGTGTAATGGTTATCATATATGACCGGCAATCGGAAGATCTCGGGTTCGATTCCCGGGTGGTTACCTCATTTTTTTCATTTGTTTCGTTCTCTCTCTCTCATCTTGCGCGGAATATTCTCCTATACAAGCGTCGTTCTTTACGTTAATTATACTGCGTGTTTGCAGTTTAAATGTATATAATGTACGGCATGCGGGAGGTACCCCCTTGGGGCATTGGTTTCTGCGCGTATGTAGAAGAATTACGGCATTTGATTGAGTGAGGCCCATGGTGTAATGGTTATCATATCTGACCGGCAATCGGAAGATCCCGGATTCGATTCCCGGGTGGTTACCTCATTTTTTCATTTGTTTCGTTCTCTCTCTCTCATCTTGCGCGGAATATTCTCCTATACAAGCGTCGTTCTTTACGTATATATATATATATATATATATATAATATATATATATATATATATATATATATATACAATAAACGGAGAAATAAAATTAAAATTAAAAATTAAAGGATTGTGGGAGGAGCATACAAATTTGTAAGGAAAAACTATCGATTTTAGCACAAGATCAAATGAATTGTTTCCAACCAATGTTATAGACGAAAGCGCTTGAGCACCATTCTGTGTTTCCTTTCCTTCGTGGTTTTATTCATCATAAATATTTTTCACGTGTTACTTTCGTGAAATAATTTTCATATATATATATATATATATATATATATATATATATGGGACTCAGAACAGGTGTGAGGGGAAACTTCGAGCAGTTTTAAAATTCATGAAAAATTTATCACTTTAATATATTCACTGGCTCAAAGATATTGAATTCCTTCCCAAATTTGGCCCATTTGGTTTCTGCAATGTTGGTAGTTAAGCAATGTCCAAAAATAAAAGAATTGTGTTCAGTCACTCCGTTTTACGGTATATATATATATATAATCTTACCTAATCTTACTCGGACCCCTTTAACTCCCCAAACAACGGTGGAAGGTAGAAACGGTAGACTGTGTCGTATTCCCAAATTGAAGGCGAGACAGGGGACATCCTTAACCCTGAAAGAAAATAGTTTTGTAGTGAGAGGACCAAAACTGTTTAATCAGCTGCCCAACAAAGACCTGAGAAACACGAATGGTGTTGCAGTGGATATCTTCAAAAGAAGATTAGACCTCTGGCTCAGAACAATCCCCGATGAGCCGGGCGTACCTGGCTATGTGAGGTGGAGAGCACAAGAAACCAACTCACTACTTCACCAGGCCAACTTGAGAGGAGGGGCGACACGCTTGACCTTCGCGAAATGAGGAATCATCGCGCGAAACCTTTGTAAGGTTGTAAGGTAAGGTGTATATATATGACACACGGGCTACGTCGTGGCCAATGTCGTAACACCGCTTCCTGGAGATCAGCAAAGTTAAGCGACATTGGGTCTGGGTAGTAGTTGGATGGGAGACTGTCCTCCGCGCCCAGATTATGTAGCGACCCGTGGTTCGGATCCCACGTAAAGCTGTAGGTCCCCTCCGTCATATGACCTTAGATGTTGCGAAGGAGGTTAAACAACCCCAATTAAAAAAAAAATATGATACACACAGACCGTGCATGGAACAAGGAACTCTTCTGGGAAAATTAAATCTACTATAGTCCGAATAAGTATTGGTAAATGACAAACACTATAGTTTTTTCTTTTTCATGATGTTAGCCCGACGTGGGCAACGGGTCACTCGCAAAGAGACCCCAAAAATATAGCTTCCCTCACCGCTATCTGCAAAGCAGATAGTATCTAGCTTTGGGATAGGATCTAGGGGTTACAGCTACTCCTAGCCTACTATATTCAGAACCTCAATATAAGCAAAAGACTTGTTGCATTCACGTCGGATTGAATATATCAAAGAAAAAGGAGTAACTATTGTATTTTTAACCAACAACCAAAACTTACGGTAAACTTCATTTGGCAAAATTGAGCGTCCACTTTTCAAGGCACATAACATGTCCGTCTCATGATGGGATTGAACTCAGAATGGCCCCCTGAGTTTTTTTCATGATACACACAGACCGTGCATGGAACAAGGAACTCTTCTGGGAAAATTAAATCCACTATAGTCCGAATAAGTAATGGTAAATGACAAGCACTAGTTTTTTCTTTTTCATGATGTTAGAAAAACTATAGTGTTTGTCATTTATCATCACTTATTCGGACTATAGTGAATTTAATTTTTCCAGAAGAGTTCCTTGTTCCATGCACGGTTTGTGTGTATCATGAAAAAACCTCAGGGGACCATTCTGAGTTCAATCCCATATATATATATATATATATATATATATATATATATATTAGGGTGTCACTTAATTATATGGTAAGAATTGAACCATCAAGAAGTTTCGGTCTGACCCTCTAGAAATGTGACATTGCATGTAAAAACGCTGATTATGAAGTTTCATGAGAAAATATTAATATTTAGAGGTCGCTCAAGGCCATTAAAATTTTGATGACGCTTCCTTTCTATGCCTCACTCCAGTATCATTTCAGTCGCCTTAATGGTAGGATGTGTTTGCATTAGTGTGTGTTATTTTAGTCTTAATAGTAGGATATGTGTGTATTAGTGTTTTGTATTGCATAATAACTATAACACTTATTTTTTATTTTCAGGTGTAAATTTATATTGCAAAATACATTTATTACCTAATGATGGAGACTCGAAAGAAATCTAAGGTTTACTTGATTGACAAGTGTGAGAATGATATTAGAGGTGGTAAATTGCCATCAAATCTTCAGGCTCTGTCCTTTTTCCTTCATTTACATATAAAGAAGACGATAAGAGAGGCTTCGTCAATGACAATTGAAAAAATTGAGGAGTTTTGGAATCGTGCCCGAATTCCAACTCAACACAAACAGGACACAATCAGAAAACTGGAAAAACTCTTCTCACGGTGGAAAGCATTGAAGAAAAATGCATCCCGCAAGAGAGAAGTACAGGCTAAGAATGAGAGCATGTTCAAGGACTGTTTTCACGACCTCTTTGATATCGCTCATGCAATTGCCCTCGACATAATCAAAATGGAGGAAGATAAGCAGTTTCTCATGGCTCAGCGTGTAAAAGGCCGTCTTGGAACAATGTCTTCTCTTGATATTGTGCTACATCAGAAGGAGGCAAAGAATGAGAAACGTGTGTTGAGCGAACAAAGTCGAAAGCGAAGGGCAGAACAAAGCAAGGATTCATTGTTAGATTCTGTTACACTAGTGAGCAGCAGTTCATCGACGTTTGAGGAAGAGGAATCAGAACCTGAAACTGTTCCTGGAACAAGTATGCAGAAACCCCCTTTCAAGCGGGGAAGAAAAGAAGTCACCACGCTTGGTCTCACAGCAGTTCTAGATCGTTGTAAAGTATCTGATCGTGCTGTTACTATGATTATTGCGGAGACTGCAAAAAGTCTCAGCCATGGTATCCCTGATCTTGCTGTGAATCGAGAGACCATCCGACATGAACGAAAGAAGCAAAGGAAGGCACTCTCTATGACCATTATGAAAAACTTTAAACCGAATGTAGCTCTTACTGTACACTGGGATGGTAAATTATTACCGGAAATTACTGGGAAGAAAGAAATTGATCGTCTTCCTGTCATAGTAAGAGGTCAGGGAGTACATCAGCTTCTTGGCGTTCCAAAGCTCATATCTGGAACTGGGAAAGCACAAGCTGCAGCTGTCATTGAAGCTCTCCGTAAGTGGGATATTGAAGAAAAGGTCCAAGCTATATCCTTCGATACAACTAGCTCCAATACTGGTCTAATGGCTGGGACTTGCGTTATTTTACAGCAGATGCTGAAACGTGACCTACTCTATCTGGCCTGCAGACTTCACATCATCGAACCTTTGGCTGCAGCAGCTTTTAAAGAATGCATGGGCCCCACATAAGCTACAGATGTCCAACTTTTTAAGAGATTTCAAGGAAAGTGGGACGACATTGATCCAAAGCGGTATGAAGACGCCACCACTGATGAAATTGCCACTTCTGCTGTCCCTCCTCATCTTGCGCGGAATATTCTCCTATACAAGCGTCGTTCTTTACGTTAATTATACTGCGTGTTTGCAGTTAAAATGTATATAATGTACGGCATGCGGAAGGTGCCCCCTTGGGGCATTGGTTTCTGCGCGTATGTAGGAGAATTACGGCATTTGATCGAGTGAGGCCCATGGTGTAATGGTTATCATATCTGACCGGCAATCGGAAGATCCCGGGTTCGATTCCCGGGTGGTTACCTCATTTTTTCATTTGTTTCGTTCTCCCTCCTCATCTTCCGCGGAATATTCTCCTATACAAGCGTCGTTCTTTATATATATATATATATAAAATGCTTTCTTGTACATGTTAAAAACTGAATGGACAATCAAAATTAAACCTTATACTAAAATACAGAACTATACCCATCTGGTTAATGTAACAGTTTGACGCCATTCAAGAAGGGTAACGTAATCTAACTTAATCTAACCTAATTTAACCTGATGTAACCATTGTTAGGTAAATGTCACGTCGAAAGAATGGCGTATGTTCGCCAAAATATATCCATTCTAGTCATAATTCTCATTTGTTTTTCATAGTGAAGTTGTAAAATAAAAGGCGGAAGGATCGAAGAAGCCAAATATGGTCACGATTTAAAAGCACACGCATACATATATTATATATATATATATATATTATATATATATATATATATATATATATATATTGGTGAAATTTTAAACATCTGACACTTTAAAAGTTTGCATTTTTTATTAACTGAAATAAGTATGAAATTTTTACATCTGGGGAATTAGTTCACTAATGAAAAACATGGTCTGTGTGATGTCCTCTCAGCTCACGATACTTCAGAAATTCGAAATTCAAAATTCGAAAACTTATTTCAGAAAAGAATACAAGTGATAGTTTTTACAATTTTTTGATGTTTGATATGACATTAATACAGGATGGTCCAAAGGTCCCTATCTATTTTGCTGAAATAATGATATTTATATTTTATTTTTTACAAGCCAGAGATGATGATGGATGTTAAAGAACGTGTGATGATAGTAACATTACATATCCAAGGGAAGAAGTGCAAAGAAATTCGAGAAAAATTTGAAAGAAGATTTCACAAAGCAGAACCTACAGACAAAGCAATTCGCGAGCTGGTCAATAAATTTAAAAGAGTAGGATCTATTCGTGATGAGACAGGATCTGAACGTCCAGGTACCTCTCAAGAAAATGTCGAATTGGTAAGAGATGCCTTTGAAACAAATCCCATAATGTCAACTCGCATAGCATCATGTCGACTGAGCCAGTGTATTTTTAAAAGAAGCTAATTTCACTGGGCGACGCGACCAAAGGTGGGGGGTTAAGGGGGTCCGGACTAATAGTAAATATCTTTATATTAATAGCCAATATAAAATTCTATTTACATATTATATTTCAATTATACCCATATTGAATGGGGTGTCAATATTATTTATGAAACAGCGACAGTAGTTTGAGGTATTCTCAGTGCGTAGGCTCAGCTAATGACTTACTGAACGAAGCTAATATTGTTTTTCTTCTTCTGACGTCCGTTAGGAGAAACCTTTGGCGGTTTTAACAAGGAAGTGGTTAATGACTCCTGTGGATATTACTCTAAATCCGAAGGTTCTATCTCTGGTCGCTTTGCAGTTAAATCGTCATCACTATCAGTTCGCAATGACTGCAAAACTTTTCCAGTATCTTCTTGTTTGTCGATGTCAGCTTTTCGCTTAAAAGCTCTTTTAAAACTTCAGTGATCATACTTGAACCTTCGGAAGACCTTTCTTTCTTAATTACCGTTGATACGGCTGCTATACCTCGTAACCTCGTAGCAGTTCCGTGCGTTAATCTCTCTTCACACGAAGGTCAAGCTGGTGGCCCCGTCTCTCTCTCTCTCTCTCTCTCTCTCTCTCTCTCACCAGAAATGAAAAACATTCTTACAATTTTTTAACTGACACTAACTTTCGGAATACATATATTGCATCATCAGGTCTAATAAAATATAAAAGGGTTACGATAACCAAGTTAAAGTTAAAAAGTTAAAATATATAATTAAAATGACTAAAGAAGCTATAGAACAGACATTAAATAAATGTTGTCAAGCAAGAGTTCAAAAGGAGATTAATCGAAATTCAGATTGGATTTAAGTTTATAAATAATTAATGAGTCCCGTGTCAATTACAAATTTAAGAACGTTTTTTTTCTCTCTGGTGCTCCTCTTAATTATATATATATATATATATATATATTATATTATATATATATATATATACTGTATATATATATATATATATATATATATATATATATATATATATATATATATATATATATATATATTGTATTAACAATTATAATATTTGTCATATGGACTATAGTCTGCCAATAAACCTTTTCATTTTCATTTCATTTTCATTTCCATTTATATATATATATACAGAGTGATTCAAAAGAAGTTAACACTTATATGGGGGGTCTTATTTTTTATTTCAAATTTATTTGTAAACATTTCTTGTGATACAAACAGTGCTTCATACGGTCTCTACTTGCTGTCCACGGATATCTATGCATGTATGAAAGCGGTCAAACGTTGCTTTCAGAGCCCTAAGGCACATCTTCTGGTGGTATTGATTGGATGACATCTGTACTTCTTTCCAATATAAGTGTTAACATTTCTTTAATCACCCTGTATATTAAACATATTTTTCCTGCGTTTTAGTATCCTGTAATGAAATGGCAGTCTCCTAATTACCAGTTAGTTTTTTAAACACGACAGAAAACTGAACTCGAAATTTTATTAAGAGTAAATGGCGCACACGTTATCTACTATCTACTAGTTTTTATCATCTTTGTTTTTTACCAGGCATTAAATCCGTAAAAAAAAGTGTTCACAGAGAGAGAGAGTTACTAAAATAAAATCTTTTTTCTACATGAAGTTTCTCTTGACCCGTAATCCGAGATTCATCATCCAGCAGTTCGATCTAAATGAACTGTCTGGTATTCTATGCCTGAAGAAGCAAGAGTCAGTTAATGGTATTTATTTGTTCAACATGAGACTTCCTTCAAAAATTATATATATATATATATATATGTATATATATATATATATATATATATATATAGGGTGGTCCTTAAAATGAAAAATATATTTCTCATGATATTTATCCATATTTCACAACCACTACTGATGTTTCAAATAAAAAACTGGGTCGATTTGTGCATATTTAGAGGTGGCGCAACTCGAAGCCTTAGTGTCACTATACAGTTTGGAGTGGAAAATTTATTCAAATTTGCACCACCCTTAAATATTAATAGATTTAGCTTATACTCCGGTTTGAGTTTTCTGTCTATATAAGGAATGAGAAAATGCATCAGGAGTTCTTATTTATGCCTTTGACAGACTTAAGTAATTCCAGAAGCAACCTCAGACCGGATTTTTAACTACTATAAATCCATTAATATTTAAGAGTGGCGCAAGTTTGAAGAAATTTTCCACCCCAAACTGTATAATGATACTACTAAGGCTTCGAGTTGCGCCACCTCTAAATATGCAGGAATCGATCCAATTTTTTATTTTCAACATCGAAAGTGGTTGTGAAATATGAACAAATGTCATGAGAAAATATTTTTCATTTTCATTTTTTTGGGACCACCCTAGTAAGTATATGTTATGCCCAAACATCGAAATCGCTCAGTGAGCGAAAAAAACAGCCACAACGCGTTGTGGATGCACCTAAGTGACCCATACCGATGTTAGATATTTTTTCGCTTCATGGGCGTTCTCAAACAACCACAACGCGTTGTGGATGATTCAGATATGACCACAACGCGTTGTGGATGATTCAGATATGACCACAACGCGTTGTGGACTATTTGAAAATTATTGAAAGCCCGGTTAGGTCAACTGTACGCCCTTGACGATTGGTTAGGTTAAGTCGTGATATTTTCGTTAAAACTAATGAAAATACCACGGCTTAACCTAACCAATCGTCAAGGGCGTACAATTAACCTAACCGGGCACTCAGTTGACCTAACCGGGCACTCAGTTGACCTAACTGGGCATTCAATTAACCTAACCAGTTGGTTAATTTTTACATTTACGTCTCATTCTAAAGTTGTTTAAAATTAATCGAAACCTACGGGAAAATTATTGATAAAATTATCATTTTTTAAAGGACTTTATTTTTTTTTCTAGCATATCTGCTTAACTTTGCTTTTTAATCGGTGAATACGTCGATAAATATACGTCGTGTTTATGTCATTTCAATATACGTCGTGTTTAAATAGAGTGTGATGAAAGTCATCGGTGTGTGGTCGTTTCAAATCGTCCACAACGCGTTGTGATCATATCCGAATCGTCTACAACGCGTTGCGGTTGTTTGAGAACGGCCATGAAGCGAAAAAATATCTAACATCGGTGTGTGGTCACTTAGGTGCATCCACAACGCGTTGTGGCTGTTTTTTTCGCTCACTGAGCGATTTCGATGTTTGGGCGTAACATATATAAGATGTAAAATAAGCACTGTGCGACGAAGTATGAAGAAGGAAACCACTCTTCAGGAAGACTTAAATTTTTATTTCTTTAAGACCAATATATATATATATATATATATGTTACAACTCAGAATGGTCCCCTGAGAGAGTTTTATGTTACACACAGACCGTGCATGGAACAAGGGACTCTTCTGGCAAAATTAGATCCACTATTGTCCGAATAAGTAATGGTAAATGACAAATACATAGTTTTCTTTTTCATGATCGAAGCCCAACGTGGGCTTGTGTAATTGTGTGATTTGGTGATTTGCTAGTGATCCGTTGCTCACGCTGGGCTTCCATTACGAAAAAGAAAAACTATAGCATTTGTCATTTAATTGTCACTTATTCGGACTGTAGTTGATTTAATTTTCCAAGAAGAGTTCTTTTTTCCATGCACGGTTTGTGTGTGACATACGAGGTGTGTTCAAAAAGTTCCGAACTGATTATGCTGCGCGCGCATTGTGATGCATGTTGTAGTGTGGCTCAGTATGTGTCCAAAGATGGTTACCACTTGTTAATATCGTATTTTGTTCTCTCGATATTTACTGTTTTGTGAAGTCATTTTGTGTGTTTTGTCGTATTTTGTGCATTTGAATAATGGCTACTGTTGAAGAACAATGTGTATGCATAAAATTTTGCGTTAAGCTGGGCAAGACTGCTTCTGAAACCCATGCCATGCTGAACACAGCATTTGGCAATGACGCCTTAAGTCGAACAACTACTTTTGACTGGCGCAAGCGCTTTAAGGAAGGCCGAACGTCGACGGAGGACGATGCAAGGGTGGGACGACCTTCCACTTCAAGAACTGATGACACTGTTGCTTGTGTTCGTGAAATGATTCGAGGAAACCGTAGACTGACAGTCAGAGAAGTCGCAGACGAAATGGACATTTCGATAGGATCATGCCACACGATACTCAGAGAGAATTTGGGGATGCGTCGTATGTCAGCCAAATTTGTGCCACGACTCTTGACTGCCGAGCAGAAAGAGCAACGTGTTGTTGTGTCTCAAGACTTCCTTCATCGTGCCAATCTTGATGAAAATTTTCTCAGAAACATCGTTACGGGTGACGAGACGTGGGTGTACGGGTATGACGTTGAAACAAAACAACAGTCATCGCAGTGGAAGTGCGCGACAGTAGCCATTATTGAAATGCACAAAATGTTACAAAACACACAAAATTATTTCACAAAACAGTAAATATCGAGAGAACAAAATACGATACCAACAAGCGGAAACCCTCTTTGGACACAGACTGAGTCACACTACAACATGCAGCACATGACGCGCATGCGCGTCATGTGATGCGCGCGCAGCATAATCAGTTCGGAACTTCTAATCAATTGTATATATTTTTATCCTTAGTATGTGAGCTGTCATTGTATTAATAATATTTGTCATATGGACTACAGACTGCCAATAAACCTTTTCATTTTCATTTTAAACATCGCGAGTGAGTCGCAAAGTGAATCTCGTTTTCTTTGGTTTAATTTTTCGGCTATTCTTAGGGGAAACAAAATCGTTGTGTCTATTTATTCGAGCTACACACGAATTCCTTTCGTGTTTTCTTTTTAGTTTGAATTTAAGGGAGACAAGAGTATAATTTTTGTTCTGTTTACGCGACATGATCTTCTTCGAGGTATTGACAGGTCAACCGCTTGAAATGCACGGCCGAACTCGACTCTTTCGATGAACTGTTTGATTTCTGCTGCCTTTGCTAAGTCTTGCATTTCTAATAGCTACATTAACCCGTTTCTAACTAGCATGAATTTTATGTTAATCTACTCTGAAATCTGCAGGTTTTATACGACTGCGTTACTCAAATTCAGGTATTAGTACGACATTTTCATCCTTCGGCCAACTCAACAAATCTCCTGCCGGGCGTATAATGTACGAGTAATTACCCTATTTTAACTTCCTAAATATACTTCATCCTATGAGTTTTTCATAATTTTAACAATACCAACTATTTTGAAAGATGTAATTTAACATGTTAACAATCTATTCCTAATGGAATGTTCCCTTTTATAAACGTTACAATTGTTTACATAGTGTATCCTTTTTCCTTTGTTTTGAGGCACAAAACCGAAAGTCGAAAAAAATGGCTCTGTTTGTATAGTTTAAAATCGTTACAAAATTTAATTCATTTTTACCACCTAGTTTTGCGTAGCCGGTTTGTTGGTACAGTAGGCTCGTGATATTTCGCCATATTTTATAACGATTTTGTACTTCGCGAACCCCAAAATTACTACCGTTTTTTAAAAAGATACTTCTCCAGTATCTCTCTCTCTCTCTCTCTCTCTCTCTCTCTCTCTCTCTATATATATATATATATATATATATATATATATATTGCATGAATATCATTGAAAATGGAGCCCATTTCCTATTTTATAGGTAGCTTTAAAGCGAAAGAAAAAATTATACTTATAACGACATTTTAAAAGCTTATATTACTCAAATTCAGATAAATTCCATTCTTTTGTAAAGCTTTGAAGGAAAATAATTATTATACAAAAATAAAATTAAAACGACAAAAAACACTTAATCACAAAGCCGTTTTAAGCAACTTTCTGGCCTTTTCTTACTGAAAAAACCAACTGAATGTTTCTGAACAAAAAAACAAACAAAAAAAAAGATATATATATATATATATATATATATATATAAAATATTCTTCTTCCAGACCGATTTTTTTATTCGTCTGACTCAAAAAAAAATTCTTAAAAGGATTAACCAATGAAGATTTCTTGACAGAAAGTGATGGATTAAATTCCATTTTTTGTGTACTTGAATTTTGCAAATAAGATATTTTCTCCATTGTGTTGGATTATATATATATATATATATATATATATGATGCAAACCCACATACTGTATATATATATATATATATATGAGAGAGAGAGAGAGAGAGAGAGAGAGAGCATAATTGTAACAATTTGTAGTTTTATCCATTGATCCATACTTTAGCATCATAAAATCGATCAAGATTGTCGCTATTTTGCCAAATGTTATTTTGATCTTTGCCTTCCCTTTTCACAAAATAAATTTTCTTATTTACTGCATTTGATTTACATAATATACTTACGTTTGTAAAACGTGGTGACATGGTACTGTACTCTCTCGGTTATCCGTTTTTGAAAGGCTGTCCATGATTACGGATAACCCGATTTCACGGTTAACTCAGTATACCCCGCCCGTGTATGCCCGCTACTACACACAGTATTATTCTATTATAGTTTAATATATATTTAAATAGTTTGTACTCACCAGAAGACGTGAAAATATGCGAAGCCACAAACGCACACTAGAATCTATGAACGGGAGAGAGACTAACAAGCGCGTAGGGTCACGGGTGGGGTGGCTGGTGGCGATCCGTGGATGTAAACACCGTACCAAATTATGGTTACCTCCGTGTCATAATCACGGTAAAATGCACAATGGTTACGATTAGTAAATATCGCGGTTAAGTCGGTTCACGGTTGAGTGAATTACGGCTAACAGCGTGAGTACTGTACATATTTCCCAACCTATGGGAAAAGTTATAACATTAAATGGGGCTAATTGTAACAGTGGAGATAAGTTGTACCAAACATATGCGTTGGTGGCGTGGGTTCTGATCCACTGGCTTAGGGGGTATCTAAGTTGCCCTTAATGTCACTAGGACATCAGGATGGCGTCGATGCTTCAGATTGTAAGCCGTAAAGGGATGAATAATGAATAATAGCTTACATAATACTTTAATTGTTGATAAATGGGAGTGGATGAACCGGCCTCACGGCAACGGGTTTATGGGTATAGCATGGGTAATATCAAGTAAAAATCGTCCCGGGTGTGGCTTGACTCGAGCTTTTATAACATTGAGTCTCGCACATGCGCGTTGGACTCACGTCCTTAGGGCTCAGCGTCCTTTGCGCTCTTCCAGAAAAGGAGCGGTCATTCTATACATATATATACAGTATATATTTCCCAAAAAATTTCGTATGCAGTTTTTGTGCAACAAAACGAACAATACATTCAAAATTTAATTTAAATTAGAACCAAATTAAGAGAACTCCTTTCTTTAATCAACAGAAATAATAAAGCAATTGAGAAATCAAACTTAATCAGATTCTGATTCGTAGTTTTGACAAACACAAAACCACGATTTTGTGCCGGCAGTGCATGAAACGTGCACCTAACCCTTATATGTCCCGCTTTCAATCCATTTTTCACAACAAACAAGACACTATAACGCTGTTACAGTTGGCCCCATCAGGATTCCTAATGGTCGGGCTAACATCATGAAAAGGAAAAAACTATAGTGTTTATCATTTATCATTACTTATTCGGACTATAGTGGATTTAATTTTCCCAGAAGAGTTCCTCGTTCTATGCACGGTCTGTGTGTAACACATATACATATGAAATAGTTTCTGTGAAGGGAATAAAATAATTTATCTTCTCTGGGTAACCAACATTTAGGAAGACACGGTCACGTTTGCGACTGTCTTTCTATACTGTTTATTTTACAATAGTGATCACTGTTTTCCATCACAAAGCGCCTTCAAATTTATAATATAATTTCATAGTTTCTAAGAGAAGAAGTGGTGCGACATGGCCACGACGTAGCCCGACACTCGATGGCGTTGATAATTATACAGTATTCCATGAGTTACCGGAATGGGGCGCATTAGTTGACCTGACCGCTGTATCAGTTTCTGACCCTCCTCATTTATTATTTAAATTATTTCCAATTTACAGTACTATAAAAATGTGGGAATATAGAACTCAAATACAAATTAACATGGTTGTATCTTTCCCACATGTAAACTGAAAATAACCTAACCTTGCATAGTTTGTTTGCAGTACCCAAGTTCGTTAATTTTAACTCACCAGTATTGAAATTATACGAGTATAATTGTAAAATGAATGGTGAAACATTGTATGTACCGTAAAACGGGATGACTTCGGACACGGGGTGACTTCGGACAAATTCTGAGTAAAAAGTGTTACTATTAAATAGCTCCTAAATGAAATAATAAGAGTAAGAAATAGGAGGGGAATGTTCTGATGCAAACAGAGTTTTGTTTACTTATTTCATTTAGGAGCTATTTAATAGTAACACTTTTTACTCAGATTTTGTCCGAAGTCATCCCGGTTTAGGGCACGCTCTTTTAAATTGAACTATTTTTATAGAAATTATGGTTATGTTCAGTGCTGCGATTTTTTCTTCATTCGTCAATGATACTGTAAAAAAACAATCATGATTGGAGTATAAAAACGCTCCAATCAGATGGGGACTTTCGTCTCCTCGTAGGAGGTAGAGAGCTTTTCTCATCCATCCTGCGAGAAGGTGTCGGTGGTTTCGCCGTCGGTATCTCTTGTTATTTTTTATTGGGGGCTGCTGACCCCGTTGGTGGGATTAGTAGGGCTTGGGGTTCGGATCTCTAAACCTGCAAAGAGAGCTTGTTATTAACGAGTGTATCTCGACTTTCAGAAAGCCTTTGACAAAGTCCCTCACGCGAGATTGATGGCTAAAGTCAGAGGACTAGGAATCACCGGGCTCGTTTCCAACTGGATTGAGGATTGGTTACAAGATAGAAAGCAGAGAGTGGTAATAAATGGAATGGCTTCGGAGTGGGCGCCCGTCACCAGTGGTGTCCCACAGGGTTCCGTTCTGGGTGCTTTATTTTTTATCATCAATATTAATGATATAGACGTCGGGCTTCTAAGTACAATCTCCAAATTTGCAGACGATACGAAATTAGGAAGTAGTGTAGGTACTGGGGAGGGCGTAAGAACGCTTCAGAATGATTTTGACAGGTTAGGCGAATGGTCTGCTACTTGGCAGATGCCATTCAACTTGGACAAATGTAAGGTAATGCACATAGGTCATAAAAACCCGAAGACCGATTACTATCTCTTGGGAAGGAACTTGACTGAGACCGATCTAGAGAAAGATTTAGAAGTCTATATCAGCAATGATCTGAAACCGTCGAAGCACTGTGCAGAAGTCGAAAAGAGGGCCTCAAAAATATTAGGTTATATTAAAAGACAGTTCCAGTTTCGAAACAAGGAGACCGTAATGTCTCTTTATAATTCATTGGTCAGACCTCAACTGGAATACTGTGCGCAATTTTGGGCTCCATCCCTCAGGAAGGATATAGAAAGGTTAGAAAGGGTACAAGCAAGGGCTACAAAATTGATCCCTTCAATGAGAGTGCAAAACTACCAACGGAGATTGGAGCGCCTAATTCTGTTTACCTTAGAGACGAGGAGGTTGCGTGGTTAGTAGTTTATTCAAGTCTTCAAGATGCTTTAAGACTAAAATATAACGTAACTCTGCAGGAGTTCGCATGCACGGTGTCTCTGTGGGCATGCTAATTATAGAGCTTTTTTTACATATTCTCCACTTTCCTGTAAAATTTCCTTGGCTACTTTTCCAGGGTCAAGGTATTTTCTTTAACCTTTTTCCATACCTGCCTCTGGCAGGGAGGGAGCGGAGGGTGGGGAGTGAGCCTTATACTTTTCTATCCAGTTTTCTACTACTGCTAGAATAGCTGAAAGAAAAATAAACTTGTTTCATAACAGGAAACTCCCAGAGTGGACCGGAAGGTCTTTGAGGCTTCCTCTTGTTCTTGTAACTCCTTTAACTCTCTCTCTCTCTCTCTCTCTCCATATATATATATATATATATATATATATATATATATATATACATATATATATATATATATATACACACAGTGTTGGGCACTAAAGCGTTAATCCGATAACAGTTAATTAACGAAGTTCTTTTTTTAACGGACTATTAACGGAGGTTAATTTCCATTTATCGTTATCGGACCAGTTAACTTCCGATAACTCGATATTTAGTCTGTTAAAGTCCGTTAACACGTTAACTGCGAGGAGTCATTCACGGAAGATCACCGCTCCGCGAATGAATTCAAACCGCCATAACTTCAGTCTGCCAATTCCGTCCTCTGCCGCAGTGGAACGGCTCTTCTCTCTCGGCAAGGACATCCTGAGGCCCAAGAGGTCAAGACTGGCAGTTGGGCCTAACTTTGAGAAGTTGGTCTTTCTGAAGGGCAACCAGCACATTGTGTCATAGTCTTTAATAAATGTGCCTAAAATTTAATTTTACCTTTCAGTTCCCGCCATAATAATTCTCTGGTAAATTAAAATTTAGTTAATGGTTAGTGGTTACAAGGGTTTCAAAACATGTAATCAGTACATTTTTTATTAAAAATAAAAAAAAAGTTATTAAGCAAAAAAGTTGCAAAACTTGATAAAAATACAGTTAAATACCTATTTATTGTTGGATTTTGCATAAATAAACATTTTCTATGGGTTTTAAAGCTTTTTTCCTTGATTTTTTTAAATGTTAGTAAAGAAATAATTATCGTTAACGGATTATCGTTAACTTCCGTTAACTTTGTAGTAAAATTATCGGATTATCGTTATCAGAGTTAAAAATTGGGGTTAACGGATTATCGTTATCGAAGTTAACTTTTTGGTTAACGGTGCCCACCACTGTATATATATATATAATATATTATATATATATATATATATATATTATATATATATATATAAATATAATTATAATAATTATATATAATATATATATATATATATATATATTGAGGTAGTTGGTTGATTAGGTAAATAAGGAAGGTTAATTGGTTGGTTAGTCACATAAAGTGTCCATTTATCAAAAGCAGATTTCGGACCAGTTTTATATTTGGGAAGCTGTCAGCTAAGAAGATTTTCAATTACATTCGGTTGGAATGGGCAAAGCAGTTAAAAGTTCAGACTAATTAATTAAAAGTTTAAGATAACTTAAGTGTTTAGAGTGGCCTCCTCGGTTTTAAAGGAAGCAACCAGAGTTGGGGCTGGTGCTTGAAGCAGAAAACAGTCTTGAGAGTTATCTGGAGTGTGCAGCATCCGAGTTTGAAGCCCCAAGAGAGCATTTGTTAACTTAAGAACGTGGGGATATTTTGTTTAAATGAACATCGGTTTTAGTTAGTGTTAAGGTTGCGCCTACTGTAGTTAATGTTTATTTTTACTTATTTTTTCATAATTGTTATTGTTAATAAAGTTAATTAATTATTTATGTTAATAAAAAACCACGCATCGGATTGAAGCACGCGCGCGCGCGCGCGCACACACACACACACACACACACACACACACACACACACACACATATATATATATACCATGCCCAGGCAAGAACGCAAGAACCATATGAAATTAAGTTATATTTTAAAATAACCCCGTGGAGACCTTCCTTTTCCTTTTGGGGACTCGCTCTTGCCCCAGTTTTTCTGTCAAGAGCCAAAAGTTGAACAATAAAAGGGAATTAGGTAATTCTTAAATCTTTTAAAATGGATTTAAAACAGTTTCATTGAAGTTCAAGTGATTTCGGAGAAACTTTTGTACATATACAGTAAATATTAAAATGTACGATGTCAAATATAATGTAAATTTGTGTGTTACAAAGTCCATATACAGGGTGTTCCAGGTCGACCCTAGAAATATGGAAATTGGCGGAATTTGTAGCAAGTAGGTACTAATTCAATGTGTCAGGTGGACCCTATAAGAAGCGACGAAGTACAATATGTTGTTTTATTGTTATTATTGTTTACGTACAATACTATACAAGATAGGTTCTACGTGTTCATGTTCATTTGCAATTTTCATATTTCTAGGGTCGACCTGAAAAAATACCCTGTATATACTGCATATATGCTTTAAAAGTGAGAGTAGAGACATTACTGTACAGACTTTACAGCCACACCTACACTTTTCCTCGTATGTGTATATATTGTAATGTATATGGTTGTAAATTTGACTTGGTCCGCAATCGATATGAACCGTGACTTGATGGATACCGTAATGAAATTGACTGGATTCTTTGGATCTGATATATTTGCATGTCCGTTATATAATAGATATAGAGTGTAACATATTTGTGGATAGTAGTCTATTATGACTTGATCCTCTGGATCGAGAGATTCTATCTTTAGTTTTAAATCGATAATTAATTATTTTTAAATTGATAATGTATAGGGTTGTAAATTTTGACTTGGTCCGCAATCGATATGGACCGTGACTTGATGGATACCGTAATAAAATTGACTGGATTCTTTGGATCTGATATATTTGCATGTCCGTTATAAATAGATATAGAATGTAACATATTTGTGGATAGTAGTCTATTATGACTTGCTCCTCTGGACCGAGAGATTCTATCTTTAGTTTTAAACCGATAATTAATTATTTTTAAATTGATAATTATTTAGTTTCGTAAAAATTGGTCGTTGCCAATTTACCGGCAGTTTTTAAATAAGTTTCTTATGTTCTTGTGGTTCGGAACCCACGTAAAATTGTAGGTCCCCTCCGCCACCACGGAGGACATACACAATACACGATTACGAACACAGTTCGGTAGACCAGCCATGAGTGGATCCTAGGGTCTTTGTTGGTCTGAAACATTATAACATTATATATATATATATATATATATATATATATATATATATATATATATATATATATATATATATATATATATATATATATATTCCTTCAGTATATATATATATATATATATATATATATTCCTTCAGTATATATATATACTTTTCAACCTTTCAAATGTTCCGTACGATGATTTGATTCACATTTCACGAAGGTCAAGCTTGTCACCCCTCCTCTCAAGTTGGCCTGGTGAAGTAGAGAGTTGGTTTCTTATGCTCTCCACCTCACATAGCCAGGTACGTCAGGCTCATCTGGGATTGTTCTGAGCCAAGCTTCTAATCTTCTTTTGAAGATATCTACCGCAACGCCACTCGCGTTCTTTAGTTCCTTGGGCAGCTGGTTAAACAGTCTTGGTCCTTTCACAACAAAACTATTTTCCTGTCTAGCCTTTAATTTGAGAACATGCACATTCTTCCTTTTCTACTCTCCACTGTTGTTTGGGGGGTTATAGGGTTCAGAGTAAGATTAGGGGCTAGTTCCTCCATTATTTTCAGTGTAAATAATGGTGTACCTCTCTCTTCTTCTTTCTAGTGAATATAAGTTTAATTCACGTAACCTTTCCCAGTAATTTAGTGCTTTGCACCCCTTGATCTTGGCTGTGAAGCTTCTCTGAAACCTTTCTAGCTGAGTAATGTCTTCTTTTTTATATGGGGATGTTAGGACTGAGCAGTATTCCAACTTGGGTATGATCAGTGTTTTCATTAGAGGAATCATTATATTCCTATCCCTTTGTTTAAAGGTGCTCAGTGCCTGTCCAGTTATTCTTTTTGCTCTCTTTACTGCTATCTTATTTTATTTTCAGATTTCGCGTCATCAGGCATTACAACACCTAAATCTTTTGCTTTAGAATTTCTCTGAATTTCCTGTCCATTTGGGGTATAATATTCCATGGATTTTAGGTCCTTCCTTCTTCCGTACCTTAACAGTTGAAATTTCTCAGTGTTAAATTTCATATTGTTGCCATTTGAGCAATTGTAGATTCTGTTCATGTTTGTTTGTAAAGATCCTATACCCTCTTGGTTTTTTATTTTTCTACTATCTTTGTGTCATCGGCAAACGATGTTACTGTGCTGTCTCTGGTAACGTCCTCATCTATGTCAGTTAGCATGATTATGAAGAGTAGTGGAGTTAATACTGCTCCTTGTGGTTCTGAGGTAAGGACTTTTGATTCTGATGAAGATATTCCTTGAACTGTAACGACTTGCTGCCGCTCACTAAGCAAATTATATATCCATTTTTCTACTTTTACTCTTTGCCCATATATTTCAGTTTATATGCAATGATTCACTTGTCGAACGCCTTGGCAAAGTCTGTGTATATCACATCAAATTTTCATTACTTTCAAGTGCATCAATAATGTTGTTGTAGCGTTCCATTACTTGTAATAGGCATGATTTGCCTCACCGGAATCCACGTTATTATCATTGAATTTTTTCCCCGAGTTTCCAAGATATCATAGATTTTTTCTCTAATTATTCTTTCAAATATTTTAGTGAGACGAGATGTAAGCGACATTGGCCTATAGTTTTTGGCCTCGGATCGATCTCCTCCTTTATATATTGGAACTATGTTCACTCTCTTCAGAATGCTTGGTATTCCTTCGTGTTGAGTGATCGTCTTCATATCCAATATGACTGCTTAACGATTGCAGTCTTGCATTGTTTGATTAGTGTGGCATTCCATTTGTCCGGTCCTGCCGCCGAATGTGCTTTAGTTCCCTTATAGCTTGTGTAATATCATTTAATGATCATTCACTTAAATTTAATGAAGCAAATGTATCACACTGTGTCTTAGCATAAAATGTAAAAAACCTTTTGGAGTTTCATTTTTCTGTCGCGTGCCATAGCTCGAAATCTACGGGTTTCTCAATCAATGTTTATATGGTCTTTTTTCTTTACTTTTGTCTCAAGAATACACCCTGCGATTTATAAAACACATTTATGAATCACCCTGTATGTATATATATACATATATACTGTTGTTTGCAGTTAAAATGTATATATATATGTACGGCATGCGAAGGTGCCCCCTCAGGGCATTGGTTTCTGCTCGTATGTAGGAGAATTACGACTTCTGATTGATCGAGGCCCATGGTGTAGTGGATAACATATCTGACCGGCAATCGGAAGATCCCGGGTTCGATTCCCGGGTGGTTACCTCATTTTTTCATTTGTTCGTTCTCCCTCCTCATCTTGGGCGGAACGTTCTTCTACACAAGCGTCGTTCTTTACATATATATATATATGGGAATGAACTCAGAATGGTCCCCTGAGTTTTTTATGATACACACAGACAGTGCATGGAACAAGGAACTCTTCTGGGATAATTAAATCCACTATAGTCCGAATAAGTAATGGTAAATGACAAATACCAGTTTTTCTTTTTCATGATGCTAGCCCGACGCGAGTGACCCGTTGCCCGCGTCGGGCTAGCATCATGAAAAAGAAAAACTATGGTATTTGTCATTTACCATTACTTATTCGGACTATAGTGGATTTAATTTTCCCAGAAGAGTTCCTTGTTCCATGCACTATCTGTGTGTATCATATATATATATATATATATGGTTGACAAAAGTAAATAGACACCACGATGATTGTTTTCGAGAACAACTGTCAAAACTCGTCAATGGAATGGCAGAACGTGTGTCAGCTTTACATAATAAAAGGGGAAAAGTGGTAAACACTATGATTCTAAACATAATTATTCAATAAAGCTGTTATTAACTATTGACTTTTATTATCAAATTCAAAACTGAAGAGAAACCGAAGGGGTCTATTTATTTTTACGAACCCTCTGTATATATATATATATATATATACATACACGTGGCGTATCTACGAGGAGAGAGTGGAGCAGTTTGCTCCAAGCGCAAGCCCCGAAGGGCCGCTGCTGTAAGTGAATGTAGAGTGCCCCCTAGGTTTAAGGTGCGCCGTGTCTGGAGTCGGTTATATTTGTTTTATAATTTTATATTTATTTATTTTTTTTATAAATATTTACATATATTTACTTAATTTTTTGTAAATAAATTTAAAATAATACGTAACTAACTTGGAATTTTGAAGCATGTGCTAAGCTTTATAAGCTTATAAATACTGTATAACTTATAAGCTTTTAAAGCTACCTATTTCATACATTTTATTATATGGTGAGATGTGATGTTTACATAATTACATCTTTCCGCCTGTTTATGACCTCCCATTTTTCAAACGCAGAGTTTCCAAGCATCTCGAAAACTCTGGACCTTGATTTTGACTCTCTTCTTTTTCTGTTGGTTGGGGGGGGGAGGGGTGCGCTTTTGAGGGCATTCGCACTTGGCCCCTCCTTCCTGCATAAAAATAAAACATAATAAATCTATAAAATTATTTTCTGTAGTTACGTTTGAATGTGACAACAAAATAAATTAATCTTAGGATCATGGGAGCGCTTAGAAATTCTTGCTCCAGGGCGCCGAAAACCTAGCTACGCCACTATACACACACACACACACACACACACACCACACACACACACACACAAAGAAAACATATCTTAACAAGAGATATAAGAAATTAAGATGAAGTTAATTAAAATTTTTGCCGATAGGAAATGATAAATATAGTGTATTATATGGTATTATACGATATAATATAATGGTGTATTAAATATTTTGTTGCTTCATAATGTTGCGGAGTGTATGGGACGCAATATCCAAGAAATTAAACTGTAAATTTAGAAGACTGTAAACATTGTCAGCTTTTATGAACTTTTCAGATCATTAACTTACGAAATGATGTAGCACGTATATATATATATATATATATATATATATATATATATATATATATATCAGTTCAACACATGAACAAAGGTAAGAGTTAACGTGAGGCAAGATGAATATAAACCTATGGTACTTTCGGAGGTTTGGTTGGCTTTTGGGCTTGTCTTGGTTTAGTCAGTTTACGTCGAATGAACTCACGTCAGTCAGAAGAATAGCTAATCAATCTTCTAATGCACCCGTTTTGTACCCTACAGTTCTCGCGCGGTATAGTTTTAGTGGGCAGCAATTTGGGAGGCTGGAATGACTAATAGACTGACCTGGTTTCATCGAAAGGTGTCTTAAAGTTTCGAGCTTTACATACTGTACATACCCACTCTTATGAACCATCTCCTTTCGTTGTTGTAGTGAATGTTTTGCAGTTAAATACTCACATGCTGAAAGAAGATTGTGCCACAGGTTGCACCTCCAGAACCACCGCCACCACCACTCAGTGGAAGAGAGAAAAGACGTTGCGAGTTTTTCCTTGGGTATTTGTGGAATCCCTTTTATGACCTTTTTTGAGACCACCTTCCTCGTCAGCTGCGTAAACGAAGTCTTTTCAAATATGCAGCAGGTTCTAAAGAAAATTCGAAGTGAAGGTATCCTGCATATTTCCATACTTGGCAACCCCACCGATTTGAAGGCTATTCTACCGCCTACCGATTTTACTTTTATGCTCAGAATGCACTAGAATGCATCATTTAAGGCTAGATTTTAAAAAATTGCCTATGTAGGGGTATGCTTCCGAACCCCTGGAATTGATTACAAATCCTACCGCTTTTGCTTTTTAAAATGTTGACAAGTATGTATTTCCTAAGTAAAATGGACAGGAAATAATGGATTATATAGGTTCCCCGTAGCTCCAAGTGCTTGTCTGTGGTCGCCCTCCATCCTTTCCAACATTTAACAAAAGAATTCACTAAGTCCTCTTGGCGGAACCATGTCTGAAGATGTCATTCACTTCCAAAGCCCTTATAAACAATATAGTCAGTCGAAGCAGCAGGATCGATTTTCAGAATTCTCTCAAGGGAAAAAAATATATTTTTTTCCTTTACAAGTAAATTGTGCAGACCGAACTATAGGAACAGCTTCCCCCTCCTTAAGATCTACAGTCTGGAAAGAGGAAGAGATAAACACGTTATTATTATGAATATATGTATGTATGGAAGGTCTCAAATGGTATAATTCCAAATTTGGGGGACTACGTCGTGGTCCCATCGCAACATCGCTTACCGTCGGACTTCCTCTAAAAGTCCCCACAATTAAAGAAGCACAATATTTTACTCTCTTTCTACGGATGCTTAAACTTTAAAATAAGCTCAGAACCTTACACCTTACTTACACCACTCTATCTTCAAATTTAATTCCAGTTTTAATTTACAATCATAATAATTATGATAATACAGGACAAAAACCTCCGTCTGTTCGACATTCAAGTGGTTGATATCCTTACTTTGTTATAGATTTTGTTTCCTTATTAAATTTGCCGAAATATTATTAAAAATTTCGTTATTCAAACCTTAAGTACAACATACAACTTTATTCAGCTTTGCGACGTATTATACACAGTAGTTGCCGCCTCGCCAATAATTAATTTAATTTTATCCTCCTTTATGTAAGATTCGGTATGTAGTATCAATATCCATTTTTTGTTTGCTTTAATGTAAACATTTATGTAACTACTGTTTCAATGCAGTGAGAGATCTATTTGGTGTGAAATACAATGCCTTTGACCGAACTGTCGTCACCGCCAAACGCCTGAGAGTAACCTCGGTACTTGTTGACGCCCAAAATGATGGATTTCCTTATTCAATTATAGCCTTTCCCTCTTTTGAATTTCTCAAGAGTATACTTTAGTAATTGTCGTATGCCATTTAGTTATGCGTATTCATATGTATGTGTCTTCGCTTTTTATCCTTTCACGTTAGTCTTTATTATTTGTAACATCTCATTATCAGATTATTTTATTAATGCTCACATACTATCCACAACATGTACGAAATACTGTATATACTGGTAAATTTTATTTCACAGAGTGTTTACCTACAATTACTTTACCTTTATGTTTTATTCTTTACGCTTATTTGTTTTATAAATGCACTCCTAAAAAGTTTTACGTACAAGTTACATATCAGTTACGTATTTAACGTAACCCTTATGTAACACTGAAATCAATGGGTAACAATAACGTAACCTCTTCAACTTGAACAAAGCCAAAACTACTAACCGCTATTCTGTTTCGTAACCTTTCGTTATTTGGTTTTCATTCCTCTCAATTCCGTTACTTAGGCGTAGCGTTTAAAACAATGAAGTCTACGAAATCACCTCAAGAGACTTCAAAATTTTACTAAAATGCTTAGGATCGAAAATGTCTACATGGAACAGAGTATGCTTTCCCTTCAGTATTATTGCAGGGGGACATATTTTCCGATATATATATATATATATATATATAATATAATATATATATATAATATATATATATATATATATATATATATATATATAATGTTATAATGTTATAATGTTTCAGACCAACAAAGACCATAGGATCCACTCATGGCTGGTCTACCTAACTGTGTTCGTAATCGTGTATTGTGTATGTCCGTGGTGGCGGAGGGGACCTACAATTTTACGTGGGTTCCGAACCACAAGAACATAAGAAATTTATGTAAAAACTGCCGGTAAATTGGCAACGACCAATTTTTACGAAACTAAATAATTATCAATTTAAAACTAATTAATTATCGATTTAAAACTAAAGATAGAATCTCTGGATCCAGAGGATCAAGTCATAATAGACTACTATCCACAAATATGTTACACTCTATATCTATTTATAACGGACATGCAAATATATCAGATCCAAAGAATCCAGTCAATTTCATTACGGTATCCATCAAGTCACGGTCCATATCGATTGCGGACCAAGTCAAAATTTACAATCATATACATTACAATATATACACTTACGAGAAAAAGTGTAGGTGTGGCTGTAAAGACTGTACAGTAATGTAGAAATGTGTGTGCACCCATTTTGGGTCTCATTTAAAGGTGTTTGTGGGGCAAGTGAAGATCATGAGTTTTTCAATACCTCACAGTACTATGGGGGGCACCGCTCGGCAGAGGAATCTCTTTAAATGGGGTGTGTAAGGACAGAGAGTATCCCCTAACCCAAGACGCTGCCTCCCTATATCCCACAACACTTGTGTTGAGCTGTGGGATCTATCCCCAGAAAGCCTTAATTTTACTACCTTAAACTATACCCTTTCTATCAACATATGCGTCTAATCGATTTTTAAACATGTTTATAGACGTGCTACTAATTACTTCTACCGGCAAACTATTCCAGCTATTTACTATTCTATGCGTAAAAAAGTTTTTCGCAACTGCTGTCTCGAACCTTCTACTTGTCAACTTACACCCGTTATTTCTAGTCCTATTATATTGAGATATTTCGAAAAAGCTATCTCTATCTACGTTATCGAACCCATTCATAATTTTGAAAACCTGGATTAGATCACCCCTTAACCTCCTAGTCTCGAGTGTTGTCAATTTTAACTCCTTAAGCCTTTCCTCGTACGACTTTGACCTAAGCGACGGAATCATCTTAGTTGCTCGTCTTTGAACTCTTTCGATTTTGTCTATATCTTTGCGCATATGCGGATTCCAAAATTGGACCGCGTACTCCAAATGGGGTCTAACTAATGATTTATAAAGTGGAACTATAATATCGCGCGATTTGTACTCAAAATTTCGAGCTATAAAACCTAACACTTTGTTCGCCTTATTGACCTGCTGTACTTTGTTTCGCTACTTTTAAATCACCCGTGACTATAACTCCTAAATCTTTTTCCTGCTCTACGCTTGTTAAATCTTTCCCTGACATACTATACGCAAAATTTCCGTTACGCGAACCTATATGCAAAATTTTGCACTTATCAACGTTAAATCTCATTTGCCATGTGACTGACCAATCAACGATTTTATTCAGATCTTCCTGAATTTTACCTCTATCTTCGTCATTAATCGCCCTACCACCCAGCTTCGTGTCATCCGCAAACTTTGAAACTGTACTGACTAGGCCGACATCTAAATCGTTAATATATATAAGAAAAAGCAAGGGGCCCAATACAGAACCCTGAGGAACGCCACTCGCTACATTAGCCCAACACGACTCCGCTCCATCAACGACCACCCTCTGTTTCCTGCCTCGCAACCACTCTTCTAGCCAATTTATTACTACACCCCTGATTCCATGAGCCTTAGTTTTTTCAATGAGTCTTTTGTGCGGCACGGTGTCAAACGCTTTTTGAAAATCTAAATACACTACATCAACCGCCCGATGTCTATCGTAAACGTCAACCACGCTTTGGAAAAATTCTAAAAGATTAGTTAAGCAAGATTTGTTTCGCCTAAATCGTCAAAATTCTTAGCATCTTTATTTAATCCAAACGTTTCATTCCATCCTAGGAACATCTTCAGTGGAAGTCAACTAAATTTAATAAATTAAAAACTGAAAACTATAATTAAAATAGAAGTAAAAAAGGAAAATTAAATGAGAATAATATGTAAAAATAGTGCTATAAACATTATGGTGAAAACGAAACCACAAAACACACCTCCAATAAACGATGCCAAAAACATATTGAAGCCACGTTAAAGAGAAAGTGCGAGAACATCTCGGGAAAAAAGTGGTTGGTTGGTCATTTAATTGAGTTTTATTCCATGTAAAGTTTAATGGATGAAGTCTGTTCATTAAGAGATGGCCTATGAGGTTTAATGTACAGAGATTCAAGTATTTTCAAACTAAGGTCCTCCGAATTAGTTTCTAAGATTGAAAAATTATTTAAGACTATGAAAAAATTATTTAAGACTATGGAATAAGAAGTATCAAAACGATGATTATTAACGCTGAATATTCTCGTTTTGATAGAGGTTAACTACTACTGGGAAAAATACCTTCGTGCTTACTGATCCTATATTTTAATTGTAAAGTGGTTTCACCCACGCTATTCGGTATTTATTTTTCATTTTTTGTCCCACTTCGCCTTTAGATTTTAATTATAATTTTAAGAATTGCAATTATTAATTTCTAATTTATTAAATTTAGCTTACTTCCACTGAAGACATTCCTAGGATGGATCGAAACGTTTGGACTAAATAAAGATGCTAAGAATTTTGACGAGTCTTCATATTCCTCATTAAACGAGGCCGAAAACAAACAGGCGACAAAGAGTGTAAAGACAACACACAGCATAAGGGCAACGAAGGACACAAACACAACTAGCACAAATAGGACAAAACAAGAGGGCAGTCAAGAAAACGGAGTGAAACTGCTCCCCAATAAGGAGCAAAAAACAAAGGCCAAGAGTAAATATGGGGAAGGAATTATATGCAGGTATTATATAAAAGATAATTGCAGATTTAAAAGAGGACAATGTATATATGAACATCCCCCAATATGCAATTTCTTCTATAATAATGGTCATTGTAAATTTGGAGACGGATGTAAATTCTACCACCCAGACATCTGCAGGACTTACACAAAATATGGAACCTGCAAATTCGGGAAAAAATGCTACTATCAACATCTCCCGACGGACTCAAAGAACAAAGGAAAAAGTTTAAATGACAATAGGAATAACAATAACAATAGGAACAACAATAGGAACACAATAAACGAACAAGAAAATTTTTTCAACATCGCGGACACGTTACGGATGCTAAATGTCATCCACATGCAGTTGACACAGCTGGAAACCCCCGAGCCAAACCGCTACCGGGCAATAAGTCACCAGTACAAGTAGGCGGAAACGGATCTCTCTCGGAGGATCACAGGGCAACGAATCAAGCTATATCGAAGGAAAACGAACTTGAAATTCGCAAGGGGCAACGAAAAACAGAGAACATAAAAATTGTCCTGGCTAATATTCAAGGAATAAGACCAAACCAGTCACTCAATACGGTTTCGTACCTGAAAGGATTTATGGACGAAACAAGGGCGGACATCGCATGCCTCACAGAAACTCATCTTAAAGATTGCCAAGGAAATTGTGAAAACTGCGAACATTGTATTGATAAGAAAAAGATAAATATAGAGGGCTTCAACTTACTAAGAGCGGATAGAACGACGAGACGTAAAGGTGGCTGTGCTATATATGTACAGGAAGGTCATATGACAGAGACGATAATAAGTAAATCAAACAGCTATGTGAAACTCCAAGCAGCGAAAATAGAAAAACTAAACGTGATAGTAATAGTCATCTAGAGACCTCCAAGCAGCCCAACCGAAAAATTCTCGGAGGCCATTGATGACATCAGAAAGCTAATAAAGGCCATAAACCCTCCATCCCCCCAATATAATGATCTGCGGAGACTCTAACTTCCCATTTATAAAATACAAAAAGGTGGATAGGAATATATATATTCACCAGGACAAGGGGGGCACAAGAGAAGACCAGGAGCAAGCAAAAATGTTGATGGCTCTCACAAACGAGTTTATGCTGACACAGGAGATAACAGAAAATACCAGAAAAAATAACTGCCTGGATCTGGTGTTCACGAATAACACGAACTTGATTGCTGATATAAAAATAACCCCAACCATTATCTCAGACCACAACTTAATCGAGATATCAACAAATATGACGACAGCATTAAAAGACAATACACATATTGAGGAAAGAAGTAAATTCGGAGCCTTTAACTTTAACTCCAAGACTATAAATTGGGAAGCAATCAGATCGCACATGGCCCAAATAGAATGAAGAACAATTTTCGAGAATAAAACAAATGAAGAAATGTTAACAACTTTGGAAGAAAAAACGCTGAGAATTTTAGAAAAATATGCTCCAAAATCACAGCCAAAAGGAAAGAGGAGCTGGCTAGAGAGGCAAAAGAGAAGACTTTTCAGCAAAAGAAAGAGAGTGGAGGCGAAGTTAGGCAACTGCGGAGATAATGACAGGAAAGCAATAAAAGAAAAACTGGAGGGTATCGATAGGGAAATACAAGCCCTGATTAAGGACCATACAGAGAGGGAAGAGGAAAAGGCGGTAGAAGCAATAAAGGAAAATCCAAAATACTTTTATAGCTATGCAAAAAGGAAAACAAAAACGCGCGCTGCTATTGAGCCCTTAAGGACGAGAAATAATGAACTAACTGACGATCCAAAAGAAATATCTGATACATTGAGAGCTCAATATGAATCAGTTTTCAGTACCCCAAAAAGTGACAAAGCGATACCTGACATAAATGCATTCTTTGAAGAGGAATTGCAAGGAGAGTATATAACAGACTTTGATTTTACACCAGAAGATGTAGCGAGAGCTATAGGACAAATGAAACCACATTCAGCTGCAGGTCCGGACAATTGGAACGCATTATTGATTAAAAACTGTAAAAACGAAATAGCTACACCTTTATACTGGATGTGGAGAAGATCCATAAACACGGGAAATACCGAGCATCTTGAAAAGAGCAAACATTGTCCCTATATATAAAGGAGGGGATAGATCTCAAGCAAAGAACTATAGACCAGTGTCATGACGTCCCACCTCACCAAAGTATTTGAAAGAATAGTTAGAGAGAAAATTTATGACTTCCTGGAGACACGGGAAAGATTCAACGAAAATCAGCATGGATTCCGATCAGGTAGATCATGCCTATCACAACTAATAGAACACTACAACAATATCCTAGATGCATTGGAAGGCAATGACAACCACGATGTTATATACACAGATTTTGCTAAAGCTTTCGACAAATGTGACCATGGTATAATAGCACATAAAATGAAATATATGGGAATAACAGGCAAAGTGGGAAAATGGATCTACAACTTCCTCAGAGAACGTATGCAGGTCGTCAAAATTCAAGGTATATCATCATCAGAATCGGAAGTACGCAGCTCAGTACCACAAGGGACAGTACTGGCCCCACTCTTGTTCATTATCATGCTAACAGACATAGACAGCGGAGTAAACAGCAACAGTATAGTAACATCCTTTGCAGACGATACAAAGATCAGTAGAAAAATCAGCGATGTACATGATGTGGAGGCCTTGCAGAGGGACACGAACAAAATATACAAATGGTCAGAGGACAACAATATGTCATTTAACACCGAGAAATTTCAGCTCCTGAGAGATGGTAGAAAAGAGGAACTTAAACAGACTGCATATTATGTTCTAGATAGACAGGAAATTAGAGAAGCACGAAAGTGATCGATTTCGGGATAATAATGACAGATGATGCGAAATTCGAAACACAAAATCAGATAGCGATAAATAAAGCAAAAAGAGCCACCGGACAGGTACTAAGAACGTTCAAGAGAAGGGACAGGACAGTAATGATTCCCCTGCTAAAAACACTGATTATACCAAAACTTGAATACTGCTCAGTATTGACGTCCCCATATAAAGAGGAAGAAACTAATAAACTAGAAGAAACGCAAAGGCATTTCACAGCCAAGATTGATGGCTGCAAAGAACTCAACTACTGGGAAAGACTACGTAAACTAAATCTGTACTCCCTGGAAAGAAGAAGAGAGAGGTATATCATAATCTACATATGAAAAATGATCGAAAAACTGGTACCAAACCTAAAACTAAACCCAATTACCATTCAAACAACACTGGAAAATAGGAAAGGCAGAATGTGTAGTCTTCCCAAATTGAAGGCCCGACAAGGGACCTCCTCAACTCTGAAGGAAAATAGCTTGGTTGTCAGGGGGCCAAGACTTTTCAACCAGCTTCCTAAGGACCTCAGAAACGTAACGGGTGTCAAAGTTGAAGTCTTCAAGAGAAGACTGGATGCCTGGCTCAGGACGGTTCCAGATGAGCCGGGCGTGTCTGGCTATGTACGGTGGAGAGCGCAAGAAAGCAACTCGCTCCTCCACCAAGCCAGACCTAGAGGCGGGGCCACCAGCTTGACCTCCGTGTGAAGAGAGACCAACGCATGAAACAACATAAGGTTCATAAGGTAAGGTGTATATATATACCGTATATATATATATATATATATATATATATATACAAACTCAGAATGGTCCCCTAAGAAACTTATATGTTAAACACAGACCGTGCATGGAACAAGGAACTCTTCTGGGAAAATTAAATCCACTATAGTCCGAATAAGTAATGGTAAATGACAAATACCATAGTTTTTCTTTTTCATGATGCTAGCCCGACGTGGGCAACGGGTCTCTCGCAAAGAGGTCCCATAAATATAGCTTCCCTCACCAGCTATCTGCAAAGCAGACAGGATCCAGCTTTGGGACATGGATCTAGGGTTTAAAGCAAGCCTAGTCCCACTACATTCAGAACCTCTATGTAAGTAAAAGACTCGTTGCATTCACGTCGGATTGAATAAATCAAAGAAAAAGGGGTAACTATTGTATTTTTAGCCAAAAAAACAAAACTTAAACCTCAACCGGGACATTGAGCGTCCACTTTTCAAGGCACGTAACACGTCCGTTTAATATACACAAACTCAGAATGGTCCCCTGAGAAACTTATATGTTAAACACAGACCGTGCATGGAACAAGGAACTCTTCTGGGAAAATTAAATCCACTATAGTCCGAATAAGTAATGGTAAATGACAAATACCATAGTTTTTCTTTTTCATGATGCTAGCCCGACGTGGGCAACGGGTCTCTCGCAAAGAGGTCCCATAAATATAGCTTCCCTCACCAGCTATCTGCAACGCAGACAGGATCCAGCTTTGGGACATGGATCTAGGGTTTAAAGCAAGCCTAGTCCCACTACATTCAGAACCTCTATATAAGCAAAAGACTCGTTGCATATATATATATATATATATATATATATATATATATATATGGGAATGAACTCAGAATGGTTCCCTGAGTTTTTTTATGATGCACACAGACCGTGCATGGAACAAGGAACTCTTCTGGGATAATTATATCCACTATAGTCCTAATAAGTAATGGTAAATGACAAATACCATAGTTTTTCTTTTTTATGATGCTAGCCCGACGTGGGCAACGGGTCCCTCGCAAAGAGGTCCCATAAATATAGCTTCCCTCCCTCACCAGCTGGATCCTGTCTCCCTTGCAGATAGCTGGTGAGGGAAGCTATATTTATGGGACCTCTTTGCGAGGGACCCGTTGCCCACGTCGGGCTAGCATCATAAAAAAGAAAAACTATGGTATTTGTCATTTACCATTACTTATTCGGACTATAGCGGATTTAATTATCCCAGAAGAATTCCTTGTTCCATGCACGGTCTGTGTGTATCATATATATATATATATATATATATATATATATATATATATATATATATATATATATATATAAATCAATATGAATATGAAAACAAGAGATACGACTCTCAACATTTATTGGCCAAACGTTTCGGTCCACTCAGTGGCCATCTTCAGTGACTAAATAGAAGCATCTAAAAATAATCATAAATCTAAAGTAAATACAAATGTCAAACTGTACAATAATAAAATCTAATACAAAAAAGTTAAAAAGTTGTTAAAAAAAAAAAACTATCTGGATTATGAAACAAAGTAAAAATAAAACTAACTAAAATTTCAAAAATTAAAAGTTTCAAAATATTATGTTTAAAATTTAAAAAATTTAAAAAATTTAAAATTTTGTAAAAAGGACTGACCTGGATGGTAAAAGTTACAAATGACAAGTGGAGACAAAGGAAAAAACAACTTAAGTTAGTGCGGTAGTTGCGTTAAAAAGGTGTTGGTTGGTTAGGAAGTATGTAATTTTATCGAGGAATGGCTATCGTTTAGTTCTGGGTTTAATTTCTTGATAAAAATGGATTCTAAAATTTTAAGATCAAGTGAATTAGAAGCAGACGACAAAATAGCAAAGGAGTCCTAGGGGCACGGGTGGTCATGGGTCTCTGAATGATGCCGAATAGCAGAGGATTCAGGAGTGGAAAGAGGGCGAGAAGTTCGATAAGAAAAACCCAAATGCTTCGAAATCCTAAGTTATAACTGTAGGGCAGTCTGCCCCACATAACGACTTTGGCAGGTCGCACATGTATATAAATAAATAACAAAGGATCTCAAAAGCACGGGGAGGTGATCTTTATGGCGAAAAAAGTATTGCAGAGAATTAGAATTAGAAGTAATGATTATAAAGTCGCATTGAGGGAAATGTCTGTCCAAAATAAAGTGGACATCTTTATTAAGTTGAAAAGTTAGTTGGTCTAAAAATGGAAGCTTAAGAACAATACAATAAGAACAATAAGAACAATACAATAAAATTTCATTTCTTGATGTTACCATAAATAAACATAGTACAGGCTTCTCAACACAAGTATACAGAAAACCAACTACTACCCAACTCGGTACTCATTTTTTCAGCAATATTCCACTTAGTTTTAAGCTGGCTAGTATTAAAAGTCGTATTTTTAGAGCCTATCACCTTTGTTCAAGTTGGTCTTTATTTGACTTAGAAATTCAGTATCTTAAGAGATTTTTCAACTATAATTTTTATTGTACTTTGACTTTTGAGACTTTAATTTCTAAATTTTTAAATAACCTATATTCACCTAAAATAATTCAGTCCACGGTTCCGAAACAGAAGGTTTATCTTAAGCTTCCATTTTTAGACCAACTAACTTTTCAACTTAATAAAGATGTCCACTTTATTTTGGACAGACATTTCCCTCAATGCGACTTTATAATCATTAATTCTAATTCTAATTCTCTGCAATCCTTTTTTCGCCATAAAGATCACCTCCCCGTGCTTTTGAGATCCTTTGTTATTTATTTATATACATGTGCGACCTGCCAAAGTCGTTATGTGGGGCAGACTGCCCTACAGTTAAAACTTAGGATTTCGAAGCATTTGGGTTTTTCTTATCGAACTTCTCGCCCTCTTTCCACTCCTGAATCCTCTGCTATTCGGCATCATTCAGAGACCCATGACCACCCGTGCCCCCAGGACTCCTTTGCTATTTTGTCGTCTGCTTCTAATTCACTTAATCTTAAAATTTTAGAATCCCTTTTTATCAAGAAATTAAACCCAGAACTAAACGATAGCCTTTCCTCGATAAAATTACATACTTCCTAACCAACCAACACCTTTTTAACGCAACTACCGCACTAACTTAAGTTGTTTTTTTCTTTGTCTCCACTTTTCATTTGTAACTTTTACCATCCAGGTCAGTCCTTTTGACAAAATTTTAAATTTTTTAAATTTTTTAAATTTTAAACAATATTTTGAAACTTTTAATTTTTGAAATTTTAGTTAGTTTTATTTTTACTTTGTTTCATAATCCAGATAGTTTTTTTTTTTTAACAACTTTTTAACTTTTTTGTATTAGATTTTATTATTGTACAGTTTGACATTTGTATTTACTTTAGATTTATGATTATTTTCAGATGCTTCTATTTAGTCACTGAAGATGGCCACTGAGTGGACCGAAACGTTTGGCCAATAAATGTTGGGAGTCGTATCTCTTGTTTTCATATTCATATTGAGGATAAGGTTCCCGAAGAACACTTCTATCGTAACTATATATATATATATATATATATATATATATATATATATATATATATATATATATATATATAGTGACACGACTTCTTCAGCGACGCACTTCAAGTGCTTCGTTGGCGACATCTACAGACAATCATTTATTCACGAGCGTTTCTTCTTCACAATATTTGTGTGGGTATACCTCACCCTTGGAAGAAGATGACGTCACAACATACCGACGAGGCACTGCAGCTCAACTTCCCTCCTCAGTGACACGTTAGCTTCTTTATCTAACGACGACGTAACAGGCCGTTTTTGGCCTGGTGTCATTTATTAACTTAATATTTCTTCTAGTTTCTCCTACGTATACTAAATCACAACTTTTACGGGGAATGCTGTAGACACAGGCTTGCTCCTGTTTTGCAACGTTATTCCTAACCAATTTACTTTTTACGGTGGACGGACGCATATTTGAACGCCAAAGCAAACTTAAAATCTTTCATCGACGGTTTTACTCTTTCTAAGCCGGCAATGTAAGGCAAACTCACATATTGTTTTTGGTTAACTGAAGGTTCCCGAGGGGGAAACTGGAAGAAATATTGAAACCTGTATTAAGGAACACAAATATGCCTTCAGAAGTTGTAATACTAATAATGCCATGTTTTATCACGCCACCCAGAATAATCATGCTATAGATTGGGAATCAAATAAAGTACTTTATAAATGTAACAATTATGTCAAAAGAAAAATAATAGAATCTGTATGTATAGATAAAGTAGATAATTTTAATTTGTGCGAAGGTACTTATAAGTTAGACCCTTTAATGAGATTCTTGGTCAAAAAATCCCTTACAGAGTCGGGGGAACGGGTTCTAACCTAGTGTAAATTTCTTAAAGGTCTCTGGATTGTTTCCTTACTCGCTTTTAGTTCATTCAATTTTTTTTTTTTTTTGGGGTAAAATGTAAATGGAATAATAAACGCAAATGTAAATGTAATAATGGAAGCAATAAATGGGGAAATAAATATAAATGCAACAGATGTAATAATAAAGGTAATATTCTAAATTTAATAATTAGTGTAAAGGTAATAATAAATGTTAAAAAAAATGTAAATGCAATAATAAATGCAGTAATTATGTCAAAATATTAGAATCTGTATGTATAGAACAAGAAGCCAGTTTTAATTTCTGTGAATGTACTTATAAGCGGGACCCTGTAATAAAATGTCCTTCTGGTGTTGGGAGAACGGGATCTAACCTACAGTAGGTGCGAATTTCTCAATGGTCTCTGGATTGTTTCCTTCTCGCCTTTTTCATTCGTTTTTTGGTTAATAAATTCTGTATAATAAACAACAATGTAATAACCAATGTAATAATAAATTTATAATTTCTGTAATAAATAATAATGCAATATTAAATGTAATAAATTTAATAATAAATGTAATAATTATGTAAAAAAATAATAGAATCTGTATGTATAGAACAAGAAGATAGTTTTAAATTTGTGCGAATGTACTTATAAGCGGGTCCCTTTAATGAAAATGCCCTTCCGGTGTCGGGAGAACGGGATCTAACCTAGGTGCGAATTTCTTAACGGTCCTTGGACTGTTTTCCCTCTTGTTTTGGTTCATTCGTTTTACTGTATCCACCCGAGGAGGATGCCAGTGGGCATCGAAACTGTTGTGGAAATAAACTCTGTCTATTAGATTGGGTTTTTATTTTCTTAAGCAACTAAATTTCCAAGCGCACAAAATTATAAGAAATACAAAGTAAATTAATCTTTGATACTTAATTGATACACAATAGATCAATAATGATTGATCAGTAGGAGAAAATCGTCGTTTTTATGCTCGCTTCTTGCGCTGCATTTCTTCCGAAGCTTCCCGTTTCATACAAAATGGGTGATAGGTATTTGCCAGAAAACTGTACGTGATGAAAAAAAATGGATGTGATTTTTGGATTCAGCGCACCTGAATTGATAAAAAACAGATATGTGTATTGAAACATCAGATATGTTGCATACCAGTGTTATCAATCTTTAATTAATCTAATTACGAATTATTATAGGGCCTACTGTCAACGGTCCGGTATATATATATATATATATACACACACACAGGGTGTTCCAAAATTACCAATAAACTTTTATATGAATGCAATATCTTAATAAAAATCATGCAATATTTAACAGTTTTATTTCAAATACAACAACAATAAGAAAAACAACAATAATTGTTTATTTTTTTTTTTTTTTTATCAGATTTTGACTGTGATTCTTTAAATTTTATGTTCTCCCTAATTTCACAATTTTGTATGTACTACTGATGATAGGATGATTCTAAATTAAATTATGAATCAGATAAACATGCTTCAGAGGATCGTTATTTTCAAATGTTGTTCTTTAAAGGTCCCAGGAGGTATATCGATCTCAAATATATATATATATATATATATATATATATATATATATATATATATATATATATATATATATATATATAATAATAAATAGTATAGAAATAAAGGAGGGGGTTACAGATATAGGTATAGGAATATTACTTCAATACTTTCCTATACTTTTGGTATATGTCAGACCCGCGAAATAATAACTAATTTCGAACAGTTTGTTTCTCTGAAGTTCACAATCTATTTTCAATTTGAAAAGGATAAAAGGTCATTACTAAATCGCAGTTCACAACTTTTCCCTACAAATATCACGAGATTCACCAGATTTCGAAAACAACATATGTGGCTTCGTAGCAAGATAGACTTTGTTTTGGTGTTTGGTTAGGTGTTGTTCGTGTAAATGGAAATCTTCCAGATTTTACCGTTCACGAATTATCTTATATATATATATATATATATATATATAGTCATGCGGTTTGCTTCTACAAAGCTTCAATTTAATATTTAGGAGAAATCCAATGACAAGGAGGAATGTAAATGCCATGAAAAGTCTTCTTTAATGCGCAACGTTTCGAGCAATACGCTCATCATCAGGCTAGATAATAACAATATGAAATTAGAATCAATAAATAAATGTGAACAGGACAAAATAATTTCCATAAAACCTATTCAGTAAAAGCAAATTTTAAAAAGACTAAAAGAAGAGGGTTAAATTCAAAGTTATAAAAATTTACATATAAAATTAATCTTCTTTTAGTCTTTTTAAAATTTGCTTTTACTGAATAGGTTTTATGGAAATTATTTTGTCTTGTTCACATTTATTTATTGATTCTAATTTCATATTGTTATTATCTACCCTGATGATGAGCGTATTGCTCGAAACGTTGCGCATTAAAGAAGACTTTTCATGGCATTTACATTCCTCCCTGTCATTGGATTTCTCCTAAATATTATATATATATATATATATATATATATATGAAGTGAAAATGAAATGAAATGAAAATGAAATGAAAAGGTTTATTGGCAGACTATAGTCCATATGACAAATATTATTAATACAATGACAGTTCATATACTAAGGATAGAAATATATACAATTGATTAGAAATAATACTGTAATGTCGAAGTTAAGTGGAGCTACAGACAGACGTTTTCGTACAAAAAGTCAATAAGGCGAACAAAGTGTTAGGGTTTATAGCTCGAAATTTTGAGTACAAATCGCTCGATATTATAGTTCCTCTTTATAAATCATTAGTTAGACCCCATTTGGAGTACGCGGTCCAATTTTGGAATCCGCATATGCGCAAAGATATAGACAAAATCGAAAGAGTTCAAAGACGAGCAACTAAGATGATTCCGTCTCTTAGGTCAAAGTCGTACGAGGATAGGCTTAAGGAGTTAAAATTGACTACTCTCGAGACTAGGAGGTTAAGGGTGATCTAATCCAGGTTTTCAAAATTATGAATGGGTTTGATAACGTAGATAGAGATAGCTTTTTCGAAATATCTCAATATAATAGGACTAGAAATAACGGGTGTAAGTTGACAAGTAGAAGGTTCGAGACAGCAGTTGCGAAAAACTTTTTTACACATAGAATAGTAAATAGCTGGAATAGTTTGCCGGTAGAAGTAATTAGTAGCACGTCTATAAACATGTTTAAAAATCGATTAGACGCGCATGTTGATAGAAATGGTATAGTTTAAGGTAGTAAAATTAAGGCTTTGTGGGGATAGATCCCACAGCTCAACACAAGTGTTGTGGGATATAGGGAGGCAGCGTCTTGGGTTAGGGGATACTCTCTGTCCTTACACACCCCATTTAAAGAGATTCCTCTGCCGAGCGGTGCCCCCCATAGTACTGTGAGGTATTGAAAAACTCATGATCTTCACTTGCCCCACAAACACCTTTAATGGGTGCACACACATTTCTACATTACTGTACAGTCTTTACAGCCACACCTACACTTTTCCTCGTAAGTGTATATATTGTAATGTATATGGTTGTAAATTTTGACTTGGTCCGCAATCGATATGGACCGTGACTTGATGGATACCGTAATGAAATTGACTGGATTCTTTGGATCTGATATATTTGCATGTCCGTTATAAATAGATATAGAGTGTAACATTTGTGGATAGTAGTCTATTATGACTTGATCCTCTGGATCCAGAGATTCTATCTTTAGTTTTAAATCGATAATTAATTAGTTTTAAATTGATAATTATTTAGTTTCGTAAAAATTGGTCGTTGCCAAATTACCGGCAGTTTTTACATAAATTTCTTATGTTCTTGTGGTTCGGAACCCACGTAAAATTGTAGGTCCCCTCCGCCACCACGGAGGACATACACAATACACGATTACGAACACAGTTAGGTAGACCAGCCATGAGTGGATCCTAGGGTCTTTGTTGGTCTGAAACATTATAACATTATAACATTATAACATGACTCATGGATAGCTTGGATGATCGGGTTGGTTGATTTTTTAATTCTTTGCATTAGACTTTGTTGAGCACGTCTTGTAACCTCCGGGAAGCTCAAGACATTGCGGGTAGCAAACATTTGCGAAGCTGAGCATCTCGGGGGTAATTTATGTAAGAGTCTAAAAGACCTGTTGTACAGCAAATTTAGAGTTCTGCCAGAACCTTTTTTATAATTCACCCACAGTTGCTGTCCGTATATATTACTGCAGAAAGTACGAAAGAGAGTGTCTTTAGCTTCACTTGTACAGAATCAAAAGTTCCTTATGGTCATATTCGCTTTAGCACACAGGCTTCGAGATTGTTTTCTTATATCCGAGTCATCACTCAAGGAGCTGGTAATAGTTTGACCCAAATACTTAAACTCTTGTACTTCCTCAATTACTTCACCATTCATTTTAAACCTTATATCAGCTGGCTGTTTACAGCTTTTAGGATGAAATTGCATAACCTTAGTGTTTGTAACATTAAAAAGAATATCATGTTTCTGCGAATACACTTCGCAGACTTTTAGTAGCCGATCCAGACCTTTAACAGAGGGACTTATTAACACCATATCATCGGCATAAACTAAGTTATTTATCCTTGTGTTATCTATACAACATCCCACTTTTGCCTCATTCAGTGAAGCAATTAATCCGTCGATATACACATTAAACAGCATAGGGGAGAGCAAGGAGCCTTGTCTCACCCTGCAAGAGGAGCCAAAACACTCGGATAGTACATTGCCCCACCTGACGGTGAAAGATTGGTGGGAATACCAAAATTTCAATAAATTTAATATGTACATGGGAACCTTCCTGTCTTCTAGTTTTGCAAATAAAATATTGTGGTTCACCCTATCATATGCCTTATTTATATCTAGGAAACAGCTATAAATAGTTGAATTACTGTCAATGTATTTAGATATTGTTTCTTTAAGTACATAGATACACAAGTCAGTTGAGTGGGACCTTTTAAAGCCAAACTGATTAGGAGATGTCCATAGGAAATCATTTACCCGGCGTAACAAGAGTTTTTCTAATAGTTTCGAGAAGCAGGAAGCGACAGCAATAGGCCTGTAATTATTGCTGGACAGAATATCTCCGTACTTATTTTTGACCAGGGGCAAGATATATACCCTCATGAACTCTGCAGGGATATAGCTATGAGCCAGCATGGCTGATAGGAGCAATGATATATGCAGACATACTACGTTATTTGCATATTTTAAGTGCTCATTCGATAAGTCATCTACCCCTGACGCAGAACCAGTCTTTAACTCTTTAATTAACCTCTTTACTTCAGAAAATGATATCAAAGTATTTTCCCTTGTCCCTCCCACAATTGTTTCGCTGCAATCTATCTTAAGATTATCCCTACTCGCACTGTTAAGAATGTTAGAATAGTGGTTTTTCCACAGCTTTGCAATTTCATCCTCCCCCGACACCCCATCGATTGTCGGAGGGAGGACATTTTTGACACCCGTTTGATTCTTAACAAAGTTCCAAAATTTGTTATTATCGTTATTTATGCGAGCATATATATATATATATATATATATATATATATATATATATATATAGGTGTGTGTGTGTGTGTGTGTTGGGGATGATGGGGATGATGTCTGGTCGTTTATACACTCCTAAACGGCGAGAGTAATCTGTACCAAGTTTAGTATACGCATTAAGTGAGAACCAGGGAAGGTTTTTGTAACACATCCGCCCTCCGAGCCCCTCTCTGTGGGGGCATGGAAGGGAGCCCCTTAAACGGCTAGGGCACTTCTAAACGGTTTGAGTAATTTGCACCAAATCTAGTATACAAATTAAAGGGAGAGTAGGGAAGGTTCTAATAACACACTCGCCCCTCCCAGTCCCCCCTTAGGTTGTGTTTCGAGGAGGGGGGGAATTTGCTGCATAAGCATAACGGGCATTCTAGTAAGATAATATTTATAATTAGTCGTTTAAACAGAAATTATATACATTGTGCCATTAAAAGTCCTTTTAAAAAAGTGCTAAATGCATGAACCTCGTCCCTAAATTGAACAGTTAAATGATCAAGATGATTTTTCTTTACCAATACATAAAATTATTTAAACTTAGCTTTCTTCTGTTTTGTCTGTTTTATTATGTGTATATATATTATATATATATATATAGGTTATGACAAAAGTCCTTATTCAAAGGATATCTATTTTACTGAGTTAAACGTTCGAATTGCATACCAGATATTTGTTTGCACGGAACAGAAGTCCTTATTCATGGGATATTTACTCTATGAATCTTACTTTACTGAGCTGACGCCATTAGATTTTTTCTTTCGGCGCATCTCAAGCCAGTGATCAGTGATCAGCAGCACACGCCACTGATCACTTGAAGTAGAGAATTCACAGAAATGAGTACAAAATAGTGATAATGTGCTCCCCATTAAAGGATTTTGCATATTTACCTGAATTTAATTCAATAAAATAATTATCCTATGAGCAAGGACTTTTGTCACATCCTGTATATTTTTCTTATGCATGAGGAAAGGGACAAGGGCGAATGCCCGTAAAAACGCTCACCCCCTCATACAGGAAGAATAGAGCCAAACTCAAGGTCCAATGTTTTCGAGATACCTGGGCACTCTGCATTTGAAAGATTGGAGGTCATAGACAGGTGGAAAGATGGATTGAGGAAGGTTGTTTAGGAGTTAACCGGTTGAGTAGATGAAAGAGTGAGAATACCGATTTACTACTACATTAGAGAGGTGGACAGAAAGGACATGAGAATGTGTCAAAAAACTTGTACTGCGTGCTCTCCTGCGTGCTGTCGGAAATGTATTTTCGTTCCCCTTTGTGTGGTGACTCAGTATGTTGCTTCGCTGCCCCTACAACCGAAGTGTATACCGCTTACTTACAAGTTCCTCTGTCTAGCTTGAAACAGATTCTCATCTGACTGAGTGGTTTCGAATAAATGCCTGCCCCTCCTCAATTTCTTTGCGTCCTATTCGATACGTTGAGACTAAGAATCTCTTGGCGTTCGTGAAAATTATAAAAATAAGGTGTTATCCTAAACAACCTTTTATTTCACCGTATAATGCACTTCACACAAAAAATAGATAAACAGGGCAGCGTTACAATAAAATTTGAATTGGTTCACTACACTTGTTTTAGAGGGTTTTATATTGTCTATTCTAGTACGCTACATATACTTAGGAATGCATTAACTATCGCACTGTGTGTATATATATAGATGTGTGTTATTATATGTTACTCTCTGTGTACCTTTAGTAGGCCTTATATATGTAGCAAAGAACAATAAAAATTACACCGGATAACAAAAAACGTGTTTTTTTTTGTCATACGAGCAAAAATGGGTGGATTTTATAGGTTTTTTACCGCTGTTAAAAAAATTACCTAAAAATTTGTCTATCACCCACGAATATTGAGTGATTCGAAAATGAAATTTGGACTAATTTATAGACGTAATAGCACTATCAAAGTAGAAAATGCATATTGAACTCACCTAACATGTTCACTGAGCAAAATCAAGTAACTGATAAATGAAAGTCAACGGTGACGTGCAGCAACTTATAAGCAGAGGAGGAGCAAGGGGCAGATCCCGTCCCCTTCCTATTCTGACTCAAATCCTAAGTAATGTAAATTCGTGTGTCACTCTAAAAGTGCGGGTGATAGAAAAATTCTGTTTTCATTTCCGTAATCAACATAAAAAATTACATATAGTTCAAGTAAAAATATGTCTGTGACAAAAACTTTGTTGACCAATGTTATTATTATTATTATTATTATTATTATTATTATTATTATTACAAAAGTACTTGTATGCTCCTTGGATTTCACAATAGCTCTTTTTTTGCTTTGCTTTGCGCATTCATTATCATTTTATAAAATTTGCATGTTTTGAGAAGTTAACGAAAACGCTGTCTAATATTTTCCTATTATTTTAATTAAATCTCGTGTCAGTATCACCCTCACTTCCACCTGATCTACCCCGAACCAGAACTTCGTTCCGCACCGTCACACATAACCACACATTTAATCTGCTTAATGATAATTAATCGTGTTTAAAAACAAGAAAAAATAATAAAACTGACAGTTTGCATGACTGTTTTTATCCTTTCATACGCATTCCGTTCTTCAAAAATTTTCGCCATTTTTATTTTTTATTTTAGTTTACGTATAAAATAGTTTTCTTTTTTTTCTTAACAATTATAGCGTGGCTCGTTTTTTATTTGCGAGCTTTTAATGTGTCAACGGTGCCTTTGAATTCATATTTATTTAGTTATCCCTTTTTACTATAATTACGAATTGCCTAATCATTACAGGCATTTTAATAGCTTCTTTTAATATGAGGGGCGACACTTGATTTATATTCATTCTTAACATCGTATACTTAGGGTGTGAATGTGTGCCAGTAAATTTGTTTGATTTATGATAAGATTTGTACGTCAAAAGTCCGCGTCTCTTATAATATCTCGTCTTTTTAATTATTTAATTATACACGATTATTTCAGCCCTACTCGAATTAACATATAAGAAGTTAAAAATTAGCACAATTACACTTTAGGTTAAGCTTTGAAGGGATATAAAATACTGTAGATACAATAAATAATATTGTCTTGAGAGGCGTATAGAGTGGTTATTGATGGAGTCAATTCAGTATTATTTTAAGACTCCGGTATTTGAAATATATATATACAAGGAAAAAGAAAAATGATTCCAGGGCCTTTCGTGTATTCAGAAGTACACCTCGTCAGGGAATAAGCTTTGACCCTGACGAGGTGTACTTCTGAATACACGAAAGAATTTGGAATCATTTTTCTTTTTCCTTGTTGGTTTGCATCATTCATTCATTTCACGTGTTTAATTGTGAAATTCATCCCATATACTGTGTATATATATATGTATATATATAATATATATACACACACATATATATATATATATCGTGGCCGATGTCGTAACACCGCTTCCCGGAGATCAGCGAAGTTAAGCGACATTGGGTCTAGGTAGTAGTTGGATGGGAGACCGTCCTCTGCGCCCAGATTATGTAGCGACCCGTGGTTCGGATCCCACGTAAAGCTGTTGGTCCCCTCCGTCATATAACCTTAAATGTTGCGGAGGAGGTTAAACAACCCCAATTAAAATATATATATATGTATAACCTTTATAACGCAACCTTTGGTACCAGTCATGTTGGCGTTATATGGGTGTACATACTATTCATACTGTACAGATATACACATGATATTAATACATACACGTTTATTGTATGCAAATAAAGTGAGACCAGTGAAAGACTTGTGTTAATGTACATATTCATTTTAGGATCTTGCGGGCTATAACCCATCATTTACTTAATTTTTTTCATATAATACAACAACCCACAAGATCCGGTTTTTCTTACGTAGAATTTAAATGTGAATTTATTTTCTTGTATGGTATTTCTTGTGCAAATTGATATTAACGGAGATATAAACAATTTTTGGATCGATTAAAATCGATTGAAATAGTATGGTGGTAATTATTCGTTTTACCCCTGCGGGTCGATTTTGATATGAGAATAGTTTTTTCTGGTGTATTTTGGGTTTTATTCAAATCTGACCTTCATTTCTTGCGCAAATGAATTATTGAATGCCCGGTTAGGTCAACTATACGCCCTTGATGATTGGTTAGGTTGGCGTGATATTTTCGTTAGTTTTAATGAAAATATCACGACTTAACCCAACTATCACGACAACCTAACCAATCATCAAGGGTATACAGTTGACCATACTATTTCAATCGATTTTAATCGATCCAAAAATTGTTTATATCTCCGTTAATATCAATTTGCACAAGAAATACCATAGAAGAAAATAGATTCAGATTTAAATTCTACATAAAAAAACCCGGCTCTTGTGGGTTGTTGTATTATATGAAAAATGAAGTAAATGATGGGTTATAATCCACAAGATCCTAATTTTATTTTTGGTAAAATGTAATTTTTTTTGTACATTTATAAAAATTAACTTACAAATATTTGAAATCTGAAATTCACTTAGTGATGATTATCTCGCTTTGCTGTTAACAATTTCTACAAATCCTTTTCCTTTGATAATATGAATCCTTTGGTAATATGAATCCCTCTCCTTTGATAGTATGAATCCTTTTCCTTTGATAATAAGAATTGTTTATGATACGTGTTTTTATAATATTGATTTTATCGAAATCCTTTTCATACAACGGCATAATGTTTTTTTGCAGAATAAAGCAAACCCTCTGACGCCCTAAACTCCGCCCATTTCCTCATTTGCCAAATCAGCCAACACAGTGGTATTATCATGAAACAAAGTGAACCTTTGCGAATATACAATCTACATCACGTCAGAAAATGCCTGCAGTCAGCATTTCTGTTCAAATGGTTTTGGCGGTAAAAGTGGGGAATTTTCATTCGCTAAAAATGAACTTTCAGGAATGAATTAGGTTGGCGAATGGCGGAGAGCAGGGTGGCGATGCATCGGGGTAATTTAAGATGGTGGGAAATCGGGTCTTTGGTGAAATATGGCGATAACCAGGGTTTGGCGCTGTACCGGGTGGCGGAAGATCGCGGGGCGGAAGCACTATATATATATATATATGATGAATAAAACCACGAAGGAAAAAAGAAACACAAACGGGTGCTCAAGCGCTTTCGTCTAATGACATCCTCAGGAACACTGGAGTGAAAGGACAGATCAAGGCAATATATAGGTTACAAAAATAAACATACATACAGTACATACATATTCATATATATATATACATATACATATATATATATATATATATATATACACATATACATATATATAGTAAGCATAGAAAAAATTGTGGGAGGAACCAACATTTTAGTTTATAAAACGGGTCACAAAAGATAAAGAAATAAAAATAAATATAAATATAAATTGAGAAAAATTAATTACCAAATAGTGCCTTAGTGATATATATGTCACAGCCATAAATAATCATAAAGAAATAAACAGGCAAATAAAAAAACCACAAATATATATACATACATATATATATATATATATATATATATATATACAGGGTGGGCGGAAAGTAGCTCCCTATTTGGATTGGTAAAAAAATACGTATATTATCCATTTATTTCAGAAGAAATAATATGAAAAGGTAGGCATACATGGTAGGTTTTCTATAACATTCAATGTGGGCTCCAACTCTTTCCACCAGCTTCAGGAGCCGCCCAGGAATGGCGTCCACTGACTTTAGCAGGAACTCCGGCGGGATGGAGGACATGACTTCCCGAATTCGGTCCTCCAGTTCTTCCAATGTCCTCGGTTTGGTGCGGTAGACTTCTTCCTTTACCCACCCCCAAAGAAAGAAGTCGCACGGTTACCGCTGAAAAACGGCAGAATCGGTTCAGTGTAACGGTGTGGTGTGGTATGACCTCAGATCAGGTTGTGGGCCCGTTCCTTCTGCGCAACACCATGAATGCTGAGCGGTACCTTGCTATGTTGCGAAACGAGGTCTGGCCGGTTGTCAGCACATGGGAGAACATCGACGATCTGATATTTATGCAAGATGGCGCCCCTCCGCACTTCGCTCTTGTTGTCCGTGAGTGGCTGGATGCCCACTTCCCTGGGCGTTGGATGGGTCGTCGTGGTCCACATCAATAGCCAGCCAGGAGCCCCGACTTGACACCGTGCGACTTCTTTCTTTGGGGGTGGGTAAAGGAAGAAGTCTACCGCACCAAACCGAGGACATTGGAAGAACTGGAGGACCGAATTCGGGAAGTCATGTCCTCCATCCCGCCGGAGTTCCTGCTAAAGTCAGTGGACGCCATTCCTGGGCGGCTCCAGAAGCTGGTGGAAAGAGTTGGAGCCCACATTGAATTTTAGAGAAAACCTACCATGTATGCCTACCTTTTCATATTATTTCTTCTGAAATAAATGGATAATATACGTATTTTTTTACCAAGCCAAAATAGGGAGCTACTTTCCGCCCACCCTGTAATATATATATATATATATATATGATCATAAATCTTTTCACGTGTCACTTTCGTGAAATAATTTTTCATATATATATATATATATATATATATATATATATATATATATAAAAGACACTTTTAGCACTTTGGCCGACCTTCAATATAAATTCAAATGGCTTGTTTATGGAACAGGTCACAAAAGAATAAAGAAATAAAATAAATATAAATATTGTAAGTGGAGTCTACAAATTCAAGCTCAAAAGGGAAGTTTTACAATCAATTTAATAGATGATGCCAAATTGATATATATGTCACAAAGAAATAAAGAAATAAACCAAAAAAAAAAAAAAATTAATTATTAAAAAAATAATAAATAATAATAATAAATTGAAAGATAAATTTTAAGAGAGGCAACCAATTTATAAGGGAAAAAATTACCACATATGCATATTATAGTCACAAACGAATAAAAAAGTACAAGTAAATATAAATTGGAAAACAAAATGATGCCTAGATGATATATAAAGACCAATAAAATATATATACAACAATATACGGTAATATACGAAATATAAACGCAATATATACAGAATATATATATATATATATATATATATATATATGCATAAGGGAAAAAATTACAAATTTGTTTTTATAATTATTGTCTGAAAAAAACGGTAGGTCGCAAAAGAATAAAGAAATAAAAATAAATATAAATTGAAAAAATTACAAATAATACACGTACACATGTATACCCGCATAACCAAATATATATACATATACACACATATATACAAACACACACACACACACACATATATATATATATATACATACAAGCTTGACCATCGCGAAATGAGAAATCATCGCGCAGAACCTTTGTGAGGTTGTAGGTAAGGTAAGGTACATACACATATATATATATATATATACATTTAACTGCATACATACATACATACATACATACATACATATACACACATACATACATACATATACACACATATACATACGAACACATTTAACTGCAATGACCACACACATACTCACATACACATACATACATACACATACACGCATACAGCAAAAAATTGAAAAATAAAATTGTAAGGGAAACAAAAGACAAAAACAAATTTTTTACCAAAGATTTAACAACCTGCCTTTTTTGTTTAAATCCATTCTGAAGGAATTCAGAGCAACGGGATCGAGTTGAAACAGACCTTTACTCATGTTAAGGTTATTTGTAAGTTGAATTATAGCCGACTCAAGAATATTTCTATTAACAATGTTGCTAGAGTGAAACAAAACTGAAACATTATTCCAATCAATACAATGGGATAACTCTGACAAATGGACAAAAAGGGCACTGGACAACTGTCCCGTTCTAACGGAATATTGATGCTGTTTTACACGCGTTTGCAAATCCTTTCCCGTCTGACCTATGTAAAAGGAATCACATTGCTTACACCCAATTTTATAGATAATGCCTAAATTATTGGTAGGGCTATTTTTTACTATGATGTTTTTCACAATATTGTTATATGAAAAAACTACACTGATATCCAAAAGTTTAAGTACATTAGCAATGCCTAAGAAGCCCGGGAAAAATGGAAGTACTAAAATATTCTTTGACAAGGTGCGAGTGTTATTATTCACACGATAGAAGGTTCGTTTAGCCTTATTAAGACAAGATTCCATGAACGCAGATGGGTAACACAACTCACTTCCAATACCGTTGATATTTTCCAATTCGGCATCGATGTATTCCGGACTGGCGATCCTAAGAGCGCGGATAAACATTGAGGAAAATATGGCCTTTTTAATAGGGGTGTCATGTCCAGAGTAAAAGTGTACGTAGGACAAATTGTTTTGTTTTTTTCCGATAGATACTAAACTTAAAACACGGGCTATCCCTATGAACACGCACATCCAAAAACGGGATTGAGTTGTCTTGTTCCACTTCTAAAGTAAATTTAATGGAGGGGACTTGGTCATTTAACTGAAGGAGGAAGTCATCCAGGTCACGATTCATGGGCCAGATACACAAAATATCGTCGACGTACCGCAACCAAGGGATGCCAACCCCCAGGATTCTCGGAATGTAAGTAATTTCAAAAAACTCCATATAAATATTGGAGAGAAGGGGCGACAAAGGGTTGCCCATGGCCATCCCAAAAACTTGTTGATAATGCTCGCCATTGAAAGTGAATTTACAATCCTTGATACAAAGCTTAATAAGCTCCAAAACAGTGTGTGCAGGTAATGGTAAATCATAATTATGTAATTCTCTGGCGAGAAAGTCAAGCATATCATCAATCGGCACTTTTGTGAACAATGAACAAACGTCGAAACTGATCAATCTATCGTTGGTATTAATGCTAACATTATTCAATTTTTCAGTGAGATCCATGGAATTTTTTACGTGTGAATCAGAGACAGTTCCAAGAATGGGGGACAAAACATTAACAAGCCATTTGGAGAGTTTATAGGTAATAGAGCCCACCGAGCTAATAATAGGGCGCATAGGGTTACCCGGTTTGTGGGTTTTAATAAGACCATAAAGATAAGGCAGAGCAGGTGAAGTGGACAAAAAAAGGGGAATTAAATCCTTATGATCTTTGAGAACCCACAGGATGATGTCATCAAATCATTCAATAGTGGCTTGAAACGCATTCTCAAAGATCATAAGGATTTAATTCCCCTTTTTTTGTCCACTTCACCTGCTCTGCCTTATCTTTATGGTCTTATTAAAACCCACAAACCGGGTAACCCTATGCGCCCTATTATTAGCTCGGTGGGCTCTATTACCTATAAACTCTCCAAATGGCTTGTTAATGTTTTGTCCCCCATTCTTGGAACTGTCTCTGATTCACACGTAAAAAATTCCATGGATCTCACTGAAAAATTGAATAATGTTCGCATTAATACCAACGATAGATTGATCAGTTTCGACGTTTGTTCATTGTTCACAAAAGTGCCGATTGATGATATGCTTGACTTTCTCGCCAGAGAATTACATAATTATGATTTACCATTACCTGCACACACTGTTTTGGAGCTTATTAAGCTTTGTATCAAGGATTGTAAATTCACTTTCAATGGCGAGCATTATCAACAAGTTTTTGGGATGGCCATGGGCAACCCTTTGTCGCCCCTTCTCTCCAATATTTATATGGAGTTTTTTGAAATTACTTACATTCCGAGAATCCTGGGGGTTGGCATCCCTTGGTTGCGGTACGTCGACGATATTTTGTGTATCTGGCCCATGAATCGTGACCTGGATGACTTCCTCCTTCAGTTAAATGACCAAGTCCCCTCCATTAAATTTACTTTAGAAGTGGAACAAGACAACTCAATCCCGTTTTTGGATGTGCGTGTTCATAGGGATAGCCCGTGTTTTAAGTTTAGTATCTATCGGAAAAAAACAAAAACAATTTGTCCTACGTACACTTTTACTCTGGACATGACACCCCTATTAAAAAGGCCATATTTTCCTCAATGTTTCTCCGCGCTCTTAGGATCGCCAGTCCGGAATACATCGATGCCGAATTGGAAAATATCAACGGTATTGGAAGTGAGTTGTGTTACCCATCTGCGTTCATGGAATCTTGTCTTAATAAGGCTAAACGAACCTTCTATCGTGTGAATAATAACACTCGCACCTTGTCAAAGAATATTTAGTACTTCCATTTTTCCCGGGCTTCTTAGGCATTGCTAATGTACTTAAACTTTTGGATATCAGTGTAGTTTTTTCATATAACAATATTGTGAAAAACATCATAGTAAAAAATAGCCCTACCAATAATTTAGGCATTATCTATAAAATTGGGTGTAAGCAATGTGATTCCTTTTACATAGGTCAGACGGGAAAGGATTTGCAAACGCGTGTAAAACAGCATCAATATTCCGTTAGAACGGGACAGTTGTCCAGTGCCCTTTTTGTCCATTTGTCAGAGTTATCCCATTGTATTGATTGGAATAATGTTTCAGTTTTGTTTCACTCTAGCAACATTGTTAATAGAAATATTCTTGAGTCGGCTATAATTCAACTTACAAATAACCTTAACATGAGTAAAGGTCTGTTTCAACTCGATCCCGTTGCTCTGAATTCCTTCAGAATGGATTTAAACAAAAAAGGCAGGTTGTTAAATCTTTGGTAAAAAATTTGTTTTTGTCTTTTGTTTCCCTTACAATTTTATTTTTCAATTTTTTGCTGTATGCGTGTATGTGTATGTATGTATGTGTATGTGAGTATGTGTGTGGTCATTGCAGTTAAATGTGTTCGTATGTATATGTGTGTATATGTATGTATGTATGTGTGTATATGTATGTATGTATGTATGTATGTATGTATGCAGTTAAATGTATATATATATATATATATGTGTATGTACCTTACCTTACCTTACAACCTCACAAAGGTTCTGCGCGATGATTTCTCATTTCGCGATGGTCAAGCTTGTATGTATATATATATATATATATGTGTGTGTGTGTGTGTGTTTGTATATATGTGTGTATATGTATATATATATTTGGTTATGCGGGTATACATGTGTACGTGTATTATTTGTAATTTTTTCAATTTATATTTATTTTTATTTCTTTATTCTTTTGCGACCTACCGTTTTTTTCAGACAATAATTATAAAAACAAATTTGGTAATTTTTTTCCCTTATGCATATATATATATATATATTCTGTATATATTGCGTTTATATTTCGTATATATACCGTATATATGTTGTATATATATTTTATTGTTCTTTATATATCATCTAGGCATCATTTTGTTTTCCAATTTATATTTACTTGTACTTTTTTATTCGTTTGTGACTATAATATGCATATGTGGTAATTTTTTCCCTTATAAATTGGTTGCCTCTCTTAAAATTTATCTTTCAATTTATTATTATTATTTTTTATTATTTTTTTAATAATTAATTTTTTTTTTTTTTTTTTTTTTATTTCTTTATTTCTTTGTGACATATATATCAATTTGGCATCATCTATTAAATTGATTGTAAAACTTCCCTTTTGAGCTTGAATTTGTAGACTCCACTTACAATATTTATATTTATTTTTATTTCTTTATTCTTTTGTGACCTGTTCCATAAACAAGCCATTTGAATTTATATTGAAGGTCGGCCAAAGTGCTAAAAGTGTCTTTTATATATATATATATATATATATATATATATATATATATATATATATATATATATATATGTATATATATTTGTGGTTTTTTTTATTTGCCTGTTTATTTCTTTATGATTATTTAGGCTGTGACATATATATATCACTAAGGCACTATTTGGTAATTAATTTTTTCTCAATTTATATTTATATTTATTTTTATTTCTTTATTCTTTTGTGACCCGTTTTATAAACTATAAATGTTGGCTCCTCCCACAATTTTTTCTATGCTTACTATATATATATGTATATATATTATATATATATATATATATGTATATATGTATATATATATGAATATGTATGTATGTATGTTTATTTTTGTAACCTATATATTGCCTTGATCTGTCCTTTCACTCCAGTGTTCCTGAGGATGTCATTAGACGAAAGCGCTTGAGCACCCGTTTGTGTTTCTTTTTTCCTTCGTGGTTTTATTCATCATAAATACTTTTCACGTGTCACTTTCGTGAAATAATTTTTCATATATATATATATATATATATATATTATATATAGTTTTCTGGTGTTCCTGGAAACCTTTACAGTGGGTTGGGTTACGTCGTAGCCAATGTCGTAACACGGCTTCCCGTCGATCTGCGAAGATAAACGAAAATGGGTTTGGAGAGTAGTTTGAGGGGAGACCGTGCTTTGCGTCCGGATTTTGTAGCGACCCGCGTAGATCCCTTCCGTCATATTGTCTTAGATGTTGCGAAACAAGCTAAAGTACCCCATCATTACATTACCTTTTATAATGGACGACGTTACATCCTTTAAAATTTAAAAGTCTGTGCCTAATAATTTGTACACACCTTTCACTATTTTATTTAATAATTAGCTTCAAATTATTAAATAACTGCGTTTGAAAGATTAGGGGTCATAGACAGGGATAAAGAGGGATTGAGGAAGATTGTTTCAGAGTTGACCGGTTGAGTAGATGAAAGATTGAAAATACCTATTAATCCTTGCGTTAGAGAGTTGGACAGAAAAGCAATGAAAATGTGTAGAAAGTCTGGTACTGCAAGCTCTCTTTAAAGGAGGAGGCATGCAGTTAGAGAGTTCAGAAGAGTAGTATCCGTTATAATAGCGATAGTAAAGCGAGTGAGGCAACAGTGCGGCGAAGGGAGAGGGATTGAAGACAGTCAGTAAGAGGCGGAGAACTAATGAGACGAAAAGCGTTTGATCCCACCCGGTCAAGTACGGCTGTGTGGGTTGAGCCACGCCATATATGAAAAGCATATTCCATACAGGGGCGGACAAGACCCTGTACAGAGACAGCAACTGAGTGGAGTTGAAGAAACTGCGGAGGCGGCACAGTAGGGTGTACCATTTTTGGGTCATTTTCAAAAAGTCAAGGTCCAGGAGTCTAATGTTGTGCCAAATGATGTCCTAAACACGAATTTAACAAGCATTTTCTAATCCAACAAATTTTGAATCCCCCCCCCACCCCCCTTGAAATTTTGCCCATCCCCTTTTCCTAAAAACCCCATATATCTAAAGAACTATCAACTTTATCGAAAAATGTTATAGAATAAAAATGATTTAGAATCAAACGTTCTATTAGAAAAGTTCATTAAGATAGAAATTTACGTAATTTTGAAAATTTTCATTTTCTTTTGTCCAAGAGCACCTTATTGTATTAATATAAAATAAGGTGCTTAAGTTACATTATTTATGAGTATATTGTGAGTATAATCCAAATTTAAAAATCCTTTTTACATTGAATTTTAATAAACAAGCATTGTTTTTACTCTTATTGTTTCTTTTCAGACTGCTTTATTTGAAAAATAAATAAAAATGAGTCAAACAGCTACAAAACAGCATGACTTTATTCTTGGTCGCTTGCAGGCTATTATGAGTTCATCTAAAATTGTTTTACCGTCCAATAAAGGTGTTCTAAGCCATTTTATTTATTTACGGAGAATGCAGTATAAGGGTCCAAAAGTTACAAAAGATTCTACTGTTAATGAAGTTCTACAGAAGCTACTAATAATATGGCAAAAAGCATGCATTCCTACTATAGATATTAGTAAAAACCCTAAAGGCAGGAAGATGCTGTTAAATCTAGAAGAAATGCATAATAATTTAATCAAGCACAAAAAAAGAGCAAGCTTTGAAAATGAACTCTCTAATTTCATGAAATTATGGATTCCCTTTTTGACATCTCTTCTCAAAATGCCGTTGAATTAATCCAAAAAGACCGCATGAGAACTGAGCCTCAGAAAGCATATTATATTTCATTCTTAGAAGATCAAAGAACAAAACGAGAAACATGTTTAGGTTTGCTAGATGCAGATTATGCATCAAAAGTACAGCGCAAGTACATTAGATTAGAGAAAGAGAAGAACGCAAAGAGAAACATAAATCAGTGAAGCAAGTGAGTGCTACAGCCAGAACATCAGAGACCCTTCTTTCTAGCACGACCAGTTCTGAGACAGACAGCTATGAAGAGTTTCCGACAGAACCTACAGCAGGACCTTCAAATGCTTCCAGCCCCAAAAATATTCTTGCCTCGCCATTGGTTTTCCTCCACTGCAGACAGACTTAATCTCTCTATTGGACAACGGACTGTTTTGCTGCTGCAGTAGCCATTAGGTGTGGCAAGGATATTGAAAAACTGTCCTCTCTCCAGGACCACATCTGCAAGAGCCGCTCGAAAGACAAGAAACGAAAATATGAAACTTGCATCAAGGATTTTACTCCTCCTGATCACTGCCTAGTACATTGGGATAGCAAGCTGCTTACTAAATCATGTTCAGAACAAGAAGACCGCCTTGCAATACTTGTTACTGGATACCCAAATGTAGAAAAACTTTTATCAGTTTCTATAATAGATGATTCCACTGGATTGTCTCAAGCCACTTCTGTATTTCAAAGTATTGAAAAATGGAACTTGAAGCAAAATGTCTTTGGAGTATCATTTGATACCACTGCATCCAATTCAGGATGGATGAAAGGTTCCTGTAAGTTACTTGAAGAACTTTTGCAAAAGAAATTGATTTGGTTAGCATGCCGCCATCATGTGGCTGAAGAGTTTTGTGTGCTGTGTATGAAACCATTTTTGGCCCAAGTAAATCTCCTGAGTTTGAGTTATTCAAAGAATTTCGCGAGTCTAAATGGAAGAAAGTTAATACGAAATCTACATACAATGTTCTTGATGTTAAATCAAGATATCAAAGAGGCCTAAAGGAAGAATGTGTAGAATTTATGACCCAATGTTTAAGAAAATCTGACTGCTTTCCACGTGATGACTATAAGGAAGTTGCTGAAACAACTTTAATGCTTTTAGGAGAGGTTTCCAGAGAAAACAGTCATTGGCGAAAACCTGGTGCAATGCACCGTGCCAGGTGGATGGCAATGATTTTGTATACAAATAAAATGTATGCTTTTGCCCACCAAGCATCATATGATGAATCATTGATTAGAAATTAAAGAGAATGTGTCTATTTAATGCATTAATTTATGGAAAATACTGGCTTTTATGTTCTAATTCACTAGATAGTCCAGCTAATGATCTGAAGTTTTATCATGATTTGGTGAATTACAAGAAGGAAGATAGGGAAGTTGCAAATGCTGCTTTGAAATCTTTTGCCAATCATTACTGGTATTTGACGGAGGAAGTGGTCCCTTTGAGTTTCTTTGGATCGCTAAGTAATGATGAAAAAGATAAGATCGCAAAATCCTTAAACAATATCCAGTTCCAGAAAATTATGTATGTGGGCAACCTGTTTTCCCCATTTTAAAGGAAGACACAAAGCTTCATCAGCTAGTAGGTCCAATTTCATGGCATTTATTTCAATGCTGTGGGTCAAAACCAGACTCATGGATAAAGAAACCAGCATCAACATGGGAAGAGGTCGATGACTACAACAAACTAAAAAACATTCTTTCATCTATTAGAGTAGTCAATGATACCGCTGAAAGAGGAATGAAGCTGGTTCAAGACTTTCATGACAAATGTCAAATGAAGAAGAATTTCAAGGTCTTTTGCAAATTGTGGAAGAGAATAGAAGACTAATTCCTGATCCTAGTAAAGAGACTCTTAAAGAATGAAACTCAGTAAAGAATAGTTCATTAACAGATAGATTAGGTATTTTTATTTGCAGAGATTGTTTTAATTTAGAAGAGGCTGATTTTTTTTTTTATTAAATATACTATAAATTGTCTTTTCTTATTTTTATGTTTAAAAAGCTCTTATATCAATGATTTCTAATTAGGAAACTTGTTTCTTTTTATTTTTCGGGGGAAAGTGTTGAATAAAGGAAAAAAAAAAACGATGGGACCTCACAACTATAGATAAAGTGTTAATTTTTAGCTTTATTTTATATATATATAGTTTTGAGGTTGTCCTCACTTTGTATAGGCTAGTTATAATAAAAACTAATTATGATTTGCATTATAACTAGCAAATACAAAGCCCATCGCCGCGAAGCTGCATTGGGGTGATGCTTCAAAGGTGGCAGTAACACCTTATTTAAGAAGTAGGCACTGCAAGCAAAAAAATTTTTTAATTTAAATTTTTAAAAAATAAATGAAAATTTTCAAAATTAAGTAAATTTCTATTTTGATGAACTTTTCTAATAGAACTTTTGATTCTAAATCATTTTTATTCTATAACATTTTTCGATAAAGTTGATAGTGTTTGAGATATATGGGGTTTTTAGGAAAAGGGGATGCGCAAAATTTCAAGGGGGGGGGGGGGGGATTCAAATTTGTCGGATTAGAAAATGCCTGTAAAATTCGTGTTTCGGACATCATTTGGCACAACATTAGACTCCTGGACCTTGACTTTTTGAAAATGACCCAAAAATGGTACACCCTAGCGGCACAGCACACCTAACCTCTTAGAAGCTGTTTTGGAAAGAGAGGACATGTGATCTTTCCAGGAAAGATCACGAGAAAAGGAAACGCCAAGAATGTTAAGAGAAGAGGAAGGATTGAGTTGTGTGTTGTTGAAGGTAAGGAGATAGTCGTGTGGAAGATTGTGACGAGTAGACAGATGGAGGAACTGAGTTTTTGTCTTCCTTTTCTACTTTCCACCGTTGTTTTGGGAGTTACAGGGTTCACAGTAAGATTAGGGACTAGTTTCTCCATTATTTTCCAAATGTAACTAATGGTGTATCTCTCTCTTCTCCTTTCCAGTGAATATAGGTTTAGTTCGCGTAACCTTTCCCAGTAATTTAGTTCTTTGCACCCCTTGATCTTGGCTGTGAAGCTTCTCTGAATCCCTTCCAGCTGTCTAATGTCTTCTTTTTTAATGGGGATGTTAGGACCGAGCAGTATTCCAATTTGGATATGATCAGTGTTTTCAATAGAGGAATCATTACATTCCTATCCCTTCGTTTAAAGGTCCTCAATATCTGTCCCGTTATTCTCTTTGCTCTGTTTACTGCTATCTTATTTTGTGTTTCGAATTTCGCATCATCAGTCATTACAACCCCTAAATCTTTTGCTCTAGAATTTCTCTGAATTTCCTGTCCATTTGGAGTATAATTTTCCATGGATTTTAGGTCTTCTCTTTTTCCGTAGCGTAACAGCTGAAATTTCTCAGTGTTAAACTTCATATTGTCGTTTTCCGTCCAATTGTAGATTCTGTTCATGTCGGTTTGTAGAGATCCTGTACCTTCTGGGTTTCTTATTTTTCTACTGATCTTTGTGTCATCAGCAAAGGATGTTACTCTGCTGTCTCTGTAACGTCCTTATCTATGATATGTCAGTTAGTATGATTATGAAGAGTAGTGGAGCTAATACTGTTCCTTGTGGTACTGAGCTGAGGACCTCTGATTCTGATGAAGATACTCCTTGTACTGTAACGACTTGCTGCCGGTCACTAAGGAAATTATATATTAATTTCCCTACTTTTCCTGTTATTCTCATACACTTCAGTTTACATATTATGATTCCATGGTCACACTTGTCGAACGCTTTGGCAAAGTCTGTGTATATTACATCATAGTTTTCATTACTTTCCAATGCATCAATAATGTTGTAGTGTTTCATTAGTTGTGGGAGGCATGATCTGCCTGACCGAAACCCATGTTGGTTATCATTGAATTTTTTCTGAGTTTCCAAAAAGTCATAGATTTTCTGTCTAACTATTCTTTCAAATATTTTAGTGAGATGAGATGTAAGCGACACTGGCCTATAGTTTTTGACCTCGGATCGATCTCCTCCTTTATATATTAGGACTATGTTCGCGCTCTTCAGGATGCCCGGTATTTCTCCCGCGTCTAGTGATCGTCTCCATATCCAATATAGGGGCTCAGCGATTGCATTCTTGTAGGTTTTGATCAATGTGGCATTCCATTTATCTGGTCCTGCCGCTCAGTGTGTTTTTAGTTTCCCTATAGCTTGTGTAATATCATCTGTCGTAAAGTCGAAGTCCGTTATACTTTCCCCTTTGTAGTTCTTCTTCACAGAAAGCCTTTATATCACATATCAGTTTGTCAGTTATATATATATATATATATATATATAAAATAAAACCTGTATAACCCGCACTAATTGGTATGGGGGTAGTCCGAGAAATAGAGGATTCGATCTTACAGAAGTAAAATTTAAAGTATCGTCAAAAACCTATTTTAAAGTGTACAAATCAATAAAGTGTACTAAAAGAATGCTTCTGAAAGAAAAAAATATATATAAATGTACATATGAATAGTCTAAAGTAAAATGTAATGAAATATTTTAATAAAGAACTGTAAAAATATTTAAATTGTCTCTTTTTCAATACCTCATAAGTGATAGCTCGTGAGGGTATCACTATATATATATATATATATATATGTTAAACACAGACCGTGCATGGAACAAGGAACTCTTCTGGGAAAATTAAATCCACTATAGTCCGAATAAGTAATGGTAAATGACAAATACCATAGTTTTTCTTTTTCATGATGCTAGCCCGACGTGGGCAACGGGTCTCTCGCAAAGAGATCCCATAAATATAGCATCATGAAAAAGAAAAACTATGGTATTTGTCATTTACCATTACTTATTCGGACTATAGTGGATTTAATTTTCCCAGAAGAGTTCCTTGTTCCATGCACGGTCTGTGTTTAACATATAAGTTTCTCAGGGGACTATTCTGAATTTGTGTGTGTATATATTATATTATATATATATATATATATATATATATATTCAACCGAAAGTCCACGAGGACGATTTATTTACAATGATAGGCCAAGTACAGTAAGTACAGTGTATGAAATGGACGGAGTATTATAAAATATCACAAAAAAAAAGTACCTCATTGAAACGACCAAAATATACATGATATTTGACGACCAGTCCAAATGGTTACATTTTAACCATGCAACAACGGCACTATAGTGATGTATGTGACATCCACATTTGCATCCGAATTCAAATTTTTTCTGACATCCGTATCCGCACTTTGCAATGCGGATGTTTGAGGATGTTATAACATTATGTGAAATGTGAAGGATATTAAACTTTTATGTGAAAAAGGGTAAATTACAAACTTTTAACTACTTCATTAAAGGGTGGAGGGTGTGGGAGTGGTTGGTAGGATGCATAACGAGTTGGGTCCTCGTCCCGCATCCTGGTAACACACTACAATAATTAGTGTGGCTAAAACTTGTAAATTAAAACTGTATAATCTGTGGCGTCGGTCTGGATCCGCCCCTGATATCGGCCTGAGAGGAAACCAGAGACGAAGGTACAGATTGAAGAATAGAAACCGAAGGAGGGCAGTTTCGAAATTAAAGATTTGTACCAGACACTATCAAAAGTTTTTGATATGTCTAGCACAATAGCAAAGGTTTTACCGAAATTCTGAAAAGAGGATGATCAAGAATCAAGATATGCAAGAAGATCGCCAGAAAAGCGACTCTTTCGCAACCCTTACAGTCGATCTGAAAGAAGATTGTGAGAAGAGAGGTGTTTAAGGATCTTCATATTAAGAGTAGGTTCAAAAACTTTAGAAAGTTAAGAAATCAAAACAATTAGACGATAGTTGGAGGGGTTGAGAGCGGTCATCCTTCTTTGGGACATGCTGAATGAAAGCGAACTTCCAGCAGAAAAGTGCCAGATGAGAGACAAAGACGAAAGAGTTTGCCTAGGCAGGGTGTCAGCACACAAGCACAGTTCTGAAGAACAACAGGAGAAACACCATCAGGACCGTACGCCTTCCTTGATTTGAGGGCAGAAAGAACATCTTTGGAAGAGATTCTAATTTCAGACATAATAAAGTCAGAGGGAGGAGGAGATGGAGGAACAGCACCGGAATCGTCCATGGTTGAGTTGGAAGCGAAAGTCTGAGCGAAGAGTTGAGGTTCTTAGCTAGATGCCAGAAAGAGCGGGAAGAATTAGAATTGGATAGGTTTTCCATTTTTGTCGGATGAAGGAATTTTTGGCGAGTCGAAGAACATATTTTGCACGATTCCAGTTAGAAATATAAGCTGAGTGAGAGTCAGGAGTTAGATGGCGACGGTACCTTCTGAAAGATTCCTCTCTGTTGCGGATAGCACTAGAACAAGTAAAGTCAAACCAAGGTTTTTTTGTATTAGTAGTAGGAATAGAATATGGAATGTACGCCTCCATGCCCGAGTGAATCACCTCCGTGATGAGCTCGCACACTCGGAAGGGCCACGGACACGGAAGAAGTAATAATTCCATGGGAAATCAGAGAAGTACTGCCTAAGGGTCTCCCAATCAGCGGCAACAAAGTGCCAAAGGCACCTTCTCTTGGGAGGATCCAAAGGCCGGACTGGAGCGATAGGACAGGAAACAGTTAAGATTGTGGTTGGAGGAGCCCAACGGAGAAAAAAGTTTCACAGAGTAAAAAGAAGGATGAGAGGTAAGAAATAAATCCAGAATGTTGAGCCTATCTCAAGGTGATCGGGGATACGAGTAGGGTGCTGTACAATCTGCTCTTGGTCATTTAGGATAGAAAAGTTATAAGCTAGTTCACCAGGGATGTTAGTGGAATGGGGGAAAGCCAAAGGTGGTGGTGAACATTGAAATCTCCTAAAAAGGAGTATTCAGGAAAACGAGAGTGGGATAGAATGTATTCCACTTTGGAAGTGAAGTAGTCATAGAATTTTGAATAGCCAGTAGAATTAAGAGAAAGGTAAACAGTGCAGACGTATTTAGTTTGAGATTGGCATGTAAGCCGAATTCAGAGTGTATAGAATTTGAAAGATTTGAGTTCGGGAATACAAGAACAAGTTACGTCATTGTGTACATATAAGCAACATCAACCTTTGGAGTGAAATTGAGTATAGAAAAAGAAGAGGGTAGAGAAAAGGGGTTGCTGTCAGTCGTCCGAGACACCTGAGTTTCAATGAGATAAAGAAGATGAGGTTTAGAGGAGGAGTGGTGGTGATTGAAAATTTGAGGAAAGGCCACGAATGTTGCAGAAATTAATGAAAAGTGAATCAGGCAGAGGCAGGCCCAGAACATCTCGAATGGGCTGTAGCAGATCCAGCCCCGCTACTCGGATCTGCGTTCCCGGTATCGGCAGCGGTGGAGGTAGAAGTGGGAACATTTATGGTCCCCTCCTCAGGGGACTCCGAGGCTCTTGAAGTTGATGCAATATTTTTTAAATTTTGAAAAGAGTATGTACGAGTAGTGTGTAAGATGCATGTGTATGTAGTGAGTAATAGGGAGAGAAGTGTGTGTTTGAGAGCATGCTGGACTGCTCACAGGATAGATGAGCCACGGAAAAAGATCAGCTAAGGAGGAAGGACAGTGACAAGAGGAACGGGAGTTCCAGCGCTCCCTATCTTCTGTCTGACGTCCCCCACTCCCAGGAATACTTCCCTGGTCGATTGGTGCCTACAATCTCCTCCTACATAATAAGTAACATATATATATATATATATATTAATTTATTTATTTCAGTGTAGAGCCCCAAATTTTCATTAAAAAATAAAGTTCCTTTAGAAAATCTGATTTTCTACTCGAATTAATGAATATAAAACCTTAAGGCTCGATTAATGAAATTTACGAATTGGTTAAGTAATTGGAAAGAGTTCGAAAATGAGAGGAACCGATCTTGATCTGTTTAATGTTTACTCTTCTTGATGATGTTGCTTTTAATTAAGTTTGAGCGTGCTGATTGCCTTATGGGTTTTGTTTCTTTTTAGTTTCGTGACCGTTGTTGCTTTGCCGCTTTATATATATATATATATATATATATATATATATATAATATATGATGGTGTAATAGTGGTTAGCATCGCTGACTACGAATCCACGGACCCGGTTTTAATTTTTGTCTAGGGCAGGTGATCTTCAGCTTACCCATAGAAAAAAAAAGGGTTGGTAAGTAAATGAATACCTTGGGTAGCCTAATGGTTAAGAACTGGGCTGCTGGTCGGATCGAGAGGTCTTGAGATCAAGTCTATGTGAGGACTTTGTACTTGTTGACTTCTCTGGTGATTCGTGGATCGGGTTACGCGTCAAGCTCGACTTTTGTTAGAATGAGTATTTCGAGCAAAATCAAAACTGTATATTTTTTTCATGCAAAAACGAAGAGACAAGGGTAAATGCCCGCAAAAACGCCCCCTTCCCACTTCACAATAGAAGAAGAGAGCTAAAATCCAGACTCAAATTTTTTGAGATACTGAACACTCTGTGTTTGAAATATTGTCAGTCATAGACAAAGTTAAAGATGGATTGAGGAAGGGTGTTCCAGAGTTGACCGGTTGAGTAGGTGAAAGATTGAAAATACCGATTAACCTTTGCATTAGTGAGTTGAACAGAAAAGAAATGAGAATGTGTTGAAAGTCTGATACTGCGTGTTCTCCTTGATGGAAGAGGTATGAATTTAGAGTTCTGAAGGGCAGAACACTTACACACTACATTATCATCTTACATACTACATAATCTACTACAAAATTTTAAACAAATGACATCAACTTCAAGAGCCTGAGAAGGGACCATAAATGTCGCCACTTCTGGCTTCCCCGCTGCCGATACCGGGAACGCAACATTACAGCGAAGAGAGAGGGATTGAAGATAGTCAGTAAGAGGCGGGAAATTGATGAGATGAAAAGCCTTTGATCTCACTCGGTCAAGTAGAGCTGTGTGGGTAAACCCACATATAAAAAGCGTACTTCATACAGGGGCGGACAATACACATGTACAAGGACAGCAACTGAATGGGGATGAAGAAACTGCAGGGCCGGTACAGCACACCTTACCTCTTAGAAGCTGCTTTAGAAAGAGAATATATGTGATATTTCCAAGAAAGATCACGAAAAATGGAAACGCCAAGAATGTTAAGAGAAGAGGAAGGATTGAGTTGTGCATTGCTGAAGTTAAGGGCATAGTCGTGTTGAAGTTTGTGACGAGTAAACAGATGAAGGAACTGAGTTTTTGAGGCATTGAACGACACAAGCTTTTCTCTGCCCCAATCAGAAATAACAAATTTAGTTGTCAGGTGCACTATAGCTGTCTCACGCGAATCATAAAGTGACTGTTGAGAGGGAGGCTTTGTGAAGTGGGTGGAGAAGTGAAGAGTGGAATCATAGGAATGAATAGGACAGTAAGTGCGAATTAATATATCATTGATAAATAAAAGGAAGAGAGTACCTGACAGGACAGATCCCTGAGGAACACCACTATTAATAGTTTTAGGAGAAGAACAGTGGCCATCTACAACCGCACTATAAATCGGCCAGAAAGGAAATCAGAGATGAAGGCACATATAGAAGGATAGAAACCGAAGAAGGGCAGTTTGGAAATTAAGGATTTGTGCCAGACTCTATAATATATATATATATATATATATATATATATATATATATATATATATATATATATATATATATATATATATATATATATATATATATATATACTACAATGCCCGCTGCGCCTTGAGCAGATAAAACTCCCTAAACTTAATATCGAACAGACTGGGAGACAAGGAGGAGAGAGAATGTTACTAAAACCTTTCCTGGTTCTTCCTTAATGTGTATACTGAACTTGATGCAGATTACCCAAGTCGTTTAGGCGTGTAAACGAACATAGAATATCAGATATCATTATCTCCTCCGATTATAAAGAATATATATATATCCGTAGGGGATGATGATGATGATGATGATGATGATGTTTGTCTGCTCTATGTCCTTTTTTCCACCCCTGTAAGGGAAATCTTGACCAAATTCAGTATACACATTTAGGGAGAACTAGGGAAGGTTTTAGTAACACTCATTGTGAGTATTAACCGCGAACATACGCTCCTTAAATTCTGGAAAACTGATATTATTACCGAACAGATATACAATCATTATTGTTCGAGAATTAATACAGTCATTGAAAAAGCGAAAGCAAATCATTATTGTTCAAAAATTGCTGAACAAAAATCCAATCTCAAAAGGTTATAGGACACTCTGAAAGATTTAATTATTAGCACAAAAAAGATGGAAACAAATCCCATGTCCTCCCTCATACAATTTCTTTGCAAATATCGGCTTCAATACTGCAGCCTCGATACCAAGAACTGACACTCACTACCGACAGTACATGCCACAACTAGTGGTATACCGATTCAGCGGTATCGACAGAATCGGCCATTTTTGGGGCATCGGAATCGGCCAAATTTAGCCGATTCTCTTACCGATTGTTTGAAAATTTAAAATTTTCATTACAAAACAAAATCTACACTTATAAAAAATTGAACATACAAAAAAACACTATCTATGATAATTTATACTCATTTCAAAGTATAATTATATACAAATATTTTACACTCGCAAAAAAGGCAAAGCTTAATAAGTTAAGTCTCTCAAAAATTTAAATCTTCTCTAACTAACTAATCTCTAAATATTATAAACTATCATAATCTCCTTCTCTATATTAGTAATAATTCCGTATTAAGTTGTACTCTTTATAACGTATATATTAAAACATCGGATCACCTGAAGATCAGGGCCCCCAGCCTTCTTTAGTTAGCTTTATAAGGCTAACTAACGAAAATATCACGACCTAACCTAACCAATCGTCAAGGGTGTACAGTTGGCCTAACGACTGGTTAGGTTAGGTCTTGATATTTTCGTTAGTTAGCCTTATAAGGCTAACTAAAGAAGACTGGGGACCCTAATCTTCAGGTGATCCAAAACATCTTATTATGTTGACTTTATTTTAAGTATTTTAATAATTTTATAAACCCAAATTATATATCCATTTTTTTTATTCAAATTGGCCACCACAGACTCGAAATTTTAACGAAAAATTTTGTTGTTGTTTACATTGGTGAAGAAAGAAAATACGTTCAACATAAGGAAAAACAATTACTTTAAATATTAAAATTCAATTTATGAAACTAAAATAAAATTATTTTATCATTTTACTGAGTAATAAAACTATTTAACATCATTTTAGCTACAGTATATAAGTAACAAATTCTGGTGTTGTATATTGTGGAGTGAGCTAAGGAAAAGTATTTTAACAAATTTGAAATGTAAAAATATGAACATTTAAAGTTTTTACATTAGATTAGTGAAATTTATGAAGGGAATTGATTTTTTAAAATATAGGCAAATAATCGGTATCGGTATCGCAGTTTTTCATGGAATCTGCATCGAGATCGGCATCGGTTAAGTATATCTTTTTAGCAATAAAAAAAATCTGAGAAATAAAGATTCTGACATTAATACGATCCCAATAGTATCTGATTAGTAGCGGATGAAATTACAATCCCACTTCGTAAATTAACGAATGAGTCAGCAACACTTGGCATTAATTTAGACGAAAAACTAAATTTCGAAAGTCATGTACAACATATCAAATCGAAAATATTAAGATTTTTATTCGATTTATTTAAACTAAAAAAGACTTCCTCAAAACTTACTCCTTACCCTGTCCTTTTTCCTTCATCTATTTACATTTATTAGAGTAAATTGCATTACGGCATGGGGTAGCTCAAAGAAATATACAAAACATCGTTTGGGAGTCATTCATAAAAAATACCCGCAAACTCTCTCCAGTAATGATAACAGACAAATTCACACTTACCAATGTTTAAAGAGGTATTTTAAAACTAAATGACTTATATAAATTCAATGTTGCTGTCAGAATATTCAAAGTTATCCATAAAAAAACAAACATAAATCACCCATTGAAAGAGCAATTACCCCCATCAAATTCATCATAATTATAACACAAGACTTCACAGATTTTATATGCAAACCAAACTATACAATGGAAACTGCAGGAAATGCACTTTCTTTGAAAGGAGCAGATGAATGGGATGCAATCCCCATAAATATCTCGCAGGCTTCATCACTAAATGTATCTCGTAAATCACTAAAGTACTTCATTAGCTCCTACTGATGTATAAATTCACTACTGCCATTATTACCATAGTAATTAAGTTTCCATTTAATATGCTAATTTTATTAAGCACTTTTCATTTCATAATTTATCCTTTTTTATTTATTATTATGCATCATTAACTTCTACTAAATATACAACTGATTATTTTATGCATAATTGTGTAAAAAAATTTAAAATTTTTACATTGTGTTTATTATTATTATTATTATTATTATTATTATTATGATTTGCCATCTCCACTTCTCTTATGTAATAATAAAGTGAATCCCATTAATTTTGCCTGAAGCGCTTTCATGCTTCCAATGGCATATTCAGATTAAATTACTGTGAATATACTATTCTCACAGGAAATATCTAAACTGCATAGAAAAATATTGAAAATAATTGTAAAGGTGTTAGTAGTATGGGTGCAAAACGGTAGAGGGGTGGGGAGTCAGAGCCAGTGGCGGTAAGGGAATGGGGTGAGGGGGTGAGGGAAAAGGAGAAAAAAGCAAACATTTTAATCTCTCAAAAGCGGGTGGGGTGATAAGGTGATAAGGAGTTGGGTGCCTACCCCTCTGAATACAGAGTAATCTAACCTCACCTAAACTAATTTTTCACGATTAAAACATTTTAACTACACACAGTGAAGGTGGGGCTTCGACTACTGATGATGTACTATCATTGTTATGCCTAAGACACAGGATTAGATAGTGGACGCTAAAGTTCATAGTATGACGTCACACACACATATATATATATATATACATACATATATATTTGCGGTTATGGACGACCAATGTTCTTCTCCTAAAGATATTAGTAGTGGTGTTTCTCAGGGATCTGTCCTGTCAACTTCCCTTTTCCTTTTATGTGTCAATGATCTCTTTAACCGCATTTCCTCTCCTAGCCACTCCTATGCCGATAATTTCACTCTTCATTTTTCCACCCGCTTCACAAAGCTTCCCTCTCAACAGACACTCCATGGTTCCCATGCGACTATAATGCACATGACCTCTGCTCTTTCTACTATCTCTGATTGGGGCAGAGAAAACCTTATGTCTTTCAATGCCTCAAAAAGTAATCGGTATTTTCAAGCTTTCATGTACTGAACCAGTGAACTCTGGAACAATCTTTCTCAATCCATCTTTCCCCCTGTCTATAACCTCCAAACTTTCAAACGCAGTGTGTCCAGACATCTCTAAAACAACGTTGGATCTTGATTTTGGCTCTCTTCTTCCACTATGGAAGGGGCGTTTTAGCGGGCATTCACCCTTGACCCCTCTTTCCTGGATAAAAAATATAAAAATTTTATTTCCAAATTTAGGTTAGGTTAAGTTAGTTTAGGTTAGGTTGCTCTATATTCAGAGGTACATTGGATTTTTGGGGTAAGGACCCCCCCCCCATTATCTTATCACGCTTATCACGCTTATCATCCTCCACCCACTTTAAGGGAATAAAATTTTTGCTTTATCTCCCTTTTCCCCTCTTTCTTCTTCACCCTCTCCCTCCTTCCCTCTTACTAGCACTGGCACTTGCACCCCCACCCATCTACCCTTTTTCACCCATACTACTAAGCTCTATCACTTTCATTCTTTTTCTGAATAAAGCTTTTTTATTTTGTTGCGTTTGTTTGAATACACCCGCCCTTTCCAGTTTCACCCGAGGTTGTGTTTCGCGGTCTGTCGCTGGGCAAGGCGCAGCGATAATTCTATTATATATAATAAATGGGACTGAACTCAGAATGGTCCCTTGAGGTTTTTTCATGATACATACAGACCGTGCATGGAACAAGGAACTCTCTTGGGAAAATCAAATCCACTATAGTCCGAATAAGTAATGGTAAATGACAAATACTATAGTTTTTTCTTTTTCAAGATGATAGCCCGACGTGGACAACGGGTCACTCGCAAAGAGGCCCCAAAAATATAGCTTCCCTCACCAGCTATCTGTAAAGCAGATAGGATCCAGCTTTGGGACAAGATCTAGGGGTTACAGCCCACTATATCCAGAACCTCAATATTAGCAAAAGGCTCGTTGCATTCATGTTGGATTGAATACATTAAAGAAAAATGGGTAACTATTGTGTTTTTAGGGCCTCTTTGTGAGTGACCCGTTGGCCACGGCGGACTAACATCATGAAAAAGAAAAAACTATAGTGTTTGTCATTTACCATTATTTATTCGGACTATAGTGGATTTAATTTTCCCAGGAGAGTTCCTTGTTCCATGCACGGCCTATGTGTATTATATATATATATATATATATATATATATATATATGATGAATAAAACCACGAAGGAAAAAGAAACACAAAGGGGTGCTCAAGCGCTTTCGTCTAATGACATCCTCAGGAACACTGGAGTGAAAGGACAGATCAAGGCAATATATAGGTTACAAAAATAAACATACATACATACATATTCACATATATATACATATATATATATACATATATATATATATATAAATATATACATATATATAGTAAGCATAGAAAAAAATTGTGGGAGGAGCCAACATTTATATGGTCACAGAAGAATAAAGAAATAAAAATAAATATAAATATAAATTGAGAAAAAATTAATTACAAAATAGTGCCTTAGTGATATATATGTCACAGCCTAAATAATCATAAAGAAATAAACAGGCAAAAAAAAAACCCATAAATACATATACATACATATATATATATATATACATATATATACACATATATATATATATATATTATATATAAAGACACTTTTAGCACTTTGGCCGACCTTCCATATAAATTCAAATGGCTTTTTTATGGAACAGGTCACAAAAGAATAAAGAAATAAAAATAAATATAAATATTGTAAGTGGAGTCTACCAATTCAAGCTCAAGACAAGACAACTCAATCCCGTTTTTGGATGTGCGTGTTCATAGGGATAGCCCGGGTTTTAAGTTTAGTATATATCGGAAAAAAAAAACAATTTGTCCTACGTACACTTTTACTCTGGACATGACACCCCTATTAAAAAGGCCATATTTTCCTCAATGTTTCTCCGCGCTCTTAGGATCGCCAGTCCTGAATACATCGATGCCGAATTGGAAAATATCAACGGTATTGGAAGTGAGTTGTGTTACCCATCTGCGTTCATGGAATCTTGTCTTAATAAGGCTAAACGAACCTTCTATCGTGTGAATAATAACACTCGCACCTTGTCAAAGAATATTTTAGTACTTCCATTTTTCCCGGGCTTCTTAGGCATTGCTAATGTACTTAAACTTTTGGATATCAGTGTAGTTTTTTCATATAACAATATTGTGAAAAACATCATAGTAAAAAATAGCCCTACCAATAATTTAGGCATTATCTATAAAATTGGGTGTAAGCAATGTGATTCCTTTTACATAGGTCAGACGGGAAAGGATTTGCAAACGCGTGTAAAACAGCATCAATATTCCGTTAGAACGGGACAGTTGTCCAGTGCCCTTTTTTGTCCATTTGTCAGAGTTATCCCATTGTATTGATTGGAATAATGTTTCAGTTTTGTTTCACTCTAGCAACATTGTTAATAGAAATATTCTTGAGTCGGCTATAATTCAACTTACAAATAACCTTAACATGAGTAAAGGTCTGTTTCAACTTGATCCCGTTGCTCTGAATTCCTTCAGAATGGATTTAAACAAAAAGGGCAGGTTGTTAAATCTTTGGTAAAAAATTTGTTTTTGTCTGTTGTTTCCCTTACAATTTTTTTTTCAATTTTTTGCTGTATGAGTGTATGTGTATGTATGTATGTGTATGTGCGTATGTGTGTGGTCATTGCAGTTAAATGTGTTTGTATGTATATGTGTGTATATGTATGTATGTATGTGTGTATATGTATGTATGTATGTATGTATGCAGTTAAATATATATATATATATGTATATGTGTATGTACCTTACCTTACCTTACAACCTCACAAAGGTTCTGCGGGATGATTTCTCATTTCGTGAAGGTCAAGCTTGTATATATATATATATATGTGTGTGTGTGTGTGTGTGTGTGTGTGTTTGTATATATGTGTGTATATGTATATATAATTTGGGTATGCGGGTATATATGTGTACGTGTATTATTTGTAATTTTTTCAAGTTATATTTATTTTTATTTCTTTATTCTTTTGCGACCTACCGTTTTCTCAGACAATAATTATAAAAACAAATTTGGTAATTTTTTTTCCCTTATGCATATATATATATATATATATATTCTGTATATATTGCGTTTATATTTCGTATATATACCGTAAATATGTTGTATATATATTTTATTGTTCTTTATATATCATCTAGGGATCATTTTGTTTTCCAATTTATATTTACTTGTACTTTTGTATTCGTTTGTGACTATAATATGCATATGTGGTAATTTTTCCCTTATAAATTGGTGTGCCTCTCTTAAAATTTATCTTTCAATTTTTATTTTTTAATAATGTGACATATATATCAATTTGGCAGCATCTATTAAATCGATTGTAAAACCTCCCTCTTGAGCTTGAATTGGTAGACTCCACTTACAATATTTATATTTATTTTTATTTCTTTATTCTTTTGTGACCTGTTCCATAAAAAAGCCATTTGAATTTATATGGAAGGTCGGCCAAAGTGCTAAAAGTGTCTTTATATATATATATATATATATATATATGTGTGTATATATATGTATATATATATATATGTATGTATAGTATTTATGGGTTTTTTTTATTTGCCTGTTTATTTCTTTATGATTATTTAGGCTGTGACATATATATCACTAAGGCACTATTTTGTAATTAATTTTTTCTCAATTTATATTTATATTTATTTTTATTTCTTTATTCTTCTGTGACCATATAAATGTTGGCTCCTCCCACAATTTTTTTCTATGCTTACTATATATATGTATATATATATTATATATATATATATGTATATATATATATATATGTATATATGTGAATATGTATGTATGTATGTTTATTTTTGTAACCTATATATTGCCTTGATCTGTCCTTTCACTCCAGTGTTCCTGAGGATGTCATTAGACGAAAGCGCTTGAGCACCCCTTTGTGTTTCTTTTTCCTTCGTGGTTTTATTCATCATAAATACTTTTCACGTGTCACTTTCGTGAAATAATTTTTCATATATATATATATATATATATATATATATATATATATATATATATATATATGGAGAGAGAGAGAGAGAGAGAGAGAGAGAGAGAGAGAGAGATCGAAAATGTGAAAATTTTGACAGGCTCACTAGTGAGTTTAATACAAATCAAAACCATACATGTGTGTGTGTGTGTGTGTGATGGGATCTTTTCCGTTTGACACACATGGTTCGATTTTATTTTAAATTTCTACACAGACGTAGTTTTGCATGCCGATTACGAAAACCAGAACCACTTTTTGGAGAAATTAATAATAAAAAAGTTACAACTAGCCTAAGACCCGCCCTTCGTGCGGGTCGCGGGTAGCAAAAATTAACCAAACTATCACGACTTAACCTAACCAATCGTCAAGGGCGTACAATTAACCTAAAAAAATAAATAAAAAACAATATCACGACTTAACCTAAACGTTCCTGAGCGTGACCGACAAACGTTCCTCAGCGTGACCGACTGACAAACTGAGCGGGACGGACTGACTGACAGACATTCCTGGGTGTTTATAGTATTAATAAATAAATTAAAAAAAATGTATTGTTTTTTATTTATTTTTTAGGTTAATTGTACGCCCTTGACGATTGGTTAGGTTAAGTCGTGATAGTTTGGTTAATTTTTGCTACCCGCGACCGCACGAAGGGCGGGTCTAATAAAATACTTTAAAGGGTTGTAACTTTTTTATTATTAATTTCTCCAAAAAATGGTTCTGATTTTCGTAATCGGCATGCAAAACTACGTCTGTGTAGAAATTTAAAATAAAATCGAACCATGTGTGTCAAACGGAAAAGATCCGTGTGATGTACTACCCATGTAAAGAAAAATAGCCCAAATAAAGATTGTTCACTGATGAAATGTCATAAAAGAAGTGGATCAGTCGCCGTAAGGTTCCCATTCTTATGAACAGAACCTTTATAGGTATCCTTTTTATCGTGTTATACTGTAATATAATTTAGAAATACTCTTCATCAGTTTACGGGTAACGAAAGAAAATCATCCTCGCAACAAATATTTTTTCTCTTCGTACACTTCATACGTTTTGACAAGCGAAACCTCACTCCTGAACTCTTTTATATGCGCAATATATACTATCCTCTTTATCATCAGAGTAATCATTTAATAAATAAAGAATCAATATTATGTTTATCGGTATAGGAAATCGCTAGTTTTTAATTATACAACTCCGGACCAAAAAATAGAATATTATCTTAAATACGCTCATGACCTTCATAATACCTTTAATATATACACCTTTATGAGGAATATCGAGTATCTGTGACGTCATTATGATAAAAAAGACGCTCTGTGTGCCAGTTTTGAAAAAATTTAAAATACAGCAAAAACCTATTAAATATTGAAAAATTAATGCATAGCGACATACCAAAATATTAGAATATCTTCTCAGGTGTTACCAAAAATAGAGTAAATTCATTGTCTATTGAACATTGCTAATATATTAAACTATTATCAATGACTTTTTAACTCTGCGTCTTAGTATTTAATTGGTCCACTCTTGGCCCTGATTACGGCCTCCAATCGACGTAGCAGTAAGTCGACAAGCCTCTTGCATTCTTTTGTAGTTGTCAATTGCCAGGTTGTCATCAAACACCTCTTCAGTTCACTAAGTGTTCCTAGTTTACGCTTTTGAACCTTCTGCTTAGCAATATTTCAAAGAATTTCGATCGGATTAAGATCGGGAGAATTAGATGGCCATGTTAGGACTTCAATTTCATTAGCATCAAACCACGTAGATGTAGCACGAGCCACATGAGTTGGAGCCAGGTCATGTTGAAAAATGAATGGTTCGTCTCCATACAGCTGTTCTGCAGACTCCAGCATGAATATTCTAGGTTTTTCTTGATAAACGTGACTATTGACAGTTCTATTTTCAAATGCAAGTGACCCTACACCATTTGCATTCATGCAGTACTCAGTAAACATAATGAATTTATTCTGTTTTTTGTAACACCTGACAAGATATTCTAATATTTTGGTATGACGCTATGCATTAACGTTTCACTATTTAATAAGGTTAGGCTATATCTTTTTTTTCAAAACTGACACACAGAGACGTCATTTTATCGTAATGACGTCACAGATACTCGACATTCCTCATAAAGGTGTATAACGTAAAGGTACTATCACGGTCATGAGCGCATTTGAGACGGTATTCTATTTTTTGGTCCGGAGATGTATTTTTGGCAGTTTCTCCTTACAATAATACTATGAAGAGAGAACTGTTCAGTCAAGTAGGAGAAAAAACCTTTTACGCAAATGAGGTGTATTCCGAATCGAATAAGAGACATACTCCTAAGAGACAATTCTTCGCTCATTGTAAACACACTGTACTAAATGGTTTACGCCCTGTTTTTATTACGTCTCAGAATGGATGATGCGAACATTATTACTGTATAACTGTATAAATCAATATATACTGTGCGTATAAAGAGCATATACCAACACACTTTTCTCTAGTTATATCAAATACTTCTTTAAAATGTTTGAAATCTGAATGAACCTTCCTGTTGTTCTGTTATTCAAAATTTTGTGCTAATCTTTTTTGTTGTTTGCTGTTTTGCTTTACTCTTCTCCACAGTGTAAGTCACTCATGAATGGGCACAACCGCAGAAATGAAGAGACATCGGAAAAGTTACTGGAATATGGGGCGTATTATAGATCGTTTGGGCCAAAGTTTTCCGGGGCTTAAAAACCCCAAGAGGAACCTGGAAAACGAATGTACGATTCAGATAAATAAATAAACAAACAAAAATTGCATTAGTTTAAACCATAAAAAAGAAAGTGAGATATGTATTGAATACGTTTATCACTTTTACGTTATAACGATACATATTCAGGAAAAATGGGACTCTTTTTACTTATCTGAAAGAGAACAAAGTAAGGATCAAGTAAAGATAAGCACCCCCCAACCTTTTTTAGTTAGCTTTATAAGGCTAACTAACGAAAATATCACGACCTAACCAAACCAATCGTCAAGGGCGTACAGTTGACCTAACGATTGTTGAAAAATGAATGGTTCGTCTCCATACAGCTGTTCTGCAGACTCCAGCATGAATATTCTAGGTTTTTCTTGATAAACGTGACTATTGACAGTTCTATTTACAAATGCAAGTGACCCTACACCATTTGCATTCATGCAGTACTCAGTAAACATAATGAATTTATTCTGTTTTTTGTAACACCTGACAAGATATTCTAATATTTTGGTATGACGCTATGCATTAACGTTTCACTATTTAATAAGGTTAGGCTATATCTTTTTTTTCAAAACTGACACACAGAGACGTCATTTTATCGTAATGACGTCACAGATACTCGACATTCCTCATAAAGGTGTATAACGTAAAGGTACTATCACGGTCATGAGCGCATTTGAGACGGTATTCTATTTTTTTGGTCCGGAGATGTATTTTTGGCAGTTTCTCCTTACAATAATACTATGAAGAGAGAACTGTTCAGTCAAGTAGGAGAAAAAACCTTTTACGCAAATGAGGTGTATTCCGAATCGAATAAGAGACATACTCCTAAGAGACAATTCTTCGCTCATTGTAAACACACTGTACTAAATGGTTTACGCCCTGTTTTTATTACGTCTCAGAATGGATGATGCGAACATTATTACTGTATAACTGTATAAATCAATATATACTGTGCGTATAAAGAGCATATACCAACACACTTTTCTCTAGTTATATCAAATACTTCTTTAAAATGTTTGAAATCTGAATGAACCTTCCTTGTTCTGTTATTCAAAATTTTGTGCTAATCTTTTTTGTTGTTTGCTGTTTTGCTTTACTCTTCTCCACAGTGTAAGTCACTCATGAATGGGCACAACCGCAGAAATGAAGAGACATCGGAAAAGTTACTGGAATATGGGGCGTATTATAGATCGTTTGGGCCAAAGTTTTCAGGGGCTTAAAAACCCAAGAGGAACCTGGAAAACGAATGTACGATTCAGATAAATAAATAAACAAACAAAAATTGCATTAGTTTAAACCATAAAAAAGAAAGTGAGATATGTATTGAATACGTTTATCACTTTTACGTTATAACGATACATATTCAGGAAAAATGGGACTCTTTTTACTTATCTGAAAGAGAACAAAGTAAGGATCAAGTAAAGATAAGCACCCCCAACCTTTTTTAGTTAGCTTTATAAGGCTAACTAACGAAAATATCACGACCTAACCAAACCAATCGTCAAGGGCGTACAGTTGACCTAACGATTGTTGAAAAATGAATGGTTCGTCTCCATACAGCTGTTCTGCAGACTCCAGCATGAATATTCTAGGTTTTTCTTGATAAACGTGACTATTGACAGTTCTATTTACAAATGCAAGTGACCCTACACCATTTGCATTCATGCAGTACTCAGTAACATAATGAATTTATTCTGTTTTTTGTAACACCTGACAAGATATTCTAATATTTTGGTATGACGCTATGCATTAACGTTTCACTATTTAATAAGGTTAGGCTATATCTTTTTTTCAAAACTGACACACAGAGACGTCATTTTATCGTAATGACGTCACAGATACTCGACATTCCTCATAAAGGTGTATAACGTAAAGGTACTATCACGGTCATGAGCGCATTTGAGACGGTATTCTATTTTTTTGGTCCGGAGATGTATTTTTGGCAGTTTCTCCTTACAATAATACTATGAAGAGAGAACTGTTCAGTCAAGTAGGAGAAAAAACCTTTTACGCAAATGAGGTGTATTCCGAATCGAATAAGAGACATACTCCTAAGAGACAATTCTTCGCTCATTGTAAACACACTGTACTAAATGGTTTACGCCCTGTTTTTATTACGTCTCAGAATGGATGATGCGAACATTATTACTGTATAACTGTATAAATCAATATATACTGTGCGTATAAAGAGCATATACCAACACACTTTTCTCTAGTTATATCAAATACTTCTTTAAAATGTTTGAAATCTGAATGAACCTTCCTGTTGTTCTGTTATTCAAAATTTTGTGCTAATCTTTTTTGTTGTTTGCTGTTTTGCTTTACTCTTCTCCACAGTGTAAGTCCTCATGAATGGGCACAACCGCAGAAATGAAGAGACATCGGAAAAGTTACTGGAATATGGGGCGTATTATAGATCGTTTGGGCCAAAGTTTTCCGGGGCTTAAAAACCCCAAGAGGAACCTGGAAAACGAATGTACGATTCAGATAAATAAATAAACAAACAAAAATTGCATTAGTTTAAACCATAAAAAAGAAAGTGAGATATGTATTGAATACGTTTATCACTTTTACGTTATAACGATACATATTCAGGAAAAATGGGACTCTTTTTACTTATCTGAAAGAGAACAAAGTAAGGATCAAGTAAAGATAAGCACCCCCCAACCTTTTTTAGTTAGCTTTATAAGGCTAACTAACGAAAATATCACGACCTAACCAAACCAATCGTCAAGGGCGTACAGTTGACCTAACGATTGGTTAGGTTAAGTTGTGATATTTTCGTTAGTTAGCCTTATAAAGCTAACTAAAAAAGGTTGGGGGTGCTTATCTTTACTTGATCCAAAGTAATAAATAGAATGATTAACTAACACCTTTTAAGGTTATGCTTCACAAGACCAAAATGGCGAAAGTTGAAGAAGTAAATTGGGTTCTATAGTTAACCGAATTTAAATTGGTTGCATCAAGAGTAATGTAAATACGGGATAAAGGAAAAGGTGAGTAAATGAAAATTTTAGAGCTGAAGAGTTGGATATTTCACTTTGATCAGTACGTAAAATATGAAAGTGAAGTTGCATAAACATGTTTGCAAAATTTGTTATCGAGGAGTTAATGGAGGAGAATTGTCGTAAGTCGGTATTTCTGCGAACAATTTCTAACGAAAACCACAGATTCTAACTTTTTGGTGCAGTTAAATTTTTCAGATTAAGCGATATTTCATTTTAGTGATGATGTCAACCACAACTATCGCTTTTGGGAAATGAAAAAGCGGATGACCTTTGACATCATCAGAGTTTCCTAAGATCACTGTGTGGTGCACCTTATGAGACGACCTTGGGGAGACGACCATAAATGGAGAACATTACCTTGTAGTGCTGCAGTATTTCTTTCCCTTTCAGCTTACAGCGCTAAAACTTGCATAAACAATTTTCTAACAAGATGCAGCTCCTTTCCACCATACTTTGAATGTTAGAGAATTCATGAATCACAATTTCTCAGGAAAATACGGTGGAAGCGGAGGAAAACTCCCGTGGCGCCACGCTCACTCAACCTAACCCCTTTACTCGAAGACTTCTTTTTACGAGGTCATTTAAAGAGTATCGTTTACACCACAAAGCCTCAACATTTGGCAGAACTGAAGGCGCGAATCGAAATGCGAATCCGCTTATATCGTCCAAGATGGAAGATACAATGAAATGCAAACCGTTAGTCCAAAAATGTGCAAAACACAATGATGGTTAAGCTCTATAATGCCATTTATTACTTTCGATCTTAAACACGTAAAGAGTATCAAATTTTAAAACCCTCAATGACTTTATAACCACTCTTTCTGTCTATCTATCTATCTATCTATCTATCTAGCTATCTATCTATAGTATATATTGTTGAAAAGGGGGTATGTTGAGTATTTTTCATTAGTTATTTCCTCTTTTATTCCCTGTAAGAAGAGGTTTTTCACGAGTTTTTTCTCCCTTGAAATCAATTTTTCTCTCTCAGTGATCTTAACAGTCTTAAATTTAATTTTCTTTGCTGCTCGACGCCTCGATTACTGATCGCTGAAATTTCATTATACCAGACAGTTTTTTTTCCTTTTTTCCTTTACTTTCACGCTATTTGTGGTCCCTTCATTGTAGTGATTATATATATAGAAAGAGGGAGAGAGAGAGAGAGAGAGAGAGAGAGAGAGAGAGAGAGAGAGAGAGAGAGAGAGAATTTAGCCTATTCCTTTCACATAATCAGTCTTTTCTACTTAGGTGACACATGAGTGAAGAATCAGCTAGCTGAACAGGAACATCTTTATGCAAGTTTGAAAGGCAGTTCCGCTTCATTAGCGTCCGATGTTGTTTTAATTAACGTCTTTATGTCGCGTCTCTCAATTGACGTCTTTTCACTTGTCTGATTTCATATTCTGCCGCATAAATTAGAAACGGTCAAGTCAAAATTTAATTCGCAAAATGGCTTACTTGCGCATGCGTCAACATAAATTTATTATGACTTCAGTTCACACTAAGTAAGATTAGTTTCTCGTTGACCCTAGAAAGTTCACAGATAATAGAAGAGAAAGAGGTGGTGAAGAGTGGATTTGAGAAAAGAACGGATGAAGCGCGAAATACGTGAAAATAATAAGGAAGAGACGTATGGAAAAATTTTTCCTTTTGATTCGGCTTACGCAGTTTTGGAACGGGATACTAAGTGACATAACAAAAGTAGATAAGTGGAAGATGGAAAACAAAACCCACTTTAAATCATTTAATATTCTTGATAGTTGTGGTTATTTTACGTAGAATTAAACTTTGCTATAACAACGAATAAAAATAAACTAAGAAAGTGAGGTTAGTGGAAACTTTCTGCCTGAAAGAAGACGTATAACTTCTGATGAATAGAATAATGAAAGAAATCGACTTCAAATAGTCATGACTCTGAATACTCCAGTGCTGAGTATGAATAGATACGTAATTATGCAGTCGAAGTTAAGTCAAAATTCAATAGCTCTTTCACATCCTGGACGTCCAGATTCATTAGAAAGCACTTCGTGCGGTAAAAAGGCCAGTGAAAGAGATCCCATTATATTCCATTATGTTTAGGGTTGGCAGCTCCAGTGGCGTACTAAGGGGGGTGCGAGGGGGTTGGTCCGCTCCGGGTGACAGCCAGGAGGGGTGTGCCATCGGGAGAGTTGAAATACCGGTACAAGTTTTCAAACCAAATGAAAAATTCGCCAAATTAAGAAAAAAAATTTAAAATGTTCAAACTATTACAACAGCTTAATGTTAATTTCCACTATAAAATAAATTTTTATTTTTATTGGCAATACAAAATTTACAAACGAAAAATTAAATATTTGATAAAAATTACATCGAAAGGGGAACGTTTGTTGACGTTTTAGTCATCAGTTTGTTGAGCATAGCCAGCTGGCTGCAACTGACATTCCAAGTCTTGTTCACTTGACACTGTGACTCCACATACATGAGGTATGTTTCATTAAATAATTATGATAAAGCATAAAGTGCTGGTGTTTATAACAATATCATGGTGCACTTATTTGGAAGCGTTTCTTCATGTGTGACTTTTTTTGGAACCTTGGAGAGAGTCTATTCCTTCTTTTCAGTCTCAACTCATCGATGGGAAGTGCTGATGGAGAATGTAGGCATGACAGTCAAAAGACTTTCCCAGAAAAGATGGAGTGCTCATTATGACGCTGTGAAACCAGTGAAGGCAAATTTTGAAAAGCTGACCTCAACCCTTGAAGTACTGTGCGATCCCAAAGAAAATGTGGACACAAGAGGATCAGCTCAGATTTTGCTGTCTGCTGTATGTGATTTCTCTTTTTTGAGTTACCTTTCTTTCTGGTGTGAAGTCCTGGAAGAAATTAATCTCACACAAAAGTATTTGCAAACAGTTGGAATCAGCCTTGAAAAGTGCATTGTGAAGCTCCAAGCTCTAAAACTGTTTCTTGAAGATCAGCGCAATGAAATTGTGGAAAGGGCCATTCATTATGCAACTACAAAGTGTGAGGAAATGGGCATTTCTATGGAGAGAAGAGGGAGAGTAAAGCTCCGAAAAAGGGTGCCAGGAGAGATGGCAAAGGATGCTGGTCTCACATTGCCAGAGGAAGTAAAAAGGGCTAGGTTTGAATGTCTTGATCGCTTTCATCAAGAATTGGAGATTCGTTCTAAGGCAATGGATCAAATTCTATCAATCTTCGCTGTTATTCAGCCAAACATTTTGGTTGTTGCAACAGAAGAAGAACTTCGGAAGTATATTCCAAATTTGACTCAGATTTTCGATGAATTATCTGATGAAGATATCAATGTGGAAATTGGACGACTTCGGAGGCATTTGGAAGCTGCCAAAATCAGCGTTGAAGAGGCAAAGAAATGGACAGCATTGCAGTTTCTGGAGTTTATTGTGAAATGGGATTTTTGTGAATCTTTCCCAAGCTTGTCACTGTGTTTGAGATTCTTTGTGACTGTCTGTGTGTCTATTGCTTCATGTGAAAGAAGTTTTTCCAAATTGAAATTGATAAAAAATTTCTTTCGCTCGACCATGAGTCAGACAAGATTGACAAATCTGGCTTTACTTTCAATTGAACATGAATATGCAAAGAAGGTGAATTTTGATGAGGTCATTGATCAATTTGCAGAAACTAAGGCTCGAAAGCAGAGACTGTGAATCCTTTCTATTTACCTTTGAAGAATAGGCTGAGCGTTGAGACTGGATTTCCTGTGTTTTTTGTATAAAATAAAATGCAGTATTACCTGTTCACTGAATTTTTAATGTCCTGCATTTTTCTTATTTCCAATTTGCTTATGACAGTACTGTACTGTTTAAAAATCTACTTGCAAACATATATTTTTCTGTGTGTTTAAATTTTAAAATTATTTATGGGGGGTGCCAAAGGAAGGATCCGCCCCGGGTACCAAATACTTTACAGTAGGTACGCCCCTGGCCAGCTCCAAAGCTTTCCGAGTCCACAGATTTTATATTAACAAAGTACTTTATTTTGTCATTGATTGATTGAATGATTATAAACAACATAAGAACATAGAACAAACAACATAAGAACAAGCAGACACGTACAAAAAATACTTTCCCATAAACGCATGAATTATGTACTTCGAATTAAACTGTTAATTTTTTTAAAATTAAAATTGGCGATAAGATTATGCAATTTATAATTAAAAAATTTACTGCTTTGATTAAAAATTTTAATTTAAAAAATCGAACTTTATAATTTATCTTTATTTATTGCCATTTAAATCCATAGATGAAGTTAAGAGGGTGTAATTGAATTTACAGTTACACTATCACTATCACTATCTACCTGAAAATGGATAGCAAAGATAACTGGAGAGCACTCAAAACAGATACTTTCCACACACTTAGCGCATTGCCAACCACCCGGCACCCATTGGCAGGTCACGCAACTGCTACGTGCAAGCAGAGCTGAGGTGTCCCAGAGGCAGTCTGTCATACTGTCGTGTATTTTTTTTAACAAAAACTATAATAATGTTTAATAAGAAACTTAATAATGTGTTTTACAGTTTAATAAACTTATTAAAATTTTAAGAAATTAACATATTTGAAATGTAATTATTTGAAATATAAATCAATAATTAGCAATCGTTCCAGAGAGGTTGGAAATTCTGGAGGTATATATCCCGGGTTAGTCTCGGACCCAATAGGGTATAAGAAAGGTGTTTTTTCCGATTAGGTTGTAATTGTGATTTAAAGTTAACTAAAAACTCTCTCCACGATCAAAACTTTAATTTATAAATCCGCACTCGCTCTCCCCAGTCCCGTTCATCGTTTCAACATAAATACCAAAGCACTCTGAAATCCTATTAAAATTTGGGTAAGTTTTTTTGGAGGACCAAATCTAACATTTTCCATGTAGGCCTATAATTTACATATTCTCACCTGGTAGGTTTCCCCGCTTTCAAGAAGAAGGCAAGAAAGGGAAAAGGTTTGGCAAAGTTGGGAAACCTGTATTTGCTGACACGCCAGCATTAGGTTTGTGTAATTTTCTCTATATATTATTATGATGAGCACTGCTAGTTAGTGTGCTATTGCAGCTGGAATAACATCAAGAAACATAAGTAACATAGTCCAAGCAAATCAAACAAACACCATTCATACCTTCACTCCAAATACTCAAAACGTAGAGAACCAAGAGATGTAGGCAATGCCTGTTTAAAAGAAGAGAAGTTGGTTAAAGATACCACTGACTCTGGTAAGGAATTCCATAAGGAAATGCCTCTAACACTAAAGAAGCGTCGTCTGCATTCAGTATTGGTATGAGGATGGGATAATTTAAAAGAACTAGGCTAAGCTAGTAGGGTAATATTTCTTGAAAGTGCTATTTTGTCAGTAGGTTATAAGTTCTTTTGTAAGTGCATGAACCCTAATTCTTTGTAACTGGGTACTGTTTTTTTTCTGATAGGATTAACTTTAAAATAACGCTTTAGTTTTTCTTTGTAACCGTCTTTGTAACCTGGGTGGGCAGTTGCCCACGTACAGAAAGATTTCACCCACCTACTAAAATAAAATAAGAGCATATATATATATATGTTACACTTTTTTTCCTTTGTTCCTTCCCGTGTAACAGAAATATAAGACTCCCGGCGAAGTAGGCCTGAAGACGTCGCGATTTCGTACTTACTCAGGCACTCGAGACTGAGTGCGTTGGCCAGTCCGGGGGGACAAGAAAATGCCTGGCAAAGTTTTTGTTTAATGTGCTTGAATCATTTTGCCTTAATATTTTAAATATAAACAAGTGGAAATCAAATCGTTCCTTGTTCGACTTTAAATCAGTTACTTATTTCTAAATTATATCAAATTTCTGTATCAGTAGGCACGGACTTTCCCTACCGCCGCTACTTTAAATCAGAGTTATTTATTAGACTTAGTCAGATTTTATCCAAGATTTCTTACACGCTATTCGTGCCTTTCTTACCGCGAGGCTTAATCTCAATGGCTTAATCGTAAGTTGTCTGTTGGCTCTCCTCGAAGGGAGGTAATAATGAATAGGGCGTCAGCCCTATCCGGAGATCTGCGTCTGACCTCTGCGCGTAAGAATCTGAGTTAAGTCCTCTGCGTCATTCGCATGAGGTGGTGACGTCAAAGCACGAGGTGCCTTCGTTATACCCCAGCTCGTGTGACTTCCGTTTGGAAGGAAATCCCCAACGCGAGGTGCCTTTGCGTCACTTAGCGTGTGACTTCCGGTTAAAAGGAAAGAGTGAATGAATAACATAATTCTTAAAATAATCTAAACCCTTTGTTCGTAGTTCCGTTTAGGAACGTATTTAGGTACCCAAAGTATGTGAATTATATCGTGAAGCGATTTCAAATTTTTATAGCTTCGGGCTTTGTATGGTTTTAATCGAAATAATATAAATTGGAAATGAAGATAATATAAATATATGAGTATATATGAGCATATGAGCATCAACATATTTGATTTGATTTGTGTTATAGATCTGGTATTATTTGAAAACTAATTTATCTTTAAGAACATGATTGGGCAAGACTAGAAGTGGGTATCACGTGACAAACAAACCTATGCCTGATTGGCTGAAAAGTGAATACGAGTATTAACAAGACTGAACCTATTGTTTTGGCTTCGTGGTTCATCTTACTCTTGTTTAAATTCAGAATAGGTTCATTTTCTACCTTTTACAATCTGTTTATTAAATCTAACTTACATTTATACATTATGAATTGTTATTTTATATTCATTAGTAAATCCCGATTTTACGATCCCAACAGTGCCTAGAAAATTACTTAGTTTATTTACATTTTTAATGTTAAGGTACTTTCAAGAAAAGTTAAAGTTTTGAATATAAGCAGGCTTATTGATCGGCTTTTATAAGGCATTCGTTTTTATCATTTTCTTTAACGAGAACTCTGTGTATAAACACGATTAAAACTGTTCACCTTCTTTGGTTTATGTATTGAATCTTATTAAGTGAAATAGTTTACCATATAAATCGTTATGTTAATCAGTACAAAGACATCGTACTTTCATATCCATAGAATGTTATTCCATTTGTTAATAGGGTTCGATATATCGACATGATATATGGATGTGTATGTGTAAATCAGAGGCGTTTTTGTAGAGTAGGCAGGGTAGGAAGGGTAGGCAGGGTAGGCTTTGCCTGACCATTAATTTTGTTAAACTTTAGAAGCATAAATATATCAATATAAATTATCGCAATTAGACAAAATCTGTCGATCGCGCCCTCTTAATCCAATATCATATGATTTCTTTTTTTCATATTAGCTATTACAACCTAAAATACCCTGCCTGCCTTGACTGTATAATATAAATTCAACTAGTGTGGCGGATTTGATATATGCCATTTTTAACACAAAGTAAATGTACATAAAGTCAGCGCGCGGACTTTCCTACTAAACGATACATTTTGCACGCTTACGCTCATTATCAAGCCATCCCGTATGAAGAAATATGAGAAACTACTATTTGGGGGGGCGGATTAAAGGAAGAAGATTGATAGGCGAATGGTGTATGACGTCACAAGGGGATTTTTTGGGGGGAGGGGTTCGAGAAAATTACAAACAACTTAGTCTTAGTATGAACAATTGAACATTTTGCTAAAAAAGATAGAAAAATAAAGCTACACTACACTATAAGTAAAATTGCAATGCATTGGAATCTCAACTGCGGTAAGTACCCTTATATACATATACAGTATAGTTATAATTCGATACCTTTATTGAAATTTTATATATATATACAGGGTGGGCCGAAAGTCTGGATCCATAGGAAAATATTTATTTTAATACATAAATTACAACAAATGGTAAATACTTAAAATGAATATCAACTTTAACTCGTAAATGCATATCCGTGATACTGTACAGTAGTTCGTACTCCAGTATAAATACTCAAATATTTTTTTATTTCAGCCCAGAAATGGCTTCGAATCTAACAACAGAAGACCGGGTAGAACTTGTGCTCATGTACGCAAGACAGGGCGCTACACACAGAGAAGTTGCTACCGAATTCAATAGAAATCATCCTGATAAGCATCCAGTAACACATGCGACTGTTGGCAAGTTGTTTAAACGTTTCAAAGAAACAGGAAGTGTACATGATCGACGGCGTTCTGGTCGTCCAAAAACTGCAACTGATGAAAATACCTCTGCAATGGTATGTGAAACTTTAACGAATAGTCCAGTAAAGTCAACAAGAAGATTATCAAATGAAACATGTATCTCGAGAACGTCAATTCGAAGAATTATTAAAAATCATAAATTCCATCCCTAAGTGTCTCGATGTCAGAGGCCGCCAATTTGAGCATTTGTTATAATTTGTTGTTTATACTGGAGTACGAACCACTGTACAGTATCACGGATACGCATTTATGAGTTAAAGTTGATATTCATTTTAAGTATTTACCATTTGTTGTAATTTATGTATTAAAATAAATATTTTCCTATGGATCCAGACTTTAGGCCCACCCTGTATATATAATATATATATATATATATATATATATATATATAGAGAGAGAGAGAGAGAGAGAGAGAGAGCCTATATAATATTCTGCCTACCCAATGCACCACTCCAAGAACCGCGTTCTGACGTGTATATATATATATTCTTACGAATTCTGAATATTTTACTTGCAGCAAATTCAGTAAGGAAGAAAATGAATAAGATAAAATTGGAATATAGTATAGGGCCCAACTTAGTTTAACTTCTCTTGTCTTTCAACTGGACGCTGTACTCTATCATACACATTTCGTATTTATAGGAATCTTCCGTTTGTATTCTTCCAAGTGAATCTATACAAGACAATTGTATCATGCACGAAACTAAATTGTTTAAAAATTTATTTTGACATTGAGATTGTTGGCATCGAATTGTTAAAAAGAATTTTTATACGGTTAGGAAATGGTTTGTATACGCACGTCTGCTATAATTTAATAGTCTTTGTTTATTTTTCAAACGTACCGCTGTAGACCACTTAATTTTAGGTTCGTTATATTTTTAGAGGGCCACTTTTAAAGTTGTTGTTGTTGTTGTTTTTGTTGTTGTTGTTGTAAAGTATTTTATTTTACATGATGTTTATGGTGTAAAAATTGTAACTGTTTTGATACTGTGGATTAAACCTACGCTGAATGAATGTGATTTGGAGAATATACTAGTTCTTGTGATGCAAGAGAGAGTTGTTATCTCGTACTGTTTTGTAAATTTATGGGATTCTCTGCAGTAGGATTTAACGTTACAAGTCAGAATTAATAGGTTGTTTTAAATTTTCGGTATTGTTAAAATTTATTAATGGATGTTTTTTAAGAAAATGTTATTTTTCTAACTGGTATTTGGTAGTTCTCATGAAATTAGGATTTAAGATTTAATTAATGAACAGAAAAGGGTGGCTTTAGAGAGCTGGTAACTTTTCGCAGATTCTTTAACCTTTTCTTTTGTACACCCCTTACAATGCGTTGTTTGAGCGTTTACATTGATGTAGGAGCTAGTGGTTCTTCGCTACTTCATACAAAACTGTGCGTTATTTCTCTTTGGTGTTTGCTTCTTGATTGTAACGATATTATTGCTAGGAACAGTTTGAACAATGATGTTTTTAAAAAATCTATAATTACGGTTGGTATGGATGAGCACATTTATATATGTACAGTCTACAATACAATGTAGTATTGTTTGGCTTTGAGATTTTTTCTCGATGTAAATGGCATAAGTTACCTTATTGGTAGTTAGTGTGCGATTAAAATGTGTGAAACTCTGTGATTTATAGCCAAATCTTTTGTTTTTTATTATAGAGCAAATTATAGTTTTAAAATTTACAGTGATGTTATGGTTCGTTACAGTGAAGCAGTTCGATTGCTGATTTACAGAAATTGTTTGAGAACACTAAAAGTTTTCATTCTACCAGTTTTTCGAATTATTGTTCCAAATTTGGAAGGGTTTGGTCGAAGAGTAACTAAGTTACAGTTCGATTCCACGAAAGTTAGTTGACCCGTGCGAAATGCAATGGGAGAGCTCAAGAGACGAGAGAGTTCGAGAGTTGTTCGTATCCCGAAGGTTCCCGATGAACAGCGAATACTAGTGACATGGTTTGCTCACGTCAGCGCTGATTCGAAGACAAAGACAATTGAGATAGACGCATCTTCGTGTGTGGGTTGGGTGGGTGGGTGTTTATCGACGTTTAATGGATCTGAAAACATGAATTGATGAGAAGTTATGTTTTAGTTTTAATGTAAAAATGCATTTACTCTGCTTTCTATAAAAATTAACAGTCGTTCTCCGCCACACATGATCGCTTGGTGCAGGAGGGAAATGCTCTCTCGCGCTCTCCACCGCACATAGTCATGTACGCCCGGGTCAGCTGGTCTAATATGCAGTCTAATTTCTTCATTCTACCATATCTCAAGAGTTGAAATTTCTTGGTGCTAAACATCCTAATGTTGTCGTCTGTTGTCCTCTCCTCACACCGGGGCCAAGCAGGTGGCCGTCCGTTATAAGGAGTTGCTTGAGCACGAGTCCTCTGAGATATTTACAGCTGATCCCTTAAAAAGAGGCAACAAACTAATACAGACACAAATAAAAGGTGATGTACAGTTTAAAGACACTTTATTATTCGCAACTTGTAAATTAGCAAAGCTACCCAAGGTAATGGGCGTATCCGCTGAAGCTTCAAAAGGATATTTCCCGTACGCATTCCTCACTAGCGAAACTTTAAATTACGTAGGACTACCTCCACCCAAACATTACTTTAACTATGAATGTATGAGCACAGACGAGCGTGAAGATTTTGACGGATACTACAAGTTTTAATGAATGTAATCCTTATAATATAGCTGATGAATGTGAGCGTTATTGCGTGAATGATGTGCACGTGTTTAGAGTATATTTCCAGGCCTTTAGAAGGATATACATATGCCGTTTCAAGTGCGAGCCGGTGCAAATCGCAACCACCATCGCATCATTATGTTTTACGGTGTTCAAGAATAACTTCATGCCTAAAGACACATTAGCTGTTATCTATAGAAACAACCCCCGCAGTTATGGATACAAGGCTATTTACTGGCTCATACACCTACAGCAGCAGACAGGTGTATACATAAAGCATGCTCGCAACACGGGTGAAGTACCCATTAAGGTTAATGGTCGTGTTTTTTGGGTTGATGGTCTAAGTGAAAACCGTGCCACTGGTGAGAAGACTGTGTACTCCTTTAACGGTTGCTGGTGGCACGGGTGCCCCCGTCCTGAATGTGGGATCGTAGGAGATATCCAGGGTAGATCGCCAGCCGACAGTCTTGCATGGACCCGCACTCGCGATCAACTTATAGGATCACAGTTCACTCACAAAGTCTTGTGGGAACATGAGTATGATGCACGGATGGAGACAGACGGACAGTACCGTGAAGAAATAAACACGATCAAGCGTTCAATGGTGCTGGATCCTCTCAAATGTGGTGATAGCTTGTTCGGAGGGCGTACAAAGCCCTTCAAGCTATAATTTCCGCCTACGGAGTGCGTGAAGCTCCATTACTACGACTTCTGTTCTTTATACCCTACGTGATGAGGAACAATCCGTACCCCGTAGGTGCGCCTGAGAAACTGGTGGGGCCTGACCTACCCACCATCAACGAGTTCTCAAGAAATTTGAACGGGTCCTATTTTGGCCTTTCTTTCGTAGACGTACTCCCCCTTCGCGATTAATGGATGCCGATTTTACCCGCCGTTATAGATCACAGGCTCATGTTTCCCTTGTGTGTGAAGTGCGCAGAAGAGAACAATGGTGATTGTGACCATACAACCCACCAGCTTAAGCTTAGAGGTGTATATGCAAGTCCAGAGCTGGATCTAGCTGTTCGCCATGGCTACAGCATATTGAAGATACATGAGGTGTGGAGGTTTCAGAAGCTACCCAACCTTTTCACGCCATATATAAACGCTTTTTGAAGGATAAGGTTGAAGCGTCAGGATACCCGCGAGGATTTGAAACCGAAGATGAAAAGTCGGCCTATATTCAACGTTACCGTGACCGTGAAGGTATACAGCTTGACCGTTCCCAAATTGTAAAGAGCCCTGGCAAGCGCTTTAATGCAAAGTTGCGTTTAAACAGTCTTTGGGAAAAATTTGCCCAGAATATCGGCAAAGGGAACGTTCATTTGGCACAAAGTTATAGTGAAGTCTGGGATTACGCCAACGCAACCGATAAAGAGGTCATGTAGATTGTGAATGTAGGTAATACTTATATAATAAAGTACCACAATACCGAATTGGCCACAGATACCTCACGGGTTACAAACATTACAAAGCTTTCCTGCGTGCTCAGTTGACCTCGGTATACCCTTGAGCTCAGCCGTGTATTCTCTCGCGTAGAAGAAAAAATAGTAATGGCCACCTTTAATATTGCGTGTTCAACATGTATGAAGTGGTATTCAGCAAAGTGCATAGATGTGGTGGATACTGAAAAACTCCCTACTCCCTCCTCCTTTGCCTCTTTTAAGGCTGTATTGAACCATGCGAAGGACCAAGATATTCAAATACTCTACGGGTATTCTGGCGAGGGGTTGTAGGCTTTCGTAGCACAGACGATGTATTGAAATATGTTATAGAGCTAAGCTTTATAAAGGCACACATATACCGCGAAGTAGAAGAAGCAGCACGTTGAGAAGATAAACAACAATTATGGGTAGTGAGTCTTGTGGATGAGTGGTGTGAAAAGCGGTATTATATCATGTTACACCATACCGATTACTCGTACCCTACGGCTGAAAATGTAAATCTTGTCATCATGGACAATCTTAAGTATTTTTACCACTACATTAATATATATCATGATGAAGTTTGTAGTGAGGTTGTGGCTAATGGGTTGTGTGAGTTTTTAACAGACTTTAGAGAGGAGTATCGCCTGTTAAACAAAAAGGATAAATATGAACATATGTTTCTCTCTAATAGCGCACCGGATTGTGAAGATGTTTAGTTTGTGGAAATGTTGAGTGATAAAACAAATAAAAACGTTATAAAATGTGTTTGTCCAAGAGTGTTCGAACAAGCCTGTACTCGCTTTAGCAGTGTGACGCGTTCCCGCCCACCCGTGTACCTCACGAGACATACGAGTTCGAACAAACTCATACACGTTTCATCAGCGTGACTCACCCCGCCCCGTTCAGCCGTTCCCCCCTCCTGTGACTCACGCGGAGCATACGAGTTCGAACAAACCCATGCGCGTTTCATCAGCGTGATTCATTCCTCCCGTCGAGCTGATCTTGTCTCCTGCGGCTCATAGTCATCTCAGAGCTTGAACCGGGTGGACGTGCGAATATGATGGAACTCCCTTTGAGAAGCATTCTCAACGCTTCGTACGACGTCTCTGTGACGAAGTCATTGCGCGTGTTCAGGCGTGAAACAGGCACCATTAACTATGTGCTTGAAACGATCTGCAGGCATGCAAGTAAACGTAACGTTATTTATTTAAGTGTTGAGGAGATGAACAGAATTTTCGTGATAGTTAAGAGGTGGGCAGATGACCGTTATAGAATACCTGTTGGCTTAGGTACAATAAGAGAGATGATTAGTGGTGCCTCCTCATATACCATTGTTTGTACATTGAGTGTAAATAACGAACAACCATGCATTGATATACGACTGATGTGAAAGAACACAGCTGATAATGACGTTCTTGTCCCTACACGAAACCGTTTCATCCTCGACAGAATGTTTGAAATCGTAGGATTCCGTAAGCTGAAGCCTATATTAGACGGTCGTGTTACGAATATGATTTATTTTGACACGGTTCTTGAATACGCATTCACCGCTCTGCTCAACGGATTTGTTGAATGTAGGAATGAACAGGGGGAGAACGGTCTAGATCTGGATACATATTTAAAAGGTTTAGATTCTTCGAAATACCCTGAACTTTGATACAAAGCACTTGAGCGGTACAGAGCTGAGCTCGCCTACACTGTTCACCCTGAAGAGCTGTACCTCTATATAATGGATAGATGTTGTTACGACTTGGAAGATTATTTCCAATGCAGCTATGCAGAGTGAAGGAGAGTTCACGATTGAAAAGCTCGGGACGGCAAGAAAAAAAACCAATTGAAAATGCATGTTTATAAACTTGTATTTAATGTTATAGTTAACGATAACATTTTTGTGCGTGCTTTTGATTGTGTTCGTTTAAAGATAACTTTCCCGCCGGGTGTAAAGTGGGCACAAAAATAATGTTGAATGATATGAAAGCCATTTATGTCGAGTATAGACCTCCGTATCAGTTGAACGTTGAAGTGATGCTTGGATGGTTTTACCACGTCGTACAAAGTAATGACGATGCGGTTGTAGACTCTATTACATGCGAGTTCAGCGTTTTGCACCGTATAACATAAAGGATATATATATATATATATATATATATATATATATATATATATATATATTCCCTGTACTAATATGATTTCGTATATTCTCAATATATCGTATTTCCCGGCGTATAACGCGCACTTTTTTCTCCCAAAATACTCCAAAAATCACCCTGCGTTAAAATTAACTCGTTAAAATTGTACATGTGAAGTGAGGTAGGAGGTATATTGTTTCCTAAATTTTTATTTTCCTAAATTTTCTCTTCAAAATAATTTTCTCTTCAAAATTAGGGTGCGTGTTATACGCCGGGAAATACAGTATTTAATGTAACTGTATATATTTTTCCTGTACTAATATGATTATACGCTTCGTATATTTTCAATATATTTAATATATCTCTATATTTTTCCTGTACTAATATTTTGATAATGCACCGTTTTGTATGATTATATATTTTCCATTCTATTATTTGACCATATATATATATATTATATATATATACCATTGTATTTCCATTAATTCGTCTAAATAAACAGAATGATGTATTGGCGTTTTATTTATTCCTTGAACACGATTATATCATCTGATTGGTTTTTAAAGCGGATTTCTAAGGCGTAATATATGTTAAATAAATAAGTGCAAACTGGCAACTCATAAGCCAACTGAGAAAGGGGGATAAACAACATGAACGAGCATTGCAATAATCGTTTAATAGGTCTGTTTATTGGACATATTTAGGGACGGTCTACCAGGAGTTGGCTTCACCACCAATCGTTTGGACGCTTGGTTGTAGCTCTCGTATCGGATACGCTGTGTTAATGGGGCGAGCTTCTAAAAAGTCGTAGTCCTCATCGCCTTTTGATGGGTGAGCTCCTTTTAAAAGTCGTAGCCCTCATTTCACCATCTCCTGTTGGAGCTCCTAAAAGCCTATACGATTGTTGGCGATGCTTTTGTGTGTGTGTGTGTGTGTGTGTGTGTGTGTGTGTGTGTGTGTGTGATAATAGGGGCTTTATGGACGTACAGTCGGGGGTGTGTGTGTGTGTGTGTGTGGTAATAGGGGGTGTACAGTCGATGAGTGTATGCATGCTTTTAATTCGTTCTATATACAGCCAATTATGCCTTCTAAGAAAAGCCAATTGGCGGATTAATATATGCAAATAAACGCAAACTGGCAACTCAGCCTTCTAAGCCAACTGTTTGATTAATATATGCAAATAAACAGCGCAAACTGGCAACTCAGCCTTCTAAGCCATCTGGTTTATGAGCCCGCTGGCTCTGGCTGATTAAGCCACCTGGCTGATTAATATATGCAAATAAACAGCGCAATCCTCAGCCTTCTAAGCCAACTTGCTAATTAATATATGCAAATAATTAAATACATGGCGCAAACTGGCAACTCAGCCTTCTAAGCCAACCGGCTGATTAATATATGGAATAATTTAATACATGGCGCAATCCTCAGCCTTCTAAGCCAACTGACTGATTAAGACAGAATATATGCTTTAATTAAATAAACAGCGCAATCCTCAGCCTTCTAAGCCAACTGGCTGATGGCGCTCGCTGGCTCTGGCTGATTAAGACAGAATATATGCTTTAATTAAATAAATAGCGCAAACTGACAACTTAGCCTTCTAAGCCACCTGGTTGATTAATATATGGTTTAAATAAATAATTATTGCTATCTGGCAACTCAGCCAGGAATAATTATTGCTATCAGCCTTCTAAGCCGGATGACGGAGGAATATATATTCAAATAAATAGTGCAATCCTCAGCCTTCTAAGCCAACTGGCTCTGGCTGATTAATATATGGTTTAAATAAATAATTATTGCTATGACGGAAGAATATATGGTTTAATTAAATAATTATTGCTATCAGCCTTCTAAGCCAGATGACGGAGGAATATGTGCAAATAAACAGCGCAATCCTTTGGGGGGTGAGGCCAGGGTTGCCAGATTGGGCTACAAGTAGCCAATTGGGTTACTTCTGAAAGGTATTGGCGACTTTTTTTGTAATTTGGGCTACTTGCTACTTTTTGGACTACTTCAAAAACTTTTTGGGCTACCTATTATGATTACACTGGTCAACAAAGATTTTTCATCAGAGTAAAATTTGTGGTGGCTGGATAGCATTTTTCACGCTGATTCTAAAACTGCATTCAGATTTTTTCTAGCACGTATAGTTTTCAAGATGAAGGCATATATATAACTACACAGATTTAACCATTTTAAATAGGCAAAATACTAATATTTCAACATTTGATTGTGTTTATTTTATTGTGTTTTTTTAGTTTATTCATCTTATTTATTTCAATTATCTTAATTATACATCTTATGTATTTCAGGTGTGAGCTTTTACGTCTAGCAGCATTGTGATTCAGGCAACAACGCCGTGCTTTGTGTGTCAAAGATCAGTCCAGTCCAAGAACTTGTTGTGTCAAGTTGGTGTACATTTTTTTTGAATTTATAGTTTGCTCAGGTCAGTCAACATGCCTCGACAATGTAAGAATGACCCCGACAAGTTCTGTTTCGTATGCGGCCAGTTCACAACTAAAACACAGCGACGAAGTATTACAACCGACATTAAGAAAATATACAAGCTATACTTTGGTTGCCATCTAGGTGACCAAGATAAACCATGGGCGCCACATCAAATCTGTTCTGGCTGTTCAAATGGATTACGTGATTGGCTTAACAAAAAGAAAGCTTCAATGCCATTTGCCATACCCATGATATGGAGGGAGCCGAGAGATCATCATGAAGACTGTTATTTTTGTAGTGTCAACTTAATGGGGTTTTCTGCCAAGAACAAACACCAGATTGTATATCCAAACTTGGATTCAGCACGTAGACCAGTAAAACATGATAAAACATTGCCCATTCCAATTCCCCCAAGTGATAGGCTAGATTCTATCATAGATGACATGGAAAGTGATGAAGGTGCAACTGGCGTTTCCGGACCATCTACATAATCAGAGTACACTTTTGAAGGTAGACATTTAGAGCCTAAAAAGTTAACCCAAGGACAGTTGAATGATCTTGTTAGAGACTTATCGCTGTCTAAAGAGAAATCAGAGCTTCTCGCCTCAAGACTAAAGGAGAACAATTTACTTGAGAACAATGTTCGTATTAGTTACTACCGAAAGCGGAACTTTGAATTAACAGCATTCTTTTCAGTAAACGGTCCTTTCTGTTATTGCCATGACATCAATGGACTATTTACAGCCATATCTCAGACGTATGTGGCATCTGAGTGGCGCCTCTTTATTGATTCGTCGCAGAGAAGCCTGAAAGCAGTTCTTTTGCATAATGGTAATATAATGCCATCCATCCCCATTGCCCATTCCGTCCATCTAAAAGAGACATATGACAATATGGATATACTACTCAAGGCAATCAAATACGACAGTCATCAATGGAATGTTTGTGGAGATCTAAAAGTTATAGGAATGCTTATGGGTATGCAGTCAGGATTCACAAAATTTTGTTGTTTCCTTTGCCTGTGGGACAGTCGCGCCACTATAGAACATTACACCAAAAGTGACTGGCCACTTAGGTATACATATGTCCCAGGGATAAGCAATGTCCAGTCTGTCCCTTTAGTGGATCCCCAAAAGATCTATCTGTCACCTCTTCACATTAAACTTGGTTTAATGAAGAATTTTGTTAAAGCAATGGGCAAAGTCAATTCTGAAGGGTTCCAATACCTTTCAAGGAAATTTCCGAAGGTTACTGCAGCAAAATTGAAGGAAGGAATTTTTGTTGGACCACAAATAAGGGAGGTTTTGAATGACACTGAATTTGAAAAAGTCCTAAGTCCGCTGGAATTGAAGGCTTGGCTGGCGTTCAAATGGATATGTGAAAACTTTCTTGGAAGCAACAAGTCACCTGCGTATAAGGATGGAGTCAAGAACCTCCTTGATGCCTTCAAAGAAATGGAGTGTCGAATGTCGTTAAAAATTCACTTCCTGCATTCCCACTTAGATTTCTTTCCTGAAAACCTTGGTGCAGCGAGTGACGAGCAAGGAGAGCGCTTCCATCAAGATATTCAGATGATGGAGAAGCGCTACCAAGGATATTGGAATGAAAGCATGATGGCGGACCATTGTTGGATGCTGTATCGTAACAATACAGGCCAAATTTACAAAAGGAAATCACACTCACAGCGCTTTTAATAAAATAATGTATATATTATTTATTTATAAGTACATTGAATAAGGTATATGATGTATTTGTTGTTTAGCATTCTTAAGTGTGATCTATACATCCATAAATTTTCTTATAGCAATATCAAAAACTTAAAAATATCAAAACCAGTGTATCTATATAACTATACGTGCTAGAAACAAAATAAAACCAGATTCGGAATCAGCGCGAAAAATGCATTAAGAAAAGTGTGATCATGTTTGTAATGAGGAAAAAAAGTTTCATTTTGTTGGCCAGTGTTATCTGCTACTTTTCTATTTTTCAGGCTGAAGTTTTTGATTTGTGAGATAATAATATATTTTCAGACAAATCTCACTTAGGGAAATGCTTTCTATATCTGTTTCTTATATTACTTCTCAAGATTAACAAATTGCAAGATTATTTTAGTAATTTTATTATACTTGTATTATACAGATCGCTTCGAGCTAGTAAGTAATATAGCCAGCAGTGTCACCTAAATGGCCATTTTTTGCTGGCGTATTTTTTATTATACAGACTTTATCAGTTATTGTTTGTTTGTCAATCTATGAATTGTAGAGTTCAAAAAGTCATTATATATAAACCATTGTTCAAGTATGCAGATGCAATATAGCATTCAAAGTTTTTTTACCATTGATTTGCTTGCAAGAAGTACCGTAATCTGGAGTTTAAAACATGTTTGCTTACCGATAAGTAATGCCACAGTTGAAAGGGTGTTCTCAAGGGTAATATCAACCAAAACTAAACTACGAAATCGGATGGGGCTGAATCTCCTTTCTTCAATTCTAAGACTCAAAATGACACTAGAGGAACAAAATATTTGCTGCTTCAATTTTACTCCTACTGAAGCCATGCTGCACTATACTTCAAGCATATATGAAAAAGAACATAGTGAAGAGGACGAAGAAATACTCAGCACTTTGGCATTTTAATTTCAAAAAGTAAAGAAACCCTATAAATATAAAAGTAAGTAAATTAAATCCATAATAATCGCATTATCTGTATTTGTTGACATTTTATAAATACATTTCTAGCTTGGGCTACTTTCTGACAAAATTGGCTACTTTTTCGATATTTTATGCTACTTTTTATGAAATTTATCTGGCAACCCTGGGTGAGGCCGTCCCAACTACTCCCCCAAAGAGGTCCCCTTAGGTTAGGTATGCCCCTTTGGGGTGTTCAGCTTAGGGCAGGGGTCCCCAACCTTTTTGTGCCGAAGAGCACATTCAAGACTACCGGTAGTGCGGCGGGGACCATTTACTTTTTCAAGGCAAATTTATAGTTAGACTTAATAACGAACATAATACACAAAAAAAAACCATTTAATTCCTATGTAAAATAATGGACATAATACACAAAAAAAAGATGGGCTAACTAAGAATCTTAGAAAAATTATCAAAACGATAACTTAATTTATTTATAAAGAAATAATTATTTTCAAATAAATGAGCATCTGTTTCTGTAATTAACTACTAAAATTTAATAAAATGTTAAGTATGTTACATATTTTAAATATTTAGTAACTAAATATTTAAAATATGTAACATACTTAACATTTTATTAAAAATTTAAATAAAAACTTATCAATCGTAGTCAGTCAGTGAAGGGCACACGCAAAAGGGTCGGCAGGCACCATGGTGCTCGCGGGCACAGGGTTGGGGACCCCTGGCTTAGGGGATAACTCCGCCTCCAAGTTGCATACCCCTTGCAACCCCATTTTTGGGTTGGCAACAAAGGGTTGGCACTCCTCTTTGGGGGGGTTTAGCTTGTGGGATAACTCCGCCCCCAAGTTGCATGCCCCTTGCAACCCCATTTTGGGGTTGGCAACAAAGTGGGGTGGGGTTGGCACCAAAGGGGGTAGGGGTTGGCACTCTTGCAATATTACGTAACATTTGCAACATTCCTGCACTCTACCCTTTTGCGGGCATATTACTGCAAGCAATCAAGTCACACTTCGGACAATAACTATATATGTATATGTTCTGAAATATGCTAAAAATTATGTTCTTTTGATTATACTACTGTATGTGAGCTCTGGTCAGCGTGTTTTGAAATTTTTTTTCTTCATTTTTGGCCTGAGAGTAACCATATATTTTCGAATGTAAAGCGGATCTTGATGAGAAATCGCTGGAATAGAATGTGAAAAAGTCAAATTTACTGTAACGCAGGTTAAAGAAAAATTTATTCGAAATTAATGGTAACAGTTTTTCTAACAGAAATTTTGCTTTATTAATTTAAAATGTTGTTTCATGCAGATGTTTGCAAAGACTGAAAAAAAAAAAATTTGTTATGCAATGGTATAAAATGTCGTGTACAGAGTTTGCTAAAATGTTAACTTTTCCAGGTCTGTACTTCTGTTTCTTCTCGGACTTATTGTTGATATGGAGGGCTAATCTTATTTGTTGTTAAAAAATAAGTTTTCTGATTCAAAACTTATTTTGCTAAAAGGAGGATTAAGTGTTGTATGCGGAATGTGACAATAAAACCCACACTAACAGTCGGAGTTTATTTCCACAACAGTTTCAATGCCCACTGGCATCCTCTTCGGGTGGACGCAGAAAAACGAATTGATTGTCACATTTCGACCTCCACGTAAAAAAGTGAAGTTTTGCATTTGTTGTATACTGAAATTATGATAATATGATTAATTTTAATGTGATTCGTTAATTAATTTGATCGTTGATTAAAAGGTTAAAAAGTTGATCATTGTAGAAAAAGATTATTTGAAAACAAAGAAGAGAGAGAGAGATTTGAACGTTTTATAAGGTAACCAATCATGTAAAAGCTTACGGTGCGGGGCCTTTTCTTTTAAATAACGAGGGAATGTATAACAGGTTGGGTTGAATGCTTTTTTACAGGGGAATTTTCATACGAAAGAACAGATTCTTTCCTTTTGTGACAGGCATAAATAAGATGTGCTACATTTCAGTCCAAAATTATATAAATTAAAAACCGGATAATGTAGTAATAATCTTGTAAGTACATTCCTGATTTGTTTCTCTCTCTCTCTCTCTCTCTCTCTCTCTCTCTCTCTCTCTCTCTCTCACTCTCTCTCTCTCTCTCTCGTAGGTTAAAATAATAAATTAAAATCCCCACCCGTAAATTACAAGAGCAAAAATTAATAAAACTTTTGAGGAAAAACAGTGTTTTCATTTTCCTCGGTCACGCCGTGTTTGAGTAGAAATGGCATTCTTTTCTATAGAAAACACCCGTAAATAAGTAGCACAGAAATAAGTAACGTATTAAAAAGAGAACACTCCAAAGTAATAAGATAACATTAGAAGCACAAATACGTTTTAATATAATAATGTAAAGGAATAATATTCTCTTAAAATAAACAAATATTATATTACTAATATCACGTGAAATCCTGGCAATTTAGATCATGACAATTAACCTCAATTTGTAGAGAGGGTAACTAATAAAAACACGTACAGTGGCGTTCATAAGTATTTGTACAGAGAAATATTTCAGTTATATTCGTCCTTATCTTTTGTACCATGTAGAGCAGAGCTTTCCAAACTTTCCACGTTGGCGACACACTAATTAATTTTTGTTATCAAATATCAAATATCAGATAATTTTTAAGTAGGTGGTTTATCTTGTAGCCGATTTTGTTGATACAAAAATCAAAATTTTCAAAATACAAAAAAATTGAAAATAATTAACTAAATTTGGCGACACACCTGGGAGGTATTGGCGACACACTAATGTGTCGCGACACACAGTTTGGAAAGCTCTGATGTCGAGAATAGTTATGAAAAGTTTACCGTTCATTTGGAAAAATTTAACAAAAAGATGATTGATAAATAAAACGAATAGAGTGGGTGACAAGACAGAACTCTGAAGAACACCACTGTTAATAGCTTTAGGAGAAGAACAGTGGCCATCTACAACCACAGCTATGGATCGGCCAGAAAGCAAATTAGAGAGGAAGGCACGGTAGAAGGATAGAACCGAAGGAGGGTAGTTTCGATATCAAAGATTTCTGCCAGACTCTATCAAAAGCTTTTGATATCTAGCGCAAAAGCAAGGGTTTCACCGAAATCCCGAAAGGAGGATGATCAAGAGTCATCAAGAAGATATGCAAGAAGATCGCCAGTAAAGCGTCCCTTACGGAAACCATACTGACGATCTGAAAGAAGATTGTGGGAAGAGAGGTGTTTAAGAATCTTCCTATTCAGGGTAGATTCAAAAACTTTAGAAATGCAAGAAATCAAAGCAAATGGACGATAGTTAGAGGGTTGAGAGCGGTCACCCTTCTTTGGGACAGGCTGAATGAAAGCGAACTTCCAGCAGGAAGGAAAAGTACCAGATGAGAGACAAAGAAGAAAGTTTGCCTAGGCAGAGTGTCGGCACAGAAGCACAGTTCTTAAGAACAACAGGAGGAACACTATCAGGACCGTACGCCTTCCTGGAGTTGAGCACAGATAGCGCAGAAAAAACATCTTCGGAAGAGGGAGGAGTAGATGGAGGAACAACACCGGAATCCTTCACAGTTGAGTTAGAGGAGAATGGCTGAGAGAAAAGTTCAGCTTCATCAGGAGGAGAGAGGCGCCTGAGCCGTCGGAACGGAAAAGAGAAGGGAAAGCAGTAAAGTTGTTGGGGAGGTTCTTGGCTAGATGCCAGAAAGAGCGAGAAGAATTAGAATTAGGTAGGTTTTCACTCCAAGGTAAGCCTGTCTGTGTCAGGGCAGTTGCTATATAAAATTTTGGCATCCTCAACTGACACATGAAAAAACTATTTGATTTTATTTTGATTTGAAAAATATTGTAAATGCATATTCTCACAAATTCTTTCCTTGGTAAAATAGTATTCAGCAGAGAAGCAGACTGCCTACATATGAACTGAATTTTTATATTTGATTTGAGCTTTGGAAAATATATGCAATCCATATATTTTTACAGAAATTTGGCTTCAAGGTAAATTTAACAAAGAAAATAATTAAATTGTAGCCGTTTTAGACAGAATGATGAAATGTAACTGATGTTAAAGCAATTTGGTTTCTGAATTCTTAAGACTTTAAAAATGTTTGACTTGGAACTTGAAGCCTAAAATTCTTTGAATTTCACGTGAAAAATGACATTGCCAACTTTTAATTTCTTTAAATATCTATTTATATTCAAGGTTCAGAGTGGATAAAAGTGGGTTCTGAGATAGTTACTCAAATTTACTGGGGTTATTTGAAACAGTATTATCTTCTTTAATGTAATCAATTTCATTCAATAGACCAACGCCTCTACCTTTCAAGACGATATACTGTATAACGGTATATTTCTTTGTCTTCAAGATAAACTTTTAATCAGCGTTATATCGAATTATGTACGAGGCTTTAAATAGGTTATTTTCTTTTGCATTAAATTCGAGCAATGCGCGACAGTTTTTATGTTTTGCGTATGTTGCATCTGAGACGACAATAAATGAGTTTATGGGTTAAGACTAGGACTTAAGGATAGGCCAATTAAAGTCCTTGGAATGAAAGAAAATATATGTCAATCTTGAAATTGAAGTTTAAGATTACGTCGTAACAGTAAAATACATTTCTTATCAAAGGTTATATTTATCCGAATAAAGAAAAACTATAGACTGTAAATACATTACAGAATCAAAAAGAAGTTACAGTTCAAGTTTAAATCTGTTTAAATTCTTAGAATGAGAGTTTTAATTTTATGGATTTAAGATACAAAGAAGGGAACCTCTCACTTTTTTCTTATACATTTTGATAGTTTTATATAATTTGCTTCGCAAATTTTTTTTTCATTAGCATTTATATATATATATATATATATATATATATATATATATATATACCGGATGGGCCAAAAAAACTATTACCCAATTTTTGAAAAAATATTTTGACTCACCCTGTATATAGAGCTTACTGCTGAGGCCGTATGTTGTACCCATACTTTTATCTTTCAAACGCTGGTTTTGAATCTAGATTCAACGTCCCAGCAGTAGAGGTACAGCTCACAACTAGAGGAAGGTATCAGAATATGGTGCTCAATTGAAAGGCGGTCAAAGTCAGCAACTGATACTTTCAGATGACAGTCAGTTTCTCCATAAATAATTAATTTTCCTAATTTTTACACAAAATAATTAATTTATTTCCTCTTTTATTTCAGACCATCATTCTGCTATAGTTGGTGAACTAGTTATAATGAAATACTCTTTTGAAGATGAAGCATTGATATTGAACCTGCGTAAGGAGAAACACTGGAGTGCAAAACGAATGAAGAAAGAGTTTCCAAATAAACGATGGACGATACCTGGATTTCAATATCTCATAAAGAAAATCGATATCACAGGGTCGACCGAACGAAAAGAAGGCAGTGGAAGGCCAAAAACATCACGTACTGAGGAAAATAGTGACACGGTTTCATCCATGCTATGCAGTCAAGAAGAACAGCCCAACACCCACAAGTCCATTAGAGAAATTTAAAAAACTACTGGTATTTCTCGCTCTAGTGTTCGTCGTATAGTAAAAGATGATCTAGGTCTTAAATGTTTTAAAAGAGTCGAAGTTCATAAACTCTGCATCAAATAAGCAAGCAAGAGTTGAAAAATGTCCTGCTCTGTTAGATCGATTTCCAGACAGAGAAGTGTCCAAAATATGGTTCAGCGACGAGAAGACCTTTACGGTTGCTTCAACAATAAACACACAAAATGACCGAGTTTATGGAAGACAGGACAAAAAATCTATCAGTCTAGATCGACTTTGCAGGGAACGTTCGCATTTTTCTCAAAAAGTCATGGTTTCCATCTTTATTTCAAAGTAAGGGAAGTGAGAGATTATTTTTGTTGATCAAACTGCCAAAATCACTGCTGCTTATTACCAAGAAAAAATCCTTGATGCGGTACTGCCGTCGATAAGGGAGAAGTCAAGGGTGCAAGCGTGCATTGATAATGGAGGAGGGCACATTCCGCATAATCTTGGACTCAATTAGGTAACTGTATAGAAAAAGAAAGTTTTTCCACCCGTGTCTGTATAACAGCAAATTACAAAATAATGGTTATAATTAGCAAAAATCCAACTTCACCACGAGATAGACCATGAAATTCTATACAGGACACACATATTGATTGGACAAATAACATTTGATAAAGCTAAAATTATATTGTTCAAAATCAGGGTAATAGTTGTTTTGGCCCACCCTGTACAGTATATTAAGGTGGTCCACCACAAGTAACCCCAATTTTCTTTCTTTCTTTTTCCACTTTTCACCCTCCCATTATGTTCCAATGCCTAAAAGAATAATTCAGACCAAAATTGAAGAGTACTGCTTATTATTTAGAGGTCGCAAAATGAAAGAAGATTTCAACATATGCACGCCGTCATGCACCCGATACCTTTCAAAAACCAACCAACCAATTACAACTGGCCGCCATCATAAAATCATCACTCTTTACCCAAAAGAGAAAAACTGTTTGTGTTGGCTTAGCCAACAGTTAATAATTGAACATGACGACTACTGACAGAATACGAAAAAATATATAAAGTATGTGTATATTTCAGTTCATTTCGGAACCAGTTATCATTTTTCAATTGAGATATCTTTTGCATGAGATGATATCTACCACATAGGAACGGAATGAGAGGATGGGAATGAAGAATTTAAAAACATTTTTTTTACCACCCTAAAAAAAATATATATATATATATATATATATATATATGTACGGGGTGGGCCGTAAGTTTCCATACATAGGAAAAATAAACATTTTTTTATGGACAACCATTTTTATTTATATAATATGCTCTACATGGTTGCCATTGTTTTGAAAACACATTTCAATACGTGTTCCTCACTGTTGATGAACACGCATTAGCACAGTTGACGTTATGCTTGTAATGGCGTTGGTGATACGTTCCTTTAGATGATTTATGTCTCGTATCTTTTCCTGATACACCATGGCCTTCAAGTGCCCCCCAAAGATAGAAATCAAGGGGGGTGAGATCTGGGGATCTGGGAGGCCACTCCACAGGACCACGCCGACCAATCCAAGCATCCGGAAACTGCTGCTGATCAAATACCGACGCACGTGAAGACCATAATGAGGTGGAGCTCCATCTTGCTGGAAGTAAACTGGGAAGTTACCTTCCTCGTTTAGCAGGGATGGGAAAATCTCTTCTTGCAACATGTTAAGATACCTTTCGGCATTAAGATTTCCACTGACAAAAAAAATTGGTCCAATAATTCTGTCACCCCATATCCCGGCCCACACCATCACTTTACCGGCACCTTGCATCTTCGTCGGACTCAGCCAGTTAGGGTTAGCATTACTCCAATAACGTATGTTTTGCCGATTAACCTCTCCATTGACGTAAAAATTTGCTTCATCAGTAAACAAGATCTTACGTCAAACGCATATTCTTAGGGTATCTGAAACATAAAAACAAACGTTTAATTTTTCCTATGTATGGAAACTTACGGCCCACCCTGTATATATATATATATATATATATGCACTTCGGTGGTGTAGTGGTTAGCGTCGCTGACTACAAATCCATCGGCCCCGGGATCAAGACCCGGTGACGGCAGGCGACGCGCAGCAAAACCCAGCTGTTCATCCTTCCACTTCCACGCAATGAAAGAAATTGGTTGGTAAATAAATGGGTACCCTGGGAAGCCTTGAGGTTAAGACGCTGGGCCGCTGGGCGTGGTTCGGATTCCACGTTAAACTGTAGGTCTAAGGTGGAGTGACAAGCTTGACCTTCGTCAGAATGAACAATTCGGGCGGAATCATAACTAAGACTAAAAGATATATTTACAAGTGTAAGAACAAAATCATTAACTTACAATGGGTAAATAGATATTTTGTTAACTCATCAAGAAATCCACTCGTATCAGACCAGAAATAGATCAAAGCATGTTATACCTCAATTTAGATTGTCTTCTTCTTAAAAAATTACCCATTTTTATTGGATTGAAACTATGGAATGATTTAAATGCTGATATAAAAAATATTGTGAATGTAAATTCGTTTAAAACCAAGTTGAAATCCCGATTAATAATGGCATACTAATAAAAATCCTGAGTGCTGAGTGCTCTTAGAAACATGGAAGAAATAATTGAGCTTTTAACCCCTTTATTGTTTATTCATTTCTCGTGTGTAATCTAGGATTAAAGATACATTACTTGTGACTGGTCACTTCTTATCTCTCATGTATAATTTGATTTCTTTGTATGGTATTGGTATAATACCTTCAATAATGACCTTGCATTATTGGTATAATACCTTCAAGAATGACCTTGCATTTGTCATATCGATAATGATAATTTAAGATTAATACATACTTTAACTATTAATAATACTTATTTATTTATTTAATTATTTATTATTAATAAGAACTATCTTTTTTATTTTTAATAAGAGCCCACTAAAGCCTAAAGCTTAAGGGCAAAATTAAACAAAATAAGGATCAAGTAAAGATAAGCACCCCCAACCTTTTTTAGTAGCTTTATAAGGCTAACTAACGAAAATATCACGACTTAACCTAACCAATCATTAGGTCAACTGTACGCCCTTGACGAACAGTTAGGTTAGGTCGTGATATTTTCGTTAGTTAGCCTTATAAAGCTAACTAAAAAAGGTTGGGAGTGCTTATCTTTACTTGATCCCAAAATAAATAGCCCAGCTTCACAATTATTTATGTCATTTATTATTGATAAAGGTAATTCAAAATTAAAAAGAGAATATATTATATATATAATATATATGTATATAATATATATATATATATATATATATATATAATATATATATATATATATATATATATATATACAGTATATATATATATATATATTATAATATATATACTACTTCAATCATATCCCTTTTGAAGTTCACGTCAAATAGATTATTTTGAACTTATCACCATCATATGCGAGGCTTGCCGAAATCCTGCTCCCTTCTTTCCATCCTGTCGAGAGGTAATACGCCAAAATTGGGGTCATAAGGAATAAGGAAATTTGGCGCGAGGTAATCATCGCACGACACTTTCTCAGTTCTCATTTTGCGTCTCAAATGCTTTAAGAGACGAAAGCAGGAAGCCAATGGAAGCAAATTGAGGCGAATAGAGGCGAAGGAGAGAGACAACGCTCAATTTTATATTCTTTCGCGCATCAAATCTCGTCCTGAAATTTATTGGAGCGTCGTTGATACATTGCTTTGGAATATTGCACCGCTTTGACTTTTTGCATGGTATATATTGCTGTTTATATGGCTAAAGAAGGAAAACATCTTGGGACTGGATTATTTTCATTTTATATGAACACGTATTAAATAATTGGAAATATTTGAATAAATGTAAAAGTACTTTATTAGAGAAGAGTTTGCTGATATTCATAGTACAAGTTTCGATACTTTACGTGTTATCTTTCAGCTGTACAATGAAAGATCAAAATACAAGTGGTGTTCTTAAATACTTAGAGGGTTGAGGGCTCAAATAAATGGGTCGTGGATTGTTGTGGCCTTCCTAATCGCCGGATTAAATCCATAATTTCCCTTTGATAAGATGATAAAAACCCACTCTAATAGACAGAGTTTATTTCCACAACAGTTTCGATGCCCACTGGCATCCTCTTCGGGTGGATACAGAAAAACGAATGAACCAAAAACAAGAGGGAAAACAGTTCAGGGACCATTATGAAATTCGCACCTAGGTTAGATCCCGTTCTCCAGACACCGGAAGGGCATTTTTTATTAAAGGGACCCGCTTATAAGTACATTCGCACAAATTTAAAACTATCTCCTTGTTCTATACGTACAGATTCTATTATTTTTTTTTTTACATAATTATTACATTTATTATTACATTTAAGATTGCATTATTATTTATTACAGAAATTCTAAATTTATTATTACATTGAGTATTACATTGTTGTTTATTATACAGAAATTATAAACCGAAAAACGAATGAAAAAGGCGAAAAGGAAACAATCCAGAGACCATTAAGAAATTCGCACTTAGGTTAGATCCCGTTCCCCCGACACCAGAAGGGCATTTTATTAAAGGGTCCCGCTTATAAGTACATTCGCACAAATTAAAACTATCTTCTTGTTCTATACATACAGATTCTATTATTTTGACATAATTACTACATTTATTATTGCATTTACGTTTTTTTAACATTTATTATTATTACCTTTACACTTATTATTAAATTTATTTTATTACCTTTATTATTACATTTATTTCATTTACATTTATTTCCACATTTATTAATTCCCATATTACATTTACATTTACGTTTATTATTCCATTTACATTTTACCAAAAAAACGGATGAGCCAAAAGCGAGTAAGGAAACAATCCAGAGACCTTTAAGAAATTCACACTAAGGTTAGAACCCGTTCACCCGACACCGAAAGGGATTTTTTGACCAAGAATCTCATTAGAGGGTCCAGCATTATAAGTATTACAACTTCTGAAGGCATATTTGTGTTCTTTAATACGAGTTTCAATATTTCTTCCAGTTTCTCCTACGTATATTAAATCACAACTTTTACGGGGAATGCTGTAGACACAGGCTTGTTCCTGTTTTGCAACGTTATTCCTAACCAATTTACTTTTTACGGTGGACGAATATTTGAACGCCAAAGCAAACTTAAAATCTTTCGTCAACGGTTTTACTCTTTCTGAGCCGGCAATGTAAGGCAAACTCACATATTGTTTTTGGTTAACTGAAGGTTCCCAAGGGGCATAAAAAGATTTTCTGGCTTTAAAATACGCCTTTCTGATAAACCACTCAGGATATTTTAAATCCTTAAAAATGTTCCAAATCTTTGAATTTTCCGGGTCCAGCATCCTGAGTGCTCTTAGAAACATGGAAGAAATAATTGAGTTTTTTAACCCCTTCATCATGATATAAAAAATAATGAATGTACGAATTACAATGAGTAGGTTTTGTATAGACCGTGAAATTGGGCTTTCCGCTTTCGTTAATGACCGAAACATCTAGAAAAGGTAATTGTTTGTCGTTCTCGCATTCATATTTAAATTTAATAGAGGGAACAAGATTATTTAATGACTGAAAGAAAGTGTCAAAGTTGTTCCAGTGATCAGGCCAAAATGAGAAAATATCATCTACATAACGAAACCAAATTAGATTCATGGGACATATTGTTTGCAACAATTCCGACTCATAATATTCCATGTATAATGTACTCAGTATTGGGGATAAAGGGGACCCCATTCCCATACCAAAACGTTGCAAATACAATTCTTCACCGACGGAGAAGGCATTATTGGTGACACAGAGTTTTATCAGTTCTAAAAATACAGATGTGGGCATGCCTAGTTCTACGTTATGATGTACTTAGTTTTTTAGATAGAAAATTGCCAACATGTAACGTAGAACTAGGCATGCCCACATCTGTATTTTTAGAACTGATAAAACTCTGTGTCACCAATAATGCCTTCTCCTTCGGTGAAGAATTTTATTTGCAACGTTTTGGTATGGGAATGGGGTCCCCTTTATCCCCAATACTGAGTACATTATACATGGAATATTATGAGTCGGAATTGTTGCAAACAATATGTCCCATGAATCTAATTTGGTTTCGTTATGTAGATGATATTTTCTCATTTTGGCCTGACCACTGGAACAACTTTGACACTTTCTTTCAGTCATTAAATAATCTTGTTCCCTCTATTAAATTTAAATATGAATGGGAGAACGACAAACAATTACTTTTTCTAGATGTTTTGGTCATTAACGAAAGCGGAAAGCCCAATTTCACGGTCTATAGAAAACCTACTCATTGTAATTCGTACATTCATTATTTTTTATATCATGATGACGAGGTTAAAAGCTCAATTATTCCTTCCATGTTTCTAAGAGCACTAAGGATTTGTATATATATATATATAATGTATATTCAAATAGGCATTTTCGTACTCATTAAAATAATTATTACGAGAACACTACCATTTACATATTTATTATTTCACATATAATATACAAAAATGAAGGGTGTGGATTAGTGAAAAAACGTAATATTCTCGCCCAATCATATATATATATATATGTATGAAGGAGAGGCCAAGGGCGAGCTCCCGCAAAAATACCCCCCTATATAAGAAGGAAAGAGCCAAAATCAAGGTCTCAGGCTCATGATATGGCTCTAAGTCTTTCACCAATCAACACCCAAAACTTCAACAACGAACTTTCGACATGTACATATATACTGTATATCATACATAGCTATATAAGGACACGACGAAGTTTACTCTACAGCTCATTACTGAAAAGAAAAAACTCAATCTTTTGTAGCAATTTCAAGGCGAGAGCATGTATTATCCTCACCTATGATAAATTAAGGACTCCTGAGTGTGGGATTTGAAATAAATATTGGTGAACTTATCTATTTCAATGATTTGTTCAACGAAAGAGAACGAATCTTTATCTGAAAACTCGTTAACAGTAAATTCAGATAAAAGGGGAATGAAAAATTTAGCGATATTATAGTTAAAGGTATGACAAAAGAAAACGGAGAGGCCTAGACTTGTTTTTATGGACTTTCGGGAGGCCACATAAAACGTCAGGGTGAGAACCGGACGCGTAGAGAAGAGATTTTAGTAAAACGTTGCATTATCACTCAAAACAGTATACATTTCATTTAGTTAACTCCTTTTGGAAATAACTATGCCGTTACCTTTATCATGTTTACACGTTGGTATGCTACCTTCACTTAGGGTTGCCAGATTTTTCCAATGCTCATACGGGCCAAAAAAATTTCTGAGGTTTTTTTGAAAACCAAATTTTTTTCAAATTGAAACTAAATTTCTTCAAAGGTTACAACAAACGAAATGAGAAAATTTTTATTAAAATAGTGCTTAACAATTAAACATCGTGAATAATAGTGAAATTATTATACATAATATCGAAATATCGTAAATAATATTGAAATTATTGTATGATAGCATATTAAATATTGTAGTATACATCGCTTTACTAATTATATTATGACATATGTCAATATTTTTCTGAACTTTTAATCTTCTTCCAAATTTTAGCTCCATCTTCTGACTTCAAGTATAACTGAAATTCCTTTCAAGTCATGATTGTAAATAATTAATTCAAAAAAATATTCTAAATCTTATAAATAAAATCAAGTGTGTGTGTGTGTGTGTGTGCAGTGGTGTAGTGCTGTGGGAACGCGTGGGAACGGCGTTCCCTTACTTTTTTTGGTAGACGGAACGGCGTTCCCTCACTATTTCAAATAAATCCGAACTTACAAATCTCTAACGTCATGAAATTTTAATTCCCACCACCCCTAGAAGAAATATGAGAAAGAATCATTAACTGCTTCATTTCTTTTAGCTTCGACTGAGGCAATGCTAGCCTATAAAGATCTGGTGAAACAGTCACCACGGCGTACCAGTTGTTAACTTTTTTTTAGTTAATCATTCCAGTTGTTAGCTATTTTTATTGATCGTACTGGATGTCGTATATCTAATGACACTGGAAATACTGCATCTTCAACCTTGGAATATATCCTAATATCCAGTGCATATGACCTCAAAATATCCCTGAAATTGGTCAGATTTCAAAAGATTTCCCGGGGGGGCTTACAGTGCCCCCGGACCCCCAGCTGTATGGGCTCGCCGCGCTCGCCATTGTCCCCCCCGCATCTGAGTAACACTTTCAAAATGCGTTCCCTCACTTCTTTATTTAGCACTACACCACTGCTTCCCAGTGTATATCACTTTAACATATTGCTTCCTTGTGTATATCACTTTAACATATTGCTTCCTAGTGTATATCACTTTAACATATTGCTTCCTAGTGTATATCACTTTAACATATTGCTTCCCAATATTTAGGATAAGGAGTACGATAAAAAATGTTCGCTTTAATAAAGTAAAGGCATAAAAAGTAAATCATAACATGTTAAAATATTAGATTGAAAGTAAATTTATTAGAATTGTTGCGCTATATGGTCACACAAAGTAAAAAATGGATTTCGGAACAATCGGTCACGCCACATCATTTGCCACAAGTACGAGTTGAGTAGTTCCTTTTAACATCCTTTCATTTTCTTCATATATTTAATGTAGGTTAACTGAATGCCGGGTTAGGTCAACTGTAAGCCCTTGACGATTGGTTAGGTTAAGTTGTGATATTTTCGTTAAAACTAACGAAAATATCTCGACTTAACCTAACCAATCATCAAAGGCGTACAGTTGACCTAACCGGGCATTCAGTTGACCTAACCGGGCATTCAGTTAACCTACATTAAATATATAAAGACTGCCCGGTTAGGGCATTTATAGCTTTGTTTACGGTCAGTAGGTTATCTCCGAGATTACCAACCTCTTTCTAACCAACCAACCTTTCTCTTTTTAACATATTGCTTCCCAGTGTTTAACATATTGCTTCCCGAATGCTTTGGGAAGCAATATGTTAAAGTGATCCTGAATTTGTTATAATTGTAAATTTGTAATAAGAAAAGAGGGACAGATTCTTAAGAGCCGAAGTAAATCTATATGGACCATCTGGATTATTGTTGTTGACAATGGAAACCTGATTTAACCAATCAACAGTACATATCCACCATCTTTGATTTTTACTTTCTACTTTCCCGTGTCTTTGATCAAGTAACTTGTACCTGATCTATTTCTGTTTTTATGTTTAAGGGTTTCAAATTTTAACTTAATTTTAAGTTAATGCTAAGTTAATTTTAACTTGTTTAATTCTGTAGTTTTTCACCCGAAATTATTTTAAAATAAATGTGCAAATTACTAAAACTTGTAATATTTATTTCCAGCAAAGGTAAACCTCCCATTTTTTTTAGTTTTTTTTTTTTTGTAATACTTTATTCTTGTTTTAATCGTATAAATTTAAGTTTATAAACATTTCATTTTTAAAATTTTTCTTTCATTTAAAATACAGTTTTAATTTAATATTTAAATTCTAACTGTAAATGTTTTGTTTTTATCACATTAAAAGTGTTGAAAGCTCTAACCATTAAATGTTTCCCTAATAAATGTCTTGTTATTCTTTTACATACATAATTATACTGTATACAGTGCTTATTTTCTGAAAAGAAAGAACTCTACTATAAATTTCCTACAACCTTTGCCTTATGGGAGCAATCCAAAAATAAGCACCCGAAATCAATTTAGGGTGCTTTTTCTTGGATTGGGGTCGAACGAGGGTGCTTATTCTTGGATTGCTCTAAAATTTATAAGTATAAACTATAAAGTACGTATAAGTAAAAACTATAAAGTTTACAGTTTATAATTTATATATATATATATATATATATATTTGAAATATTTGAAAGAATAGTTAGACAGAAAGAAATTTTATTGGCGCTGTAGAAAATACTCGACTTGACTGTGAAGGAACCTTTAAATGACCCAGATCATTACGTTTCAGTTCTTCTGTGACACCTTATTCCATATTTTAATATTTGCTTTCCTTTGAGGAGAAAAACAGTTTCGCCCAAAAGTGTCGCAAATCCATGGATCACTCCAGGAATTATCACTTCAATAAAGAATAGAGATAAATTATTCAAATTGCAATTGCAGAGCAAAATTCGTAAAATACAATATACTCAATACAGAAAGAAATTAACTAAAATAATCAAAATTGCAAAATATAACTATTATAACAATCAATTTTCCAAACATAAAGGAGACATGAAAAACACTTGGACAACCATAAACAATCTTCTCGGAAAACAAATTAAGAAAAATTCAATAGAGAAATTAAATGTTGATAATAAAGAAATTAGTGATGATACTGCTATTGCAGACTCTTTAAATGCACACTTTATTTCAATAGTGGATAAGCTTCGCTCACAATTAATAAATAATGATCACTCACCTCTAGAATATATGCCACCCAGCACACTAAATTAATTTTCTTTTGTTCCTGCTACCTCTACTGAGGTGCAGAATATTATTGGTAAATTAAAAAATACAAAAAATAACATTCATAACATTCCTGTACCTATATTGAAACTTGTTAAAGATAAGATATCTGTAACTTTGGCTAAAATTATCAATCAAAGTATTTCCAAAGGAATATTCCCATTAATGCTAAAAACTGGTTGTATAACACCCCTTTTTAAAGGGGGTGATCCTACACTAGCAACAAATTACAGGCCGGTGTGTTCATTATTTGTGTTCAGCAAAGTTTTTGAAAAAATTGTAAAAAGTAGAATGCAGGGATATTTAGAATCCTACAATTTATTATCTCCAAATCAATATGGCTTCCGTAATAATAAAACAACGGAAATGGCTATTTTAAATCTTATGGAAAATGTAAATCTAGCTAAGGAGAACAAAGAAATAATGATATCAATATTTATGTATTTGAGTAAGGCGTTTGATGTAATAGACCATAATATTCTACTTAATAAATTATATTGTTACGGCTTTAGAGGGGCAATCAGTGATTGGTTTAAAAGTTACTTGTCCAATAGATATCATTTTGTATCAGTAAATAAGGTTTGCTCAACTAAAGCGCTTGTCAAACATGGTGTGCCACAGGGCTCAGTTCTGGGGCCATTGTTATTTTTATTATATATAAATGACCTTCCACGTTCATCTGATATACTGAACTTCATGATGTTTGCAGATGATACAACTGTCTCTTTTTCTTACAAAGATGTTAATACAGCTAAGAATATATTTCATTCAGAATTCATCAGTGTAATGAAATGGTTGACCACCAATAAACTCTTCCTAAATACCAGTAAAACAAATTTCATGATTTTTACTAATAAAAGAAATGTATATCTTGATGAACTTAAGTTAATGAAATCGCCATAAAGGAGTGTACTGTAACAAAATTCATTGGTGTAATGCTAGATAAGAATTTGCAACGGAGTGATCATGTAAATTATATCGCGAAAAAGATTTCAAGGAGCTTTGCTATAATGTTTAAACTTAGAAATGTAGTTCCTAAACAAGTTTTATTGACTCTTTATCATACTCTTGTTCTTCCTTATATAACATACTGCACCCTTGTTTGAGGAAACTCCGCTAACAACGCATTAAATGGTATCTTTGTCATCCAAACACGAGCAATAAGGTTTTTATCTGATGCTGATTTCATTGATCACTCTAGTGCATTATTTAAAGAGCTAAACCTATTAAAGCTCAACGATATAACCAAACTGGCACATTTTATTTTTATTTACGAGTGTAAGAACAAAATCATTAATTTGCAATGGGTAAATAGATATTTTGTAACTCATCAAGAAATCCACTCGTATCAGACCAGAAATAGATCAAAGCTCGTTATACCTCAATTTAGATTGTCTTCATCTCAAAAACTACCCATTTTCATTGGATTGAAACTATGGAATGACTCGCATGCCGATATAGAAAATATTGTGAATGTAAATTTGTTTAAAACCAAGTTCAAATCCCGATTAATAATGGCATACTAACAAAAATCTAGGATTAATGTCCAATAATATTGTTTAATATTGTCCATTAATATTGTTTAATATTGTAATACATGTTTTAACTATTAATAATACTTCTTTACTTATTTATTTATTTATTATTATTAATTTATAACAACTAGCTGCTTATTTTTAATAAGAGCCCAGTAAAGCCTAAAGCTTAAAGGCAAAATTAAATAAAATAAATAGTCGAGCTTCACAATTATTCATGTCATTGTAAATTGAAAAAAAAATTATTTATTTTATTATTATTATTATTATTATTATTATTATTATTATTAATAAAGGTTAATAATTAATAAAGTTTATTCTATATATGTAAGCATGACTCATATATCTAAATTATTAATGAATTCAGTGGTTTTATGTAGTTGAATTTATTAAATATATTTGGCATTTCCAACGTTAACATTTTTAGTGAATGTGAATCAGTTTATTTTTATGGAATCGTGTATCGTGTATCGCAAACTATGTATTTATATTGCCAATTTTAACTAACTTTTTTAATAAGGTCTTTTAATGTACTGAATACTTCTTCGAGTCGTAGATTTGTGTATAGAACTGAAAAATCAAAAGCATAGATGCAGTTTGTTTGTTTTTTATTCTATCTACAGGGCCATTCAAAAAAGACGCAACAGTTTAAATTGCTTATATTTCGTAATATTGTTAACGTACAAGAATGATTTTTGTATTAGTTTACAGCGTACACCTGGGAGTTTTGCTACCGCTTAGGCCTAGTAGCGTAAGGCGCTAGGCGAACGAATCTTGTCGCCTAAGGTGTAGTAGCGCGTCATTAGTCAGTGTTTAGGAAGATGTACACTTTACAACAACGTGTGTTTATAGCTACAAGAGTCGTTCGCCTAGCGCCTTACGCTACTAGGCCTAAGGGGTAACAAAACTCCCAGGTGTACGCTGTAAACTAATACAAAAATCATTCCTGTACGTTAACAATATTACGAAATATAAGCAATTTAAACTGTCGTGTCTTTTTTGAATGGCCCTGTAGATATTGAATAGAATTGTTGATAGACGAATAACGGTTAATCCCGGTTCTGTTTTCTATTTCTTGATGGTTGTTTATGAAACATGTTTTTAATTAATTCCAATCCTAATGTTACGTTTTGTGAGACCGGTTTTATAGTGGACTGTTTTGAACTTACTACGAATCGAAATTTGATAGGATGTTTAGGTAATTTTGGGACTGCATATATGGTTAATATACATTTATTTTCTTCCGTTAATTGTATATCAGATCTTATGTTTAGATCGTTATTTTGTGTATTAATTATATTATTCCGGCTTTCGTTGCATATAAATTAAAAAAAAAAAATGGGTTTCGATGAGGCAGATCATGCCTATCACAACTAATGGAACACTACAACAACATTATTGATGCACTTGAAAGTAATGAAAACTATGATGTAATATACACAGACTTTGCCAAAGCGTTCGACAAGTGTGACCATGGAATCATAATACATAAACTGAAGTATATGGGAATAAGAGGAAAAGTAGGGAAATGAATATATAATTTCCTTAGTGAGCGCGGCAGGTCGTTACAGTACAAAGAACATCATCAGAATCAGAGGTCCTCAGCTCAGTACCACAAGGAACAGTGTTAGCTCCACTACTCTTCATAATCATGCTAACTGACATAGATGAGGACGTTATCAGAGACAGCGCAGTAACATCTTTTGCCGATGACAAAGATCAGTAGAAAAATAAGAAAGCCAGAAGATATAGGATCTCTACAAACAGACATGAACAGAACCTACAAGTGGACGGAAGACAACAATATGAAGTTTAACACTGAAAAATTTCAGCTGTTACGGTACGGAAAAAGAGAAGACCTAAAATGGACCCCAAAATGGATCCCAAATGGACAGGAAATTCAGAGAAATTCTAAAGCAAAAGATTTAAGGTTGTAATGACTGATGATGCGAAATTTGAAACACAAAATAAGATAGCAGTAAACAGAGCAAAGAGAGTAACTGGGCAGATACTGAGAACCTTTAAACGAAGGGATAGGAATATAATGATTCCTCTTCTGAAAACACTGATCATAACCAAATTGGAATACTGCTCGGTCCTAACATCCCCATATAAAAAAGAAGACATTAGACAACTATAAGGGATTCAGAGAAGCTTCACAGCCAAGATCAAGGGATGCAAAGAACTAAATTACTGGGAAAGGTTACGCGAACTAAACCTATATTTACTGGAAAGGAGAAGAGAGAGATATACCATTATTTACACTTGGAAAATAATGGAGAAACTAGTCCCAAATCTTACTCTGAACCCTGTAACTCCCCAAACAACAGTGGAAAGTAGAAAAGGAAGACTGTGTCGTGTTCCCAAATTAAAGTCTAGACAGGGAACATCCTTAACCCTGAAAGAAAATAGTTTTGTTGTCAGAGGACCAAAACTGTTTAATCAGCTGCCCAAAGACCTAAGGAACACGAATGGTGTTGCAGTGGACATCTTCAATAGAAGATTAGACGCCTGGCTGAGAACAATCCCCGATGAGCCGGGCGTACTTGGCGAAATGATGTGGAGAGTACAAGAAACCAACTCACTACTTCACCAGGCCAACTCAAGAGGAGGGGCGACAAGCTTGACCTTCGTGAAATGAGGAATCATCGCGCGGAACATTTGAAAGGTTGAAAGGTATATTTTTTTAAAAATTTGATGTTAAAATCCTTTAATTTGGGTTGAGGTCGAACTGGGGTGATATTTCTTGGATTGGGGTCTAACTGGGGTGCTTTTCCTTGGATTGGGGACTTTGGCGTGCTTATTCTTGGATTGCTCCGCCACTTGTTACCCCATCCCACACGGTGACCATCCCAATCCCCTTCCAAAAAACAATTCCGCCAAAAAAAAGCTATATATATAAATATATATATATATATAATGTAAAATAACGCCCTGTCGCGAAGAAGTATGAAGAAGGACACCACTCTTCAGGAAGACGTAAATTTTTATTTCTTAACACCAATACAGTTTCTGCTTCTCGCGAGCTCTTTTCAACCGGTAATGAGACCAATTGAGAAGGGCTCGTGAGGAGCCGAAACTGTATTGGTGTTAAAAAATAAAATTTACGTCTTCCTGAAGAATGGTTATATATATATATATATATATATATATATATATATATATATATATATATATATATATATATATATGATAGGGTGGGAGAAAAAGATTTTATACATACAAATAACTGGTTAACAATAAATAAATTCCAATGATATCATTGCAGTGTATGTGATATTTTTCAAAGCAACTATCTTGTGCATAAAGGAGGTATTGTACTACAGTATAAAGATTGAGGTTGGGGGTTCGATTTCCGATGGTATAATCTCACTGTTATGTCTAAGACAGAGTTGAATGGTGGCTGCTAAATTTCATATTATGACGTCATACACAGCCCCATATATATGCAGTATATTGAAGAGTTTAGTTCCAAAACGCGATAAACGCTAAATCAACAACTTTCGAGTTATCGTTACCAAATGGTGGTTGATATAATGTATTGTCACATGAGCATCGATTTTCTAGCAAAGTGGATTTCTCCCATTACTTTAGCTATTGAATTTTTCAATTTTTTCTAAAACACGGTTATATACAATACAAAATGCTATTTTTCTCAAAATCTAAAATTGGATCTATCACGTTTTGGAAATGAACTCTTTAATTATATACATATAATTTATTTTCAAGTTTAGTTTGGGATAGGTTAGATTAGGTTAGTTTGCTCTATATTCAAGTTTCTACTTTTAGAGGGTTTGGCATCCCCATCCCTCTTGTCACTGGCACACCCCCACTTGACACTGACACTCCCCTATTCCCCCACTGCCCCCACCCCGCACCCGGTCTCTTCAAATGCGCCCTTACTACTCACGACCTATCAGGGATGGTCATCAGAACGTCCTCGCCAGTACTCGATTTCACGATCTCTCGATCAGCAGCTGAACATCTTAACCACTCGGTTACCCAGGGTACTCACTTATCTACCGACCAGTTGTTTTGTATGGAAGGATGAAAAGCTGGGTGAGCTGCACGCCGCCTGGCATCGCCGAGAATCGAACATGGAGATTCGGTGTATATATATATATATATATATATATATATATATATATATATATATATACCGGGTGGACGAAAAAAACCTGGACACTTTTGTTTTCCTACAAATTTCAAACTAGTCAAGCTAATATACCCAAATTAGTACAAGATGTAGCCAATAGTATAGTTATCATGTGCTAAAAATTTCAATGAAACTCATATAAAACTTACCCTATTGAAATCGATGCTGTATTGGCCCCCCCATTCTCTTGAATTACGGCCAATAATCTCCTTTTCCACTGATCTATGGATGACTTGATTTTGTCTTGGGACACCATAGGCCAAACAACCTCAATTCTTTGTCTAAGTGCTTCCAGGTTTGAAAATGGTTCCCTGCGACCATGGTACACCAATGACTTCAGCTCATTCCACACGAAGTAATCCAGAGGATTTAAGTCAGGAGAATTTGGTGGCCATTCTTCACTTTTTATGAAATCAGGAATGTTCGCCATCAAAGATTCTTGGGTTGCCTTGGCTGAATGAGATGGTGCATTGTCTTGAAAAAAATAAAATCTTCGTTCGGGTACAAGTCTTGGCATTCCGGTGAAAGTTCTTCGAGGTGTTCAATGTAATTTTACGAGTTCATTTTTGTTTTCTGTGGATCAGTAAAGAATAATTTGTTTTTTCCATTGTAAGAAACGCCACAAGATGCCATTAATTTCTTGGAAAATCGTGAAATTGGATGATAAAGACGGTCTGGCGGGATTTCCGATTTTGAAGTTAATGCATTGACTCGGTTGTTTTGTCGATTTGTTGATATAGTTAATGTAAAGTCGGACTCATCTTGAAAAAAAAGCGTTTAATGTCTGCTAAATTAAATTTCCTGTACAAAGAATTACATCATTCTTACCGTTTTCCCATGGCTTCTTTTGTTATTCTGGGGGCACTGAATCTTTTAAAAGATCTGATTCCTTTACTTTTCATTATGTTTTGGACACTGTTGCGCGAAATATTTAAATTTTTCGCCATTTTTCTCTGCGAAAGATGAGTACCAGGATTATTTTCCTGCGACAACGCATGCTCTTCAACATATCTTTCGTTTTCTCGAGTCCGAGCAGTACGCGGACGACCGCTGCCACGTTTTCTGTCAGTTGACCCTGATTGTCTAATTTTATTTATTACTTATTGTACTGTACTTCTTTTCCAATTTTTTCCCGGAAATTCCCTAATTATTTTTCTAGCACTCCATCCATTCTCGGCAAAACACGCCTTTATAACAACTAAGTCTTCTTTACTTAAAACCATTACGATAGAATTTTAATCAACACCACAAAAAAAAAGAAGAAAAAACATTCCATCAGCCAACACTTCTTAAAGAAACTGACACTGCTAGCCTACCAATTCGCCATGTGGCCACTTATCATTGTCTTAGGTGCGCGTGCGCAAACTGCTTGTTTTGTAGCGAACATCTGACACATCCAAGGGCGTAGTCAGCTTTACAAAATCTCGCTGTTTGTTTCGTCAAGTTAAATTTTTTATAATTAGAAACGGCTAAAGATAATTAACTGACGTTTTCAGCACATGATAACCATACTATTGGCTACATCTTGTACTAATTTGGGTGTATTAACTTGACTAGTTTGAAATTTGTAGGAAAAACAAAAGCGTCCAGGTTTTTTCGTCCACCCGGTATATATATATATATATATATATATATATATATATATATATATATATATATATATGAGAGAGAGAAAGAATGAGAGACTTTGAAACGGGATTTTTATACCTTATGGACACCGATATTCATTGTTTGATAGCGACCTATCATAGTCAGTCATTACTAGCGAATGCCTGAGATATACTTCCAATAATTTATAAGCATAAAAATATTTAAAAATTCGGCATTCTTGTGCGCAATGCTGATAAGCTTCTGACAAATGCTCACGAGGAAAAGGTAGAAAAGGTTTGGAGAAGCGAAGTCCGAATGTCTTATCAGCTTATACAAATTGCTTTCATGTATGAAAAAAATTCGCCGCTGTTTTATATATATATATACATATATATAATATATATATAGAGAGAGAGAGAGAGAGAGAGAGAGAAGAGAGAGACTATATACAAGCAAACAACCACAGGGAAAAGGAAAAAGAAACACGAATTCCGAGCGCTTTCGTGATATATTCACATTTTCAAGGACAAGAGAGAAATAGAGACACAAAAGAGACAAAAGAGAAATATTTCTCTGTCCTTGAAAATGTGAATATATCGCGAAAGTGCTCGGAATTCGTGTTTCTTTTTTCCTTTTTCCCTGTGGTTGTTTGCTTCTTAATAAGATCACGTATTATTTTGTGATTTTAATGCATATATATATATATATATATATATATACATTCAACTGCAAAGAACACGCAGTATAAATAACGTAAAGAAACGATGCTTGTATAGGAGATATTCCGCGCAAGACGAGAGAGAGAGAACGGAACAAATGAAAAAATGAGGTAACCACCTGGAATCGAACCCGGGATCTTCCGATTGCCGGTCAGACGCGATACCATTACACCATGGACCTCACTCTTCCAAATGCCGTAATTCTTCTACATACTCGCAGAAACCAATGCCCCAAGGGGGCACCTCCCGCATGCCGTAACATTATATACATTCAACTGCAAAGAACACGCAGTATAAATAACGTAAAGAAACGACGCTTGTATAGGAGATATTCCGCGCAAGACGAGAGAGAGAGAACGGAACAAATGAAAAAATGAGGTAACCACCTGGGAATCGAACCCGGGATCTTCCGATTGCCGGTCAGACGCGATACCATTACACCATGGACCTCACTCTTCCAAATGCCGTAATTCTTCTACATACTCGCAGAAACCAATGCCCCAAGGGGGCACCTCCCGCATGCCGTAACATTATATACATTCAACTGCAAAGAACACGCAGTATAAATAACGTAAAGAAACGACGCTTGTATAGGAGATATTCCGCGCAAGACGAGAGAGAGAGAGAACGGAACAAATGAAAAAATGAGGTAACCACCTGGGAATCGAACCCGGGATCTTCCGATTGCCGGTCAGACGCGATACCATTACACCATGGACCTCACTCTTCCAAATGCCGTAATTCTTCTACATACTCGCAGAAACCAATGCCCCAAGGGGGCACCTCCCGCATGCCGTAACATTATATACATTCAACTGCAAAGAACACGCAGTATAAATAACGTAAAGAAACGACGCTTGTATAGGAGATATTCCGCGCAAGACGAGAGAGAGAGAACGGAACAAATGAAAAAATGAGGTAACCACCTGGGAATCGAACCCGGGATCTTCCGATTGCCGGTCAGACGCGATACCATTACACCATGGACCTCACTCTTCCAAATGCCGTAATTCTTCTACATACTCGCAGAAACCAATGCCCCAAGGGGGCACCTCCCGCATGCCGTAACATTATATACATTCAACTGCAAAGAACACGCAGTATAAATAACGTAAAGAAACGACGCTTGTATAGGAGATATTCCGCGCAAGACGAGAGAGAGAGAACGGAACAAATGAAAAAATGAGGTAACCACCTGGGAATCGAACCCGGGATCTTCCGATTGCCGGTCAGACGCGATACCATTACACCATGGACCTCACTCTTCCAAATGCCGTAATTCTTCTACATACTCGCAGAAACCAATGGGAGGTGCCCCCTTGGGGCATTGGTTTCTGCGAGTATGTAGAAGAATTACGGCATTTGGAAGAGTGAGGTCCATGGTGTAATGGTATCGCGTCTGACCGGCAATCGGAAGATCCCGGATTCGATTCCCAGGTGGTTACCTCATTTTTTCATTTGTTCCGTTCTCTCTCTCTCTCGTCTTGCGCGGAATATCTCCTATACAAGCGTCGTTTCTTTACGTTATTTATACTGCGTGTTCTTTGCAGTTGAATGTATATAATGTTACGGCATGCGGGAGGTGCCCCCTTGGGGCATTGGTTTCTGCGAGTATGTAGAAGAATTACGGCATTTGGAAGAGTGAGGTCCATGGTGTAATGGTATCGCGTCTGACCGGCAATCGGAAGATCCCGGGTTCGATTCCCAGGTGGTTACCTCATTTTTTCATTTGTTCCGTTCTCTCTCTCTCGTCTTGCGCGGAATATCTCCTATACAAGCGTCGTTTCTTTACGTTATTTATACTGCGTGTTCTTTGCAGTTGAATGTATATAATGTTACGGCATGCGGGAGGTGCCCCCTTGGGGCATTGGTTTCTGCGAGTATGTAGAAGAATTACGGCATTTGGAAGAGTGAGGTCCATGGTGTAATGGTATCGCGTCTGACCGGCAATCGGAAGATCCCGGGTTCGATTCCCAGGTGGTTACCTCATTTTTTCATTTGTTCCGTTCTCTCTCTCTCGTCTTGCGCGGAATATCTCCTATACAAGCGTCGTTTCTTTACGATATATATATATATATATATACACGAGTATTTATAAAGAGCTCTTCCATTTGGCAAAACTTGTGAAGCTAGCCTTAATGGCCTTAATTTGGCTACATTTAGATAAAGTCAGTGAAGTTAAAGAATTGGCTCTTCGGTTTCGAAGTTCTTGCGAGTAAACAAATCAAAGATTTCAATGTCCCAAAAGGAGTCGAATGAGTTTCATAGCAACGAATATAATTTTAAATAGTGTTAATGAAAATTCACAGGTATGCACTCTTCTAAGCAACATTACAAAGATTATTTTCATTCGACTGTCATTTGTTTCAATGGTTTTGTTTATCTTCAAAGTAAAATACAACAGCTTTATTTGATTGGCTTCAGAAACAAACACTCTTCAGTTTCGAGGCATAACCTGACAAATAGAAAGAATTTGCTTCAGTTGGCTTATCTTTGCCAAACAGACAGTTAAACAAAGTTATATAGGACATTGCCAATAGTCAATAGTCGATAATGACCTTAAATTTACATTCTAAAAAGAGTAAATTAATTCATTATCATAAAATTAAAGTAACCACTGAGTTTTAGTTAAAACTGCTAAATGTTCGAATTGTGAATCAAATTAAATAGTATAATAAATAAGAGGGCGGAATTAGCAGGGTTAGTTTGGTTAGGTTTGGTTAAACAAGGTTAGTTTGGTTAGGTTTGGTTAAACAAGGTTAGTTTGGTTAGGTTTGGTTAAACAAGGTTAGTTTGGTTAGGTTTGGTTAAACAAGGTTAGTTTGGTTAAGGTAGATTAGTTTAGTAAGGATTGGTTAGTAATTATGGACCGTCTTCTAACTGCAGCTGGATTCTGGAATTTTTCCCAAAACGAGTTAAATAATTACTTCAGTAGTATAGTTACAAAAATGCAGAAAGGTTGGGGGTGCCAGTGCCATTAATGGGAAAGGAGGAGCGAGAGAAAACGTGAAAAAGCAGAATTTTAATCTCACAAAAGGGGGGGGGGGAATAAGGGTAAGCGCGATAAGAAGGTGGGTGAAAAATTTTAATTTCTCAAAGGGTGATGGGTGGGGGCTTGATAAAGGGAAAGGTGGTAGATAAGCGTGATAAATAAGGGTGGGGTTGCCGCCCCCTAAACCCAATATACTCTGAACATAAAGTAACCTAATCACACCTAACGTAAACTAACTTAAACTAACCTATCCTAAACTTAAATTATATATATATATATATATATATATATATAGGGTGGGCAAAAAAAAAGGAGACCTCGAACTTTGGCTTTAAAATCTAAAGTTGTCAGATTTCAATATTTTTTTTCACACCCCACAACTAGTAAATTTCATATAGGTGAGCGGATTTCAAAGAAAACTAATGAAAATTACGGGATTTATTGAACATTTCTTTATGCCACTGGAAATTCACCATTTACACTATTACTGCATTATCGGGTCGGCAAAATAATGGGAGACCTTTTAAATCCTTCACATCTCGGCAAATACGGTACATAGAACCATAAAATTTTAGTATGTTAGTACTAGGTAATTTTATGGTTTGTATGCCATTTTTAGCATCTCCTGTTTTATCGATTTTCTTGAGAAGCTTGTCCAAACCTTTTGCAGTTGGCTTACGTTAATTAAAATCGCTTTAATTATCGCAAGATTTTTCTGGAATATTCCCCATAAATCCATTTCTGAGCTAAATGCTAAAAGTGGCATACAAACCATAAATTACCTAGTACTACATACTAAACTTTTATGGTTCTAGCCCCGTATTTGCGAGATATGAAGGATTTAAACGGTTTCCCTATTTTTTAGCCGACACCGATAATGCAGCAACAGTGTAAATGGTGAATTTCCAGTGGCATAAAGAAATGTTCATAAATCTGTAATTTTCATTAGTTTTCTTTGAAATCCGCTCACCGTATAGGAAATTTAGTTAGTTGTGTGGTGTGAAAAAAAATATTGAAATCTGACCATAACTTTAGATTTTACAGCCAAAGTTTAGAGTCTCCCTTTTTTTTTGTTTGCCCACCCTATATATAAAACCTATTGTTATTACCCCGCACTGCTCATCGTAAGTGTATTTAGTGAGCGGAACCTAACCTATTCGTATTTTTCGTTTTAGCTCTCTCTCTCTCTCTCTCTCTCTCTCTCTCTTCCACTGCTGTGTAAATATACTCCATACCCTGATAAGGGACCAATACCCCAAAAATAAAATATAATTTAATAAATTCTCGCTCGCATTAAAATGTTTTAATCATCAATATAGATATATATTTTCTTTTTTATTTTCCTTAACTTTCTTCTTATCTTCGGACGACAGCGCTCAAATTTCATCCTTTTTGGCCAACAACCTTATTATGACATACATAGACATACTTTTAAAATGAATGAGTAAATAGAAACACACCCGTAAACAATATTTATTAACATGTCCAGAGATTTTTTTTATCAGCATCGTAAACTTCAAATAAAGGAGAAAATAGTTAATACATACATTTGTTTTTTGAAATAACAATACTCACCTACACAAAATATTTATTAACATGGCAAGAAATTATTTTTATTAGTATCGTAAACTTACAAATAATGGTTGAAATAGTTAATATATAAATTCTTTTAGAAGTAATAACACATTATATCTGCGTACAATATTTATTAAAATGTCTAGACTCTAGAGTATTTTTTTACGAGTATAGTAAATTCATAAATAATGGTGGAAATACTTACATTCTCATTGCTTTGTATCATACAAGTCTTGTTTTTTTTTAGAAATAATGACCCGTTTAATGTACGAGGCTTTTTTTACTCGATTACAAAGCCTTAAGATTATTTAATTATTTTTGTTCCTACTTTACACTTTGATGTAACATTTTCGTAATTCTTAACTGTGAACATATAATTACAAATTACATTACCATGAAATGTCAAAGTATATAAGCGAGCGTTTATTCACTTTCACTAGTTTTTTCATTGAAAATTAATCAGAATTCATATCGATAAATAATGAAATCCTCTAAATCAGTGCTTTCCAACTTCTATAAAGCGCGGCCAAGATGTTGCCTATAATCATACACTATTGGTTAATACGACTTAGGAACCCGCTGAATGTTGTTCTCCCTACTAGAACTGACAAAATAGGGAAGAAAATTCAGAATTAAATTTGACAAACGTCCATTCCGCGGCCGCAAGTTGGACAGCGCTGCTCTAAATCGTGATGGCAGTTGGCGCGTATATAAAGATACAGTTCCGCCGGATGACTGGTGAAGGTGAGGTGGAGTTTGTGATGCTCTAGACCCACGCTTCTCAAACTAGGGGTCGCGTAATATTATTGGGGTCGCAGAAAAAACATTTGAAAATGTTATTTTTTCATAAATATACAGTGTTAGTACTTATTGCTTTTATGACATTGAGTGAAGGGTCGCGAAAAAATTTGTCTGATCCAAAGGGGTCGCAAGTGAAAAGTTTGAGAAGCCCTGCTCTAGACCAGCGTCCGACAGCGACTGGTAGTAATTCTCTGGGGAAGTGTCCTCTAAATATTCTCTAAGCTTTAAGCCGTTCTCCAGTTTATTCATCTCTACACTTCATAAAGTCATCATTTAATAGAGTGTAGACATGCTCTAGTATGGCATCAAAATAAGCATATTATCAACTCCCGCATTAATAATAGTAACAGTTTGTGGAAGGCAGCTATTTCAAATAGTCTATCGAGGATGAGACGGTAACGCGTAGGTACTGGCCCGTTATTAGCATTGTTTTTACTAAAGGTTTTGACACTAGTTTTCCACATCAATCGTTTTTCAAAGCAGGGTTGATCTGTATTGCGACTCACAGTTAACATGCAAATAATACAATATGAGGGAGTGTCACTGATAGTCACTCTTGTTGCACTCGTGGGAGATGGCATTTTATGATTCTCAGCCGCCCATTTCTCAACCATCATAAAGATTCTCGCCATTTCATCAGCTCTCAATAAATATCATTACGTTTGCCAGAGTTTGTACGTTTAAAATTTGTCTCGAGCACATAATTAATCGCACCACTGCTACGTTTTAAACACTCTCATTGATTTTGGAAAATATCACGTGGTATTGCATGAATTAAGGTCCATTTAAGAACTTCGAAAGAGGTGTAAAAGGATGGCCGACGAGTATTCACTACATCTTCACATTTTACAGACTATCACTTCACAACGGTGTTGCAAGCAGTAGTGGGCAAAAAGTAATTGATTACAAGTAAAAATTACTAATGTCTGAAAAGTAACTAAAAGTATAAAGTAAAAATTACTTCTCTGGATTAATTATTATAATTAATCCAGAGAAGTAATTTCTACTTTATACTTTTACTTACTTTTCAGACATCAGTAATTTTTATTTGTAATCGATTACTTTTTGCCCACCACTGGTTGCAAGGAATATCAGAGGCTGCTATCGTTGATAAGTTAAATCTCAATATGGAGTATAAACACACACACACACACACACACAATTAATTATGGTCAAATTTCAACAGCTGAGGATATGTCCACGATAGCAAGTTTGCAAAAGACTAACGAGATTAAGCACAGCGAATGATGATGACACCGATTTTGGGCGGAGCCTATACAGCAAGACCAGACAGGAAATCCATCAAGGGCAACTATTCGTGCACTCATCCATACAGGTTATTACTTATGGTTAATATGCAGTAAATGCCATGACCTGCATTTCTAGAAAGAAATATATTTTCTAGTGTAATTTGATGTGCTTTATTGAAATCTAAGTTTCATTTGTTGTGCAAATTTCTTAAAATATGATTAAAATGTAAATTTTTATAATAAAATCATCACTCAGTTGGATCGCGTAGGTTAGGGTAGGTTCCGTTTTGGAAATTTGTACAACAAATTAAGCTCAGATTTGAAAGGTAATTCTACGGTGTTGTGTTAGGTTACGGTTAGTTAGGTTCCCTTTTGGAACATTTGCACAACAAATGAAGCTTAGATTTGAATAAAGCACATCAAATTGCACTACAAAATAGAGGATCAAATGTAGAATTCGGACCCCAGCCTTCTTTAGTTAGCTTTATAAGGCTAACTAACGAAAATATCACGACCTAACCTAACCAATCGTTAGGTTAACTGTACGCCCTTGACGATTGGTTAGGTAGGTCATGATATTTTCGTTAGTTAGCCTTATAAAGCTAACTAAAGAAGGCTGGGGTCCGAATTCTACATTTGATCCCCAAAATTACATTTTGCTAGAAATGCAGGTCATGGCATTTACTGCACATAATTACCTTCGTTATTTGTGCATAATTTAGGACGACTAGAAATTGTGCCGAGATTTAGGTAAGGAAGGGTTCCAACATTTAACAGTGAACCATTCTATTACCTTCAAGATCCTGAGACCATAAAAGCCTATCCGATCTGAACTCCCCTTAATCTTTCTACTTTTCCATTAATTTCATTAAACACTTAATTTCATAATTGATTGTAATTTTTTCAATAAGCATCGATTAGCTTCTGCTAAATATACATACAACTGATCAAACTTTATGCCACTTACTGTACTTTTGTTGATTTTTACCTTTTGTTTACGAATATTATTGTTGTTTGTTATTATTACTATTACATAAACTGATTCTCATTAATTTCGCCTAATAAGCTTCCATGCTTTTAACGGCATATTCAGATTAGATATCAGATATCAAAATTGGACAGAAAAAATAAAAAAATATAAAACTTTATTTGTCTTATTTTTTTCTGAATAAAGTTTTTAAAATTTTGAATTTTGAATCTTGGTAAGTCCATTGTATAAAAAATGGGAGTATAGACAGAAGTACCAACTGTAACATGACACACCAGTTTCATAATTATCGGGAAATCACGTGAAATTAACAATGGACCTCAAATCGAACACCAATGGCACAGGTGGGATGTGATGGGCCATGATTACCATCGACAGTTGCAGCTCACACGTTTAGAGGCTAATGTCGGAATCTAACAATGGTGGTGAAGTGGAATTCAATCAACAATAACAACGCGGTTTCTGGCCGAATTTAACTCAGATACACAGCGATGGAATTCGAACATAATGAACCACGACTAAGCTTTTGTACGAATACAGCATCACATATAAAGAAAACCTTATCCTCATCTTAATGAACCGACCGTATAATATTTGTCCAGCTTACACACTTTATCAGAATGACCTAATGACCTAAAACTTCGGCAGTTTATTATGCAATCACTTGTGGACATGTCAACTGCAGCCACGCAATGTTTAAGGAACAAAAACTGCAGGAACATTAGAAACCAGTTTGCTAACGTTTCTACTAGAATGTTACTTACAGTAATGTTCATAAGAAGCAATGTAAGAGAACTGACACCGACTACACTTTTGAAATTTACTGAATTAATAAATATTTTACATGGGGGACCCGACTTTCAGTTCACCCTGTACCTATATATATATATATATATATATATATATTACGCGTGCGTGCGAGTGTAATCACTATTTTGTTAAATATTTTGGTTCGTGTGCAGAATAAACGTTTAATGCATAGCAGCTATACAAATTAATGCCTCTGAGTCTCAAACAATCTATTGGCACTTTCTATTCATGGATTTTCCAGAAATTACGTTTTTGCATATAAATAAGAAAATTTCAAAACCTAAATAGGACTATTTGTATTGTTTGGATTATGGATTGTTTTAGCTTTAAAGGAATAGATTTTCCAAACAAAATTACCCCTCACATTTACATTACGCAATGTATAGACCTTATTTTTTACTGATAAATAATAAATAAATACGGTGTGTGTGTGTGTGTATATATATATATATATATATATATAATGATTTTCTATAGGATTTACTGTATATATTTTAGTTTTGGAATTTTGAACACAAGTAAAGTTTTGCTACGTTTTCAAAATGTAAACGTTGTTTTTTTTTCATTCTTATTTAATTCATCTACGTTCGGCATACGTCTATTTCGTTGTGAAACTATTCAAATAAAAAACTGATTAATGGAACTGCAACACGTAAACGCATCTCCTCCGCAGCAATCTTGTTAACTTTGTTTATTTGTTTGTTTGCGATTGCTCCAATACAGTTTCATATATTTGATATATTTTTATATATTTGATACAAAATGCCTTTGAAGGCTTGTATTTTTTTATTAACTGAAATAAAAGTATGAAATTTTTGTCGTACCTTCTCTACACAGAGGGAATTAGTCCCCTAATGCAAAATATGTTCTGTGTGATGTCCTCTCGGCTCACGATACTTACACAATGGTTTAGACGAAGAGTTTGTTCAACAGATTTCCAACGGTTTATGATAAAGGAATATCATGGCCACCAACATCACTAGATCTAAACCCCCTTTTTACTTTTATCTGCGGGGTTATTTAAAAGATAAGAGTGTTTAAACAGAATCCCCAGACAATAGAAGAATTGAAAGCATCAACTGAACGAGAAATTTCTCAAATTTCAACAGATACTCTTTCCAGAGTACTACGAAATTTTGTTGTTTGTATGCAAAGAGTTAATGAACTGAGAGAACATGACATAGAGCATGTTTTGCACTAGGAGACTAATTCCATATGTGCAGAGAAGGTACAGTAAAAATTTTATGCTTTTATTTCAGTTAATAAAAAAATCAACCCTTTTAAAGTATCACACGTTTAAAAATCAACCCTATATTAACTACTATATATATATATATATATATTAGTATTTGCCTCTGCAGCTACTTTTGGATAAGCACGTTGATAAGTGATCCAGATCAAAACTCTCCTGACCAATCCACAACATTCGGCATTCAGACTTCAGTCTGAATATCAGCCACTGAATTATTTTCAAGGTCTTCGAATCATCAGATATATTAAAAAAAAAAAAAGCAAAACTTAAATGAATACAAATTTTACCTCAAAGCGTAGACTAATCTTACCAACCAACGAATGAATTTTCACCAACTACCTAAACTCTCGTTATTTAAGATCTGGACTCTTAAGTCTTTGAATTTTGTTTATTTTAATATGGAATCTGATGTACAAATTTATGTTTGGATTTTTTTTTCATTTCGTGAAAGCTTTTTTGGTAAATTTAGATTTCTCAAAATGTTACGATTAAAACATTTTCTTAAAATCTTAATTTTAATTTAGAAATCTTTAATCTTGAATTTTTTTTTTTAACTTGAAAATTTTTAGCTTTCATTTCATTAAAACAGTTTTTATGCTTTTCTACTTTTATGACTTTTAAATTACACTATTTTCCAGTTCTGTAACGTTTAAAGTTTATTTTATTACCTTTTAGATCCCTGAGGATGGAAGCAGTAGTTTCCGAAATGTCAGATGAGCGAATAAAGATGGTTTTTATTGCTGCTTTGGTGCTCCTGTGTTCTTATTCATAGTGGGATTTCGATTCCTGCAAAATGAACCAACCTATAATCTATCTGTCTGTCTGTCCCTCTCTCTCCCTCTCTCTCTCTCTCTCTTTCTCTCTCTCATATATATATATATATATATGTTCCCTGGTTTCTTCAGGGAACCTTAAGATTTATATTGAACTCTGAATTTTAACTCAGCATTAAGTTGTAACAGCAAAACCAATCAGTGAATGAAGGCGACAAACTATTTTGGTTCAAAAGCTTTAATTTTATTACCTTACTGAGTGATGATTATAAGAAACAATTCAACAGTTTCGCAATAATCAAATTCAAAATAGGCAAATTTTCAGCAATATGCCACAGTATTTCCAAACACCTCAACAATAACGTTTTTGGATCACCTGAAGATCAGGGCCCCCAATCTTCCCACCTGAAGATCAGGGCCCCCAAATTAAAGGGAGATAAAAATAAAAAGATCAGAAAAATTTTATTGTGATAAAAAACTATTTATGAGAAACATCGAAACATTTAAGCATAACTAAAGATCAGAAACATTTTGTGTTAAATAAACAATATATGAAAAACATTGAAACATTTAAAGGATCACCCGAAGAGCTTCCCACCCCCAGGTAAACTGGAGGGGGGGGGGGGATCTTCAGGTGGACACTCTGGGGGGGAAGATCTTCAGGTGATCCCAGATCAGTTTTACATAATGATGATAAAGGGAACTAACATAACCACTACGACTCCAATCCTATCGGTGTAACCTTAATCTAAAAATTTAACAAAAATAAAATAAATTTTGCCACCTGAAGATCAGGGCCCCAGATGAGGCTGGGGGCCCAGATCTTCAGTGATCCACGTTTTTTACATTTTTCTTCAAAGAATAATTTTCAAACAGACTATTTAATATTCAAATAAATTTCCACAAATTACAGTCATAGACTATGTGCGAACAACTTATGAAAATGATAAGGAGCGCAATTCACACAATGGAGGAGCGTTTTTAGAACAATTTATTTTCTCAGGACTCCTCGAAAGGGAGCTGTTCACGTCTTACATACTTATACAAATGGAGGTAGAGGGACAGTCTACAAGGAGAGCCTAGTTTATGAATAACAAATCACTGGCTTATATTTCGGCAGTTCTGGTAAAGCAATTACTTTAATTGGTAAATTGTGAAATATGTGTAAATCCTTTTAAACCAATGAAAGTGCCATTTAAAGGTGTGTAGTCAACAATTTGTAAAATTAAATGAAAATTTCGTAAGTAATTTTGTCTCTTGCGAACTACGTGGACAGTTGGCTCCATTCTTTAAGCGTACGAATAGAATTGCTTACATTTTTATAGCAGAGGACTTGAATGAGGTTGTTACTCTTATACTAAGTTATACTAAAATTAATTAAAAAAATAAAAAATTAGTATATTTGATATAAAATGACATAAGAAAATATAAAGAGTTTTTGGATCAATGAAAGAAAGCCACCCCCAAAAGTTTCTAGTAAACAATGCCACCCTAAAAAATGATCAAGTAAACAATGCCACCCCCCAAAATCACTAAACCTAACCTAAATACAAGACCTAACGTAACCTAACCTAAATACAAGTACAAGACCTAACCTAAATAACCTACCTACCTAAATAACTCACAGATCAATGAAAGAATGCCACCCCCGTATTGTGTTAATGAAAGAAAGTCACCCTCGACCCGTTTGGGAGTGGCTTTCTTTCATTGATCCGAGTTTTTTATATGATATTTATTAAAATTTAGCTAGAATTGAGTAAAAGCAAAATTTAGCTAAAATTGAGTGAAAGCAAAACTAAACAAAATTGAAATTTTTGTTAAAAATCTTACATTCACACGTTGTGTACAACACAGGGATTTACCTGTGTAATAATTTACCATAGTAGTAATAGACAGTCGCTCCTTTATTATACCAACGTTTCGGAACCCACTAATTTCATCATCAGAGGTAAAACAGACAACTTTAAAACCAATATATATATATATAACACAAAGAACGACGCTTGTATAGGATAACATTCCGCGCAAGATGAGGAGGGAGAACGAACAAATGAAAAAATGAGGTAACCACCCTGGAATCGAACCCGGGATCTTCCGATTGCCGGTCAGATATGATAACCACTACACAATGGTCCTCACTCGATCAGAAGTCATAATTCTCCTACATACGCGCAGAAATCAATGCCCGAGGGGGGCACCTCCCGCATGCCGCACCTATATATACACATTTCAACTGCAAAGAACACGCAGTATAATTAACACAAAGAACGACGCTTGTATAGGAGAACATTCCGCGCATTCCTCCTCATCTTGCGCGGAATGTTCTCCTATACAAGCGTCGTTCTTTGTGTTAATTATATTGCGTGTTCTTTGCAGTTGAAATGTATATATATATATATATATATATATTATATATATATATATATTGAACAGGAACACCAGAAAAAAAATAAACATCCTTCAAGGTTTAATCAGTACCAACGTTTCGGAATGCACTAATTCCATCTTCAGGGCTAAAATAATAAAAGACCAATTCACATACAAATACAAAATACAAATTACAAATGCGAATTAATTAATAACAATTTAAAATAAAAAGTTAAAATTATAAAAAGGTAGCAAAGAAAAATGTAAAAGCATTAAACCTAAAAGGTAAATAGGTGAAATAAATAAATAAATACCTTAAGTAAAACATGGCAGATCTACCGATGATTCGTCAGAATTGAGGTCTGGTTTTAATTTATAAATAAACAAAGATTCCATAATTTTAGGTTTAAGGTCGAAGCTTCCAGCAGTAAGTATGGCGAAACTAGACTGTGAAATTGGGTGGTTATTATTGTGTGCATGGTTGCGTATGAAAGAATTAGTCGTAGTGGTTTGTCAAAAGGTAAATTTGTACGGACAGATTTTCCGAGGTGTTCGCAAATACAAGATTTTAGGACTTTCCGTTGCCAGGTCTCCGGTTTTGGGCCGGAGTCTCCGGAAATTGAAGTATTATTTATAAGGAAATAAGGAACTAAGCTGGTTAGTGGTTATGTATGTATTTTTTCTTGATCAATTAATTTTGTGTAAAAAATTAGGAAATTTATATATCGGTTTAGCTACATAAACAAATAATAATGAGTTTCGTAGGTAAAAATCTCCAGATTTGGAAACCATTTGATCTGGCAACCCTATTTTAGGTGTCTTTTAGTTTTACCTATATATGACCCCATACAATGGTCACACTTGTACTGGTAAACTATGGAAGACTTAAGAAGTGTAGGAATAACATTTTTGTATTTAAATAAATGATAAATCGATTTAGATGGGGCGAATATGATTTTTATACATAGTTGCGGGTAACATTCTCTGAGCAATTTTAAAAGTTTGTTTCTAATGTTAAAATTTGAGGTTCCCATATAAGCATATAAGATAAAGTTTTTGTGGTTTTTGTGGTTCGGAACCCACGTAAAATTGTAGGCCTCCTCCGCCACCACGGAGGACATGCGCAATACACAACTACAACCACACTTAGGTAGACCAGCCATGAGTGGATCCTAGGGTCTTTGTTGGTCTGAAACATTATAACATTATATATATATATATACTGTATATACTCAATGCATTCATAGTTTAAGTGGAAGTATGAAGAGTTAAACATCTTTTCCCACTCTTCTTTGAATAAGGTGGCAATGTTCACATTCTTTAATGGAAGTGAAATTTGTCCTGTGTCGCGATTTTCTCCACAGTAAGTAAAGGCTTGGCACGCGCGCAACACACACACACACACACACACACACACATATATATATATATATATATATATATATATATATATATATATGTTAAACACAGACCGTGCATGGCACAAGGAACTCTTCTGGGACAATTAAATCCACTATAGTCCGAATAAGTAATGATAAATGACAAATACCATAGTTTTTTTTCCTTTTTCATGATTTTAGCCCGACGTGGGCAACGGGTCTCTCGCAAAGAGATCCCATAAATATAGCTTCCCTCACCAGCTATCTGCAAAGCAGACAGGATCCAGCTTTGGGACGTGGATCTAGGGTTTAAAGCAAACCTAGATCCCTACACTCAGAACCTCTATATTAAAAGACTCGTTGCATTCACGTCGTGTTGAATAAATCAAAGAAAAAGGGGGTAACTATTGTATTTTTAGCCAAAAAAAAACCAAAACTTAAACCTCAACCGGGACATTGAGCGTCCACTTTTCAAGGCACGAAACACGTCCGTTTAGTATACACAAACTCAGAATGGTTCCCTGAGAACAATATATGTTAAACACAGACCGTGCATGGCACAAGGAACTCTTCTGGGACAATTAAATCCACTATAGTCCGAATAAGTAATGATAAATGACAAATACCATAGTTTTTTTTCCTTTTCATGATTTTAGCCCGACGTGGGCAACGGGTCTCTCGCAAGAGATCCCATAAATAGCTTCCCTCACCACTCTTTGCGAGAGACCCGTTGCCCACGTCGGGCTAAAATCATGAAAAAGGAAAAAAACTATGGTATTTGTCATTTATCATTACTTATTCGGACTATAGTGGATTTAATTGTCCAGAAGAGTTCCTTGTGCCATGCACGGTCTGTGTTTAACATATATTGTTCTCAGGGAACCATTCTGAGTTTGTGTATACTAAACGGACGTGTTTCGTGCCTTGAAAAGTGGACGCTCAATGTCCCGGTTGAGGTTTAAGTTTTGGTTTTTTTTTGGCTAAAATACAATAGTTACCCCCTTTTTCTTTGATTTATTCAACACGACGTGAATGCAACGAGTCTTTTACTTATATAGAGGTTCTGAGTGTAGGGATCTAGGTTTGCTTTAAACCCTAGATCCACGTCCCAAAGCTGGATCCTGTCTGCTTTGCAGATAGCTGGTGAGGGAAGCTATATTTATGGGATCTCTTTGCGAGAGACCCGTTGCCCACGTCGGCTAAAATCATGAAAAAGGAAAAAAACTATGGTATTTGTCATTTATCATTACTTATTCGGACTATAGTGGATTTAATTGTCCCAGAAGAGTTCCTTGTGCCATGCACGGTCTGTGTTTAACATATATTGTTCTCAGGGAACCATTCTGAGTTTGTGTATATATATATATATATATATATATATATATACATACAAGTTAACAATATGATAGCTCGTTTGTTGGTATGCCTATAAGAAAACAATTATGAAAACCATAAATCGAAGTGAAAATGCTTAGCCTTTCCATCTCTGTCGCTATAAACCGTAAAATTTAAACAATACCAATCCAGTGTCTAATAATTCAAACCTTATTCATTGAAGATTTCTAGTTCTCTTCCTAATTATGAAAGGTAGCATTACTCAAGTTTAATTATGGCGCAATTACTCCATAATGTTGTGTAGATCAAGGCAACAGGAGAAACTAGGCATAATTTAACTAACGTCCCTCGAAATTTACGACCGCCTCCTAAAAGACGATTTTCGAACAAGGATTTATTATTAGGTTTTCCGAAAGCGAACAGCTTAGATTATTTGTAGTTTCTTATTTAAGATACGTTATATATAAAGTTATATTAAATATTATATCATGCATTTTATTTACCATACTATGATATGGGTTATCCTGTTGTCGTGTATCACATGTGAATCCCGTACACGGAGCACGAAAATTAATATATAGAATTTGTATTTAGTTTATATATATATATATATATATATATATATATATATATATATATATATGTGTGTGTGTGTGTGTGTGTGTGTGTGTTGGTGTGTGTGTGTTGACTGTAGGACCAAAAATAATGTAATTAGGTTAAATTAAAGTAATTAAATTTGCTTGAGAGATCACCATTTTGATCTTCCGATCAAACAAATAAATGTCATTGAATAAAGGAGATTAATAAGCTTCGTGTCTTAAATTTAATTAACAATACAGACAATGATAAATGTTGCAGTTGCTTGATTAACTGTGCAGTAAAAAATGCACGAGCTGTTGATTAACAGTGACGACAAAAAGACAAATGTACAATGATAAATTAAATGATTAACGAAAAGTAAGATTGCGCGGTTGAAATGAATTTTGAGTTATTTAAGTTCAAAGAATGAACATGGCCAAGGAATCCTGCTAAGTGAAAGTGGCATCTTGGACGTGTACCAACGTACCAGCGCAAACTGAGCACGAGTGGTTTGAAGCCGTTATCTCCTATCCCTTGGCGGTTAACTAAACGAGACTCGTTAATCATAGGATTATTTCGACGAGATTACTTTACTTAAAGATTGGCTATAAATAGATTAGATGATGAAATCAGACTCGTTAATTTGGGTTTATAAGAAATGTAAACGTTTAGGTTAAACGGAACTAAACCTAACGTGATAAAAGTTAATAATAGTAGACAATATTTTTGTTTTATTTCAAAATAATAAAATGATCAATAATTCCAAATAGCCTTTTATGCCATGAATAAATAGTTTTATTAAATATAAATTGTACATAAACCTGTAAACAATAGTTAAACATGGAACTTATTGGAACTAGATCATATGGTGTAGCGTATAGAACACCGGTTGTAAGGAGAGGTTATTTTTTTGCTAAAATTCATTGAAAAATGAACCTTACTGTAAATAGATTTCAACGTGGTGGATATGCGTTCCAAGTCGCAACTTGATAAGGGGTCCATAATAAATGCAAAAAACTTCACTTTTCTACGTGAAGGTCAAAATATGATAATAAAAACCCACTCTAATAGACAGAGTTTATTTCCACAACAGTTTCGATGCCCACTGGCATCCTCTTCGGGTGGATACAGAAAAACGAATGAACCAAAAACAAGAGGGTAAAACAGTCCAGGGACCATTAAGAAATTCCCACCTAGGTTAGATCCCGTTCACCCGACACCGGAAGGGCATTTTTTTTTTTTTTATTAAAGGGACCCGCTTATAAGTACATTCGCACAAATTTAAAACTCTCTTCTTGTTCAATACATACAGATTCTATTATTTTATTTTTTACATAATTATTACATTTATTACATTTAATATTGCATTATTATTTATTACAGAAATTATAAATTTGTTATTACATTGATAATTACATTGTTGTTTATTATACAGGAATTATAAACCGAAAGACGAATGAAAAAGAGAGGAGGAAACAAGTCAGAGACCATTAAGAAATTCGCACCTAGGTTAGAGCCCGTTCCTCCGACACCAGAAGGGTATTTTATTAAAGGGTTCCGCTTATAAGTACATTCGCACAAATTAAAACCATCTACTTGTTCTATACATACAGATTCTATTATTTTGACATAATTACTGCATTTATTATTGCATTTACGTTTTTTAACATTTATTATTATTATCTTTACACTTATTATTACATTTATTTTATTACCTTTGTTATTACATTTATTGTATTTACATTTATTTCCACATTTATTACCTTATTTATTTCCTTACTCGCCAAAAGCGAGTAAGGAAACAATCCAGAGACCTTTAAGAAATTCACACTTAGTTAGAACCCGTTCCCCCGACTCTGTAAGGGATTTTTTGACCAAGAATCTCATTAAAGGGTCTAACTTATAAGTACCTTCGCACAAATTAAAATTATCCACTTGTTCTATCCATACAGATTCTATTATTTTTCGTTTGACATAATTATTGCACTTATAAAGTAACTTACTTGATTCCCAATCTAGAGCATGATTATTTTGGCTGGCGTGATAAAAAATTGCATTATTAGTATTACAACTTCTGAAGGCATATTTGTGTTCTTTAATACGGGTTTCAATATTTCTTCCAGTTTCTCCTACGTATACTAAATCACAACTTTTACGGGGAATGATGTAGACACAGGCTTGTTCCTGTTTGCAACGTTATTTCTAACCAATTTACTTTTTACGGTGGACGCATATTTGAATGCCAAAGCAAACTTAAAATCTTTTGTCAACGGTTTTACTCTTTCTAAGCCGGCAATGTAAGGCAAACTCACATATTGTTTTTGGTTAACTGAAGGTTCCTGAGGGCATAAAAAGATTTTCTGGCTTTAAAATACGCCTTTCTGATAAACCACTCAGGATATTTTAAATCCTTAAAAACGTTCCAAGTCTTTGAATTTTCCGGGTCCAGCAAATGTGGGCTACAAATTCTGAGTGCTCTTAGAAACACGGAAGAAATTGAGCTTTTAACCCCTTCATCATGATATAAAAAATAATGAATGTACGAATTACAATGAGTAGGTTTTCTATAGACCGTGAAATTGGGCTTTCCACTTTCGTTAATGACCAAAACATCTAGAAAAGGTAATTGTTTGTCGTTCTCCCATTCATATTTAAATTTAATAGAGGGAACAAGATTATTTAATGACTGAAAGAAAGTGTCAAAGTTGTTCCAGTGGTCAGGCCAAAATGAGAAAATATCATCTACATAACGAAACCAAATTAGATTCCTGGGACATATTGTTTGCAACAATTCCGACTCATAATTCCGACTCATAAAGGCGAGACAGGGGACATCCTTAACCCTGAAAGAAAATAGTTTTGTTGTGAGAGGACCAAAACTGTTTAATCAGCTGCCCAAAGACCTAAGGAACACGAATGATGTTGCAGTGGACATCTCAAAAGAAGATTAGACGCCTGGTTCAGAACAATCCCCGATGAGCCGGGCGTACCTGGCTATGTGAGGTGGAGAGTACAAGAAACCACCTCACTACTTCACCAGGCCAACTCGAGAAGAGGGGCGACAAGCTTGACCTTCGTGAAATGAGGAATCATCGCACGGAACCTTTGAAAGGTTGAAAGTGTTACCGCTACGAAGTTCTAACCACGAAGGTACAACAAGGAATTTAACAATGTTGATGCCACAAAGATCTTACAATGGGAACCAATTTTGACGTTATGAAGGGATCAACATATGGAAGTATTCCACATGAAGAGAAAATGGAATAATTGAATTTACGCCTGGCAGAAATACCAATCCAGATTTCCCGAAACATGTTGTGATTTGAGTTTTGGTTTTGATACTTCTCTGAATATTAAAAATGTTGTCTTTTTAGTTGTTTGGAGATGTAACTGTCAGGATAATTTCCGACACGTGCCAGCTCAAACTAAGGGTTTTTGTGTGGTTGGAAACAATGAAGGCCTTATCTGAGGCAGAGAGGCAATCGAGGGAAAAAGGGATTCTTGTGAAGGCAAAAAAAAAAAGTTTTCGAAAGTGCCTGAAGGTGTCGCTGAAGAAATGCCTGAAGCGTGTCACTATATATATATATATATATATAAAGACGCACTATGTACAGTTTGTATACATATTCATTGGTGACCTGTGCATGTGAACGCCTGGACGGTGTACACACACACACACACACACACACACACACACTTGTGGTTGCCTCTTTTTTCCTGCCCAATCAGGGAAAGCATCGGACTGATTTTCAGTTCGTTCCCGACCGAGTTTACTTTTACACACAAATTGTCGCAACGGTCCAGTGGTGGGCACCGTTAACCAAAAAGTTAACTTCGCTAACGATAATCCGTTAACCCCAATTTTTAACTCCGATAAACGATAATCCGATAATTTTACTACAAAGTTAACGGAAGTTAACGATAATCCGTTAACGATAACTATTTCTTTACTAACATTTAAAAAATCAAGGAAAAAAGCTTTAAAACCCATAGAAAATGTTTATTATGCAAAATCCAACAATAAATAGGTATTTAACTGTTTTTTATCAAGTTTTGCAACTTTTTTGCTTAATACTTTTTTTTTTTATTTTTAAAAAAATGTACTGATTACATGTTTTGAAACCCTTGTAACCACTAACCATTAACTAATTTTAATTTACCAGAGAATTATTATGGCGGGAACTGAAAGGTAAAATTAAATTTTAGGCACATTTATTAAAGACTATGACACAATGTGCTGGTTGCCCTTCAGAAAGACCAACTTCTCAAAGTTAGGCCCACTGCCAGTCTTGACCTCTTGGGCCTCAGGATGTCCTTGCCGAGAGAGAAGAGCCGCTCCACTGCGGCAGAGGACGGAATTGGCAGACTGAAGTTATGGCGGTTTGAATTCATTCGCGGAGCGGTGATCTTCCGTGAATGACTCCTCGCAGCTAACGTGTTAACGGACTTTAACAGACTAAATATCGAGTTATCGGAAGTTAACTGTCCGATAACGATAAATGGAATTAACTTCCGTTAATAGTCTGTTAAAAAAAAGTTAACTTCGTTAATTAACTGTTATCGGATTAACGCTTTAGTGCCCAACACTGCAACGGTCTATAAGAAGAGTATTACCAAGACTACTTTTCAAGTAAGTATATATGGTCTCACATTACTATATACGAATTAGTAGTTTAACTATAGGCAGGGCCGGCCCTAGGGGGTGCGAGGCCCCCTACAAAACTTTATATAACTAAAAGAAATTCACTGATCAGTGTTGCATCGCCTATACTTGACAGTGAACTGAACAATATAAATTGAAGAGACATGTCTCTTCGTATGGTATGTCTGCAGAAGACTAGACGAGATTAATCACACTGTTGCTTCGGTTCAAGAATGTTTTAGCTTTTCCTGGAGAGAAATTAGTCTTATCTCACTGGTTGAACGTATAATCACCTATTTCCTGGCACAAAGCCTATTTACAAACATTCGCACAAGGTCAAGATAGAGAGAACAATTAAAAGCCTATTCGAAGAAGGGGTTAATGGAAGAGCATAGTAGCCCCTGGGCTTCACCACTTCCCTTAATTCCTGAAAATGATAATAGCATGAGGGTTGGGGTTAGGGTGCTCATTATGCAAACACTGAAAAAGCGAACGCATTTACAAATGCAAAAAACCTCACTTTTCTACGTGAAGGTCAAAATATGACCGAAGAGGATGCCAGTGAGCATCGAAACTGTTGTGGAAATAAACTCTGTCTATTAGAGTGGGTTTTTATTATCGAACGCATTTATGAAAATTTTTAAATCAGTGTAAATTTTATAAAGAAATTTTATAAAGAAATATTAAACGAAACAATATTTTAATTTACGTTTATTTGATCAAATCTAATTTTGTCTTCGTTTATCATACTTTCATATTCATAAAAATGAGGACTGTCCGGTTTAATACCGGACGTCTGGCCACTCTAGACTCGGGGTAGATTTTAGAAGATTAAATGGGGTCACTGTCCCTGACAGATACCCGTTTCCACCTTTGTATATATTAATGAGCTTTGGAGACGTCACGTTTTTTATATTCTTAGATTTGCTTTCGGAATATTTTCAGGTTCCTTTGCATGAAAGTTCAAGAGATTTGTCTGCACTTACCACTCACTCCGGCCATTACAGGTTCGCATGCCTTGCACAAGGGCTAAACAGTACCCCACCCCTGTTCTAACGATTGATGAATGAAGTTCTTACCAGAGTTATTGTAGTAGAGGAGCTTTATGTTTCCTTGATGGCGTCATCATTTTTAGTTGTGACGTCACAGATCATTTTAGAGGCTTAAGAATGTCTTGCATAGGCCTGAAAAGTAACAAAGTTGAATTTAGAAAAGTGTACTTTCTTCAAACATGACCTAGTCTTTTAAGACATGTCATATTGGTGGAAGGAATGAAGCCTCATGAGTAATTTTACTCGTAGTTAAAAATTTACTGTTCTCATATTTAGCCAAGTACTCAACATGCACTAGTTAATCAGAGCTGGGCACTTGCGGCATATTTTGCGGTACTGCGGTACTGCGGTACTACCGCACTACCAAACCGGTACGCGGAAATTTGAATGCGGTAGCGGTACTGCGGTACTTTCAGCGATCCTTTGCTGTACTGCGTTATGGGGGCCCGGGGTGGTAGTGCGGTGGTACCGCAAGTACCGCAGTACCGCAAAATATGCCGCAAATGCCCAGCTCTGATACATACACGCATATATAAGTAATCCACATTTAGCTATGATGTATAAAATAAACTTCTGTTTCAAAGACTTTTTATTACTGTACAAACTTGTATCTGGCTTTATAGCCACTTAACCCATTTAAAGTTTTCAATCATACTTGAAAATTTTGAATTCCAAACTACAAATTCGCTTACATTGCTGCGAGAGTGATTAAGTCTGATTTTTTTCTGTTTGGAAACCAGGCAAGAAAATTTATTGATCCTTATTCCATGAGAAATTCTAACTTCGAATTCACCATCTAATCTTCAGAAATCGATTTCCATATGGAGTCATCGGTTCAAACTCCCGCCCCATGGTTTGGTTTACAAAATAAGTATGAAATAAGCCAAACCATAACCTGTAGTAGGACTTTTTGAGTATAAGAGGTTATAATAGTAATTAGTGAAAGGTAAAGGCGGATCCTCCTTTTACACACACACACACCACACACATATATATATCTAGGTGGGCCAAGATAAAGTAGCTCCATTATTTCTTTTAATAAGATTTAATGGAGCTACTTTATCTTGAGCCACCCTGTGTGTATATATATATATATATATATATATATATATATATATATATATATATATATATATAGTTACATTATAGCAGCGACTTCCACTTCAAAATCAGCCCATTGTTCCATCGACACAGCCGCGACCAACATGACGTCACATCGCTTGACTCCCGAAAGTTTTCCTTCTTTGTTGTGAATGTCACACCGCGCGCCTCTCTCTTCGAAGAAAATCTCAGTGGCACGTTAGATCTCATCATGTAACAACGTTGTAACAGACCCCATTGATCTGGTGTCATTCACCTAACTTTATATAAAGACTTTCATTACCTCGCGCGTTATTATAATATTGACGTCATTATTGAAGTACACATTTATGCATTTCAACTGAACTTGCATTCATGCTGTCAACTTGCATTCAAACAACTGCAACTTTTAATTGTCTCACTTATATATCATTTATTTTGTTTAATAAAGGAAGAAGCACGTCTGATGCTTATGTTAGGATTATCCTGTACAATTTCATGAGTTCTGTTAATGATCTCGTCTATCCTTGCTGTGCGCACTCTTCCAGTTGGTTTTCTTTTTCCAATGCTGCCAGTTAGGGAAAAATTTCTGACACACCGACGGATTACTTTCTTAGAAGGTGATTTTGATTGACATCTGAAAATTTGTCTTGAAAGATCTTTGAGCTGAAACTACACTTCTTCCATGCTCATATATGCTCAGTTATGAAGCAGCTGTTCCACAGTCCATGCAGTCATCTTGAAGGGTTAAGTTTTAAACTAACACTTTGATTTTGTTTTGTATCTTATCTTGTCTTGTATTGTCAAAACCTATACAATCCTGTACAAACTTGTAACTATCCTCTTTCGAATGATGCGTATGATTTTATAAAAGGACTTATACTTTAAGAGTTACAGGGGTTTCTTTTGGGTCCCATTTCTCTGGATCACCCTTTATTATACACATAAAGGTTATGGGTTGTCTTATGAAATTATATATACTAACTTAACCTATAACCTAATTTAACCTAACCCCTAAATTAATCTATCCTAAGAACCTAATTTAGCTAACAGTATACCTAACGGATAGAAAAGGAAGAATAACTAGGAAGTTATACAGGGTGAGTGAAAAGTCTCCATACATAGGCAAAATGGTCATGATAAATAAATGATTATTTATTTTTTATTTTTTTGCAGGTGATGTGCTGAGATGCTTTTGTATGTGCCATTTGTATGTGCATTCAGTGTAATGGTGCCCACATAGAGCATATTTTGTGACTTACAAGTGATTGCATAATAAAGTGACCAGTTTGCCTATGTATGGAGACTTTTGACTCACCCTGTACTTTGTTTGCTTTGTTTCGTTTGGCAAAAGAAAACATCCCAACTTTATTCCAACCGCACACACACACATACACACACACACACACACACACATATATATGAAGAATAAGGAATAAAGAAATAAAATATGGCTACCCCTTAATATACAGTATACAGGAAGCGAATTATTATAAAGTATCGTGGGAGCAAGTTCTAGTTCCCGCATGATATGACCAAATTACTCATAAAACCCTTTTATGCCAACATAAATAAATAGCTGATATGAATAAAGCTGATACTTGAGGAGAGATAATTAGTGTGAGAAAGTATGAACGAACGAAGACTCAAAAAAGAAGTTAAATGAGAGAATGGTCTTTATTCAAGGTATGCGGAAGGACCGAGTTATTTGAATACGATTCACGAAATTCGTATTAATATATTATATTGTTATTATTTTATTATTATTAACAAATTATCATTATTATTATTATTATTATTATTATTATTATTATTATCTACACTAATTCTACTGTTAGAATAAACAACCCCTGTTTGGTCCCAGGTCTAAAAACATCAGTAAATAAAAGCAAAAATTAAAAATGTGGATGTTTACTTCCTAAAACCAAGTATGAACTCACAGTTGAAACAAACGTAACTCATTAATACTCAAAGCAAAAACTAATTGCTATAAATGTAAATTCTAAGAATATAAAAGGATTCCCCAAACTTGAAGCTCATTAACAAAGTGATTAATAAAAATCAAACAAAACCCTGTACATCCCGTTCCTCCTTCACGTAAATGACTTCCACCGGTCATTGACTAACTTTTCCTGTTACCAGTACGCATATTACACGACAATCATCGCTTCTAACAAGGACATCTAACGACAATGAACCCCCAAACAATATACACACACACACACACACACAATATATATACAGGGTGATTCAAAAGTCAGGTTACATAGGGCTTTTCTGTTTCTTTGCAGGTAAATGAGTTATGAGATGTTATCGAAGGAGGAGCGCATTGATGTAATATTCATAGCTGGCTGCACAAGTGCATTGCCGTTAACAGTCGGTGGCCATATCGAACATGTGATGTGACTATTCCCCTATATCATTACATAATACAGTATATCCCTATGTAACCTGTCTTTTGAATCACCCTGTATATATATATATATATATTTTTTTTTTTTTTAAGTTCAGGAAGAACCAATTCGCCTCTATTTAAAAGGGCATATCTCGGCGGAAAAACAAAGAAAAAGTGAGAGGAAAGACAGAGGAAAAAGAAAGGGTGGAGGGGACAGTCAAAGTGGAAAAAGACCAAGGATGACAAGGACTGCAGGGTCGAGCCCCATCATCCTTGGGTGCTAGGGCCGGGAGGGCGCACGTGAAACCTCCAGGAACAAGCACGTATAAACGAGCACAAAGAGCACTCAAGAGCACGAGCTTAGAACCCCCTTGCGGGATATATATATATATATATATATATATATATATACACATAGTATATATGTACAAAAGTAGGTGCAGCAGTCCCAAAACAAATTCTCAGGTCCATATAATACACAATGGTGTACCCACATCCAGTGCTGCATTAGCATTTACGGAAGTTAACGACACTATTTAATTCAGCCATTGATGGTCATGCAAAAAATTAATAATTTGGAAAGTTTATAAATGAAACCAACAATATAATGTTCCAGATTTAAAAATTCTCAAAAAACGCCTCTTATTTGTATCAAATTCTCAAAAATACCGTACCAGAAATCACCCAAAACAAAATGTTAGCTTTCCAGACTAAACACTATTACGACACAAAACAATGACACACGCGCAAAAGAAAGCCAAATTCCACTGTTTGCAGGCAGAAATTCAACATGTAGGTCTATCTGCGAGTCATGAATAATAATTTCTAGCAACTAACTCTTAAAGTACATTGAAAGTAGAATTTCCAATTTCTGGTCCACTTTTCCATGTCTTAAATTGATTCATATTAACATTTATTCACAGTAATGCGTGTACATGTTAAACATAGGGGTCAGTGTGTTTACAAAGTAAGGTGCCCACTGTGAAAAACCTTACTTCTGAATTTGATGCTCCCAGATCAAGAATAGCTGTTACGCGAAGTACACTAAAAAATGTGTAACTAGATCTTTATGCTCCACTGGACCTCCAACCTCTGGTATAATCTCATTCAAGAGACAACAAATCTAACGCGCTAAAATTACTGCTAAAATTTCTAAAAGAAGATTATGGATCCATTTTACAATATACAACCGTCTTCGTTCAGAAAATAGCTGAATCTTTTTTTGTTTGCGTGTTTACTCTTAAATACACAGTAAAACTCCTCTTTGAAGGAGAGCACGCAGTACCAGACTTTCGACACAGTCTCATTCCTTTTCTGTCCAACTCTCTAACGCAAGGATTAATTGGTATCTTCAGTCTTTCATCTATTCAACTGGTCAACTTTAGAACAATCTTCCTCAGTCCATCTTTCCCCCTGTCCATGACTTCCAATCTTTCAAACGCAAAGTGCCCGGGCATCTCGAAAACCCAGGACTTTGATTTTGTCTCTCTTCTTCCTCGATAGTGAGGGGGGTCGTTTTTGCGGGTGTTCGCCGTTGGCCCCTCAATCCTGCATAAAAAAACTATCCAAACTGAATAGCTTGTACACATTTCATGGATAGTTTTATGAAAAACTAAAGTTAACATAACATAATTCAAACTATAACTTACTTACCAACCTTTAATAAAAAATTGTGGTGTATGAGTGTTAATGAACATCAAATTCTACAAATTAATGGATTAGACATCACTGAGGTGTGAAAATGGTTTCTATGAACGCCTTACGCGCGAAACGTAAAATGTGGGCACATTAAATTTCACGACTTTTCAACTTACACCAGTTTTGAGGACTGACATTACCATTCTATGAGAGTTTGCAAAGATACAACAATTCGGATACTCGAATAACATTAAGCATTTGTACAAATAGTCTAAATTTATGAACGGAAACTAAACTACATATTCAATGCAAGACATTGGCTGATTTGATTCAACTTGTTTCTCTATAACAAATCATAAAGTGAGTACTTTCCTTTCCAAAGTCTAAATAAAACAGTTCATTTGGTTTCAGAGAACTGAAGACGTTGGTATATGTTGAAAATTTTTATATTACTGGTATAACGGAATTGTGGATAAATTGTTATATTTGGTAGGGTTGCCAGACGTCCCATATTTTACGGGAAAGTCTCGCATTTGATCCAAAAATCCCGCGTTCAAAATGTCCCGCAAAAAAATATTTTTTAAGCAAATTTTTTAGGGATGATTGATTTAGAATTTCAATATTATGCATAATAATTTCAATTTATTCACGATGTTTAATTGTTAAGCATTATTTGGTGCTCTTCCAATATGTGCTCTACCGCGAAACTGTGATCTACCATATTCCAATACGTGCTCTACCGTGAAACTAGCCTTATAAGGCTAACTAACGAAAATATCATGACTTAACCTAACCCATCGTTAGGTCAACTATACGCCCTTGACGATTGGTTAGGTTAAGTCGTGATATTTTCGTTAGTTAGCCTTATAAGGCTAACTAACGTACCTGCTGCTAATCCGAATAATCTAAGGTAGATCACGTATTGGAATGTAAATTTTAAGGTAGAGCACATATTGGAAGAGCACCCATTATTTTAATAAATTTTTTCTAATTTTGTTTGGTGTAACCGTTGAAGAAATCTAGTTTCAATTTGAAAAAAAATTTGGTCTTAAAAAACAACCTCAGAAATTTTTTTGTCCCGCATGGACATTTGAAAAATTTGGCAACCCTAATATTTGGTGACTATCAAATTACAAGTTATAGATTATTTCATAAAGATACAACAAATCGAAATGGAGGGGAAGTGAATCTGTATGTACGTGAAAACATAAAACCTAATAAAGTAACGTTACACCTTAATAGTAATATAGACGCCACTGCAGTCGAAATTTCCGTACGCAACTTGAAAATTAACGCAGCTGTAATATATAGACCACCTTTGCAGAATTTAGAGCATGACGTGAAATTTGATAGGTTAAGTGATCGTACTAGACAAATGGAAGTGGTCTTAATGTCAGTTATTCCAACGTTAATTTTGAAACTCTACAGGGCTATGCGGAAGGGACACGATTCATAAATTTTATACAGGACGGGTTATACAATGTGTAAAAAAGAGCCAACACGCGGAAAAATAATTGCTTAAAAATTCCTGATATTAGACACTGCAATTTCAATGGCTATAGAAGCCAACTTCTTCAAATAAATTGGCATGTCATTTTAGACACAGGTAACGTAATTAATACGTACAGGAGTTTTAAAACTGTAATTCAAATCATAGATGCTAAATGCGTGCAAAAAAGAATAAGAAAGTATACTCTGATATTAAGCCACTGTGGTTAAGTTATGAAATAACGCAATTTACTAGAGATTGGAATAGCGTCTGTAAAAGGAACAAGCGCGAAACCTCAGCCAAATTTCAATCAGTAAGTTGTAAAGTCATGCAACTCCAAAAGGTTTTATGCATATGTCGGCAATAAAACTCCAATTAGGGAGATCATTGGGCCAATATTAAATGCCGGTGGAAATTTAATAAGTGATCAGAAACAACTCTGAAACAGAAAAAGAAACCGGAAAAAATCTCAGGAGGAGGTTGTAGACACCAATCGACCAGAGAAGTATTCCAGGTGGGATGTTAGGCAGGAGATGAGAAGTGTTAGAGCTCCCGTTTCTCCTGTCATTTTCCTCCTTAGCTGATACTTTTCCGTGTCTCATCTACAGGGTGTTCGAAAAGTCCCGTCACCCCCTACAAATTGTACATTAGGGTGGCCCACTTTTCAATTTTTTTTGAAAAGTATAGGTGATCGTGGTTTTCCCATTATTTGGCACTATACTAGCACATTGGTACCATTTTTACAAAAATTGATCAATATTTAGGGGTCTCGCATCGACCTTGAAATTACTAGTTTTTTTTTAAAAATGCATACTTTTTAACTTTTTACTGAATCAAGATAAATCATTAAGTAGGGATGTTTTCTGAATCCTCTTAATGAGAGAAGTCGTTTGGTGTGCCTGCCAATGTCATACGACTAACGGTTTAAAGGTTGTGCCTGTATACAGGTAATACCAATGTGCTAGTATAGTGCCAAATAATGGGAAAAACCACGATCACCTATACTTTTCAAAAAAATGAGTCACCATACCCGGGCGGAATGTATAATGTATATAGGTAATTAGAAAATGCACTATGCCTGTGCCAGGTACCTAACCTATTTCTTTTTTTGAAGATCATAACATTTTGAAATTCTGTCTGAGTTCCTCATCCTTTGTCATGGACAAATCGATGGCAACCATAACTGGAAGAACTCTTGAAGCTACAAATAGAGAGTCATCAAAAGGAAAGGCGAAAATAACATCGCTACCTTCTCTAAGATCGGCCTCGGAAATTTTTTTAGTTGGCCAACCGTCGTCCTCCATCAGTGGTAGCAAATTGCCAACAACACGGCAGGTTTACAATACTTCTTCAGTGTTATCCAGTACACTGCTAACAGGAAAGACGCATTCAAAGAAACCGTAAACAACGTCTTAAAGTTTTGGAACATGGCCCGCATTAAAACAATCACAAAGCTCAACTGCGAACGGAAGCTAGAGGCATTGTGGAAAGAGTGGCACTTACTCCAAAAGAGCAGAAAACGAGAAACTGACGCCGGAGGAAAACGGCAGAAGTTTTCGGACAGTGTGGACAAGCTGTGGGATATCGGAGCATCTGACGCTGTCGAAGATATAAAGAAGAATCGACTGCTGTCCGACAAGGACAAGAAAGAAGACATTGACTTCTACCTCGATCAACGTGGTCCTCGGGTGGCAACGATGAGCGGGAACGATAAAGTTTTCGCTGTAAAAAGAAAGCTACAGGAAGGAAGAAAACGTCCTCGCCAGGAGCCGCAAACCTCAAAGTGTGCATACGAAACCGGAGATGAGGCCATGGATGGATGGCTAAAGTTAGTATTTTCAAACAAAAATAATCTAGAGATAAGTTTAAATGTTATTCAAAGATAAACATTTCATTATAACGCAAACAAAGTAATTGGTAACAATAAACCTGTCTTAGTTACAATGGTGCCTATTCTGTTTCAGGTCATCTACTACACAAAACTGCTGATGTTCAGTAGGCAGCTGGAGCTCGACGCCGAGCTGGTCGACAAACTGCACAGGATCGTGGTGTTCATCGCTCTTCTGTACGCACCAGCTTGGTTGGCGGCCCCTATAGCAGCTGATGCGCCGTTGAATGACCTGGTACTGAGGTATAGGGCAGTGGACCGCGAGGTGGCAGAAGCGTCACTGGCAGTGATGAGGCGGCACTTCTGGTATCTGAGGCCTCAGACCGTCATCTTCGCTCTATGCAGCAACAAGGTGGATGGCACTGTGAAGCAACAGATGGCAGAGAAGCTGTCCCACCTCCCAGTACCCAAAGACTTCACATACGAGAACGTCTCAATCGACGAGATGACGCTACTCCCCGACCTGATCGACGAGTCCTCCTGGTTCTTATTTGCAGGTCTGAAGATGTATGGGTCTTCGTGGCTCACCCTGCCAACTGATAAGTGGGACGAGAACGAGGACTTTTGTCGTCTGAAGGATGTGATCTCTAATCTCCAGGTCACCAATGACATCGCTGAAAGAGGAGTCCAACTGATACAAGACTATGCGAACACGGTCACAAAGGACGAGGCACAGCTGCAGGATCTTCTGCAAGTGGTGGAAAAGAACCGGAAAGAGCTCGGCGACTTCAAGAAGTCATCACTCGCCACGATGACATAGCACAGAGGGACAACGTTGCAGCCAGTGACGTGTGATAGTGGTCAATACAATGCAAAAGTGATTGTTTAAGTTATTGTTTCTTTCTTCCTTATTTGTCTGCGATTTGCTGATTTTTTGAAAAGTATAGGTGATCGTGGTTTTTCCCATTATTTGGCACTATACTAGCACATTGGTATTACCTGTATACAGGCACAACTTTTAAACACACCAAACGACTTCTCTCATCAAGAGGATTCAGAAAACATCCCTACTTAATGATTTATCTTGATTCAGTAAAAAGTTAAAAAGTATGCATTTAAAAAAAAACTCGTAATTTCAAGGTCGATGCGAGACCCCTAAATATTGATCAATTTTTGTAAAAATGGTACCGATGTGCTAGTATAGTGCCAAATAATGGGAAAAACTACGATAACCTATACTTTTAAAAAAAAATTGAAAAGTGGGCCACCCTATTGTACATATTGTAATACCAATTTTATTTTTGTGTGATTAATTGAATTTAATGTGATTCATTGACATTTTTTTTCTTTTCCAGATATTAGAGTTGTGTGAACAATGGCGGACCAGTCCACTTACACTCTGGAGGAAAGGATAGTGATGAGCACATGTGCTCATGAAAGGTCACATACTGGCAAAACGATGCATGATATCCAGAATGATCTCAACACAAGATTCAATAAGGCTGCCCCACCAAACAAGACGGTATGACGCTGGAAGAAAAAGATGTTTGAAACTGGTTCCATCAAGGACAGATCACAGTCGGGAAGACCAACAACGCGAGCAGACCAATGTGAAGATGTGATTGCATCAGTGGCTCGTTCACCGAAATAAATCACTTCGGAAACGATCATAAGAACTCGCAGTCCCCATGTCTACAATGAGAGATCACATGACAAAAGATCTTGGCATGAAACTATACCGCGCGTCATTTGTTAATAAAGTTACTGAATTCTTGATTAGTAACTGTAATTAGTAACTGAATTTACTGTAATTAAAGTAATTGTTGCTCGTGACTTGTTTCTTAAATGCCACCTACCACATATAAATACAATTAATCACACAAAAATAAAATTGGTATGACAATACGTACATTTTGTAAGGGGTGACGGGACTTTTCGAACACCCTGTACAATGTGAGCAGTCCAGCATGCTCTCAAGCACATTTCTCCCTCTATTCCTCACTACACATACATGCAATTTACACATTACACAATCTTTTCATAATTAAAAAAATGGCATCATGAGCATCGGAGACTTTGATTTCAGCTTTCTCTTTCTCATATAGGGGGGCATTTTTGCAGGAACTCGCCCTTGGCCCCTCTTTCCTACGTTAAAAAAAGGACTAGGTACGGTATTAAATGACTACTTTGTTCAAAGAGCACAGTCATTATAAGCGAATAAAAAGTAAAAACGGAGAAATAATTGCAACACAAATGTGACTTATACCAAAATGTTCAGAAAAATAAGGTGGACAGCATATTCAAAATCCACCGAAATCACACGCCGGGAAAACAATTTTACTGGGGTTGAAATTTATATATATATATATATATATATATATATATATATATATATATATATATATATATATATATATGCATGCTTTTTGTTGAGAGTATCGAGGTATGCTGTGTACTACTGTCCTCCCAGTGCAACCAGTTACAAAATGAAGTTCAAAGTTCATTTCCATCATACCGTCCTTGGGAGCTGTTACTGAAGAAGAAAAAAAGTCTCCAGACCGTGAGATTTTTCGATCTGAAAACCAAAGAAAGTAGAAACACAGCAAAAGAAGCAGAGAAATAAAAAGGAAAATATAAGGAAGAGCGAAGAGACACGTATGGGATCCTTCCTCACCCCAGCACACCCAAAAGCGAATAAACCAAACAAAACCCAGTCCAACAATCACTTTAGGCTAATAAGAATCCGGCAGTCCCTCCCATCCCCCTAAATGCAAAGTTTACAAATCCCTCAAGAGGAATCTGCACAATTTATCCTTGGTGCAGCTTCTCCAAATTCTTTTATAAAGTTTTAAGATTTTTCTCTTGAATTTTATTTGATTGTCCCCGAAGAAATGTAGGCTGGAGAGTTCATCTAAACTGATTAGTGTCAACAACTGTCTTTTCCTACCATTATTTGCTATTTGCAGCAGGAAACTAAACAGGAATATCTTTATCATTGTAATACACTGAAAACGGATATTCCGCCATGTATTCATAACCTTGAGATACATAGAAAATTACACGGCTTTTAATACTGAGACACCAACCAAAGGCTCTTAGCATTATGCCCCTTTCTTATTCAGTAACATTGTTTCCCATTATCATAGTTTTATTTATTTTACAAGAACAGGAAAAAACACTATCACACTGTCAATATATTAAAAGAGATGTTGTTCTCAGTGTTTTATGTATTCACATATCAACTTAGTAAATTATATGGCGCTATTAATGATATCAAAAAATATAGCACCGAAATTTTGAGTGTTTCCATTAATTTGTCCAACCTCTCTCTCTCTCTCTCTCTCTCTCTCTCTCTCTCTCTCTCTCTCTCTCTGGGTAGTTTTTCTAAAAACTTTCAAAGCAGGCTTATTATTCGAAATTTTTAGATGTCCAAATTATTAAAACTTCGAATGATAAGCCTGCTTTCAAAGTTTATAGAAAAGTTACCCATTCCAATATGTATGTCCTGGTTTTCATCCCATAGTTTTTCTAGTCAAAGAGGTATTGTCATGGGTATGTTCCTTAGAGCCCTTGGATATGCAGCCTTTCTTATTTGGATTCTGAATTTTGTTATATCAAGGATTCTTTTATAGAAAAGAGGGTATCCTTCTACTTTTGTTGATAACACCCTCAGATCTTCCAAGGAATTCTATAACAATACTACTAAAAAAAAAACTTCCGTGACGCTCTGGTAATCCCGTTCAATGTACAGTCACTTCACCATTTGGTACACGGTCATTTGTTTTTAATACATACCTTTTAACCTTTCAAATGTTTCGTGCGATGATTCCTCATTTCACGAAGGTCAAGTTTGTTGCAGCCACCTCCTCATATATATATACTATATAATAAGCCTCATTGGGAGGATATAAATTCCATAAAATAGTATAATGTTCTTGAAAGTAATAATAATAAGATAAATCAAATAACAATAAATTAAAAAACTAAAAATTATCACTGAAAGAGAAATAAAAATAAGACACGTACTACCTACCCACTGATAAGACTACAAAACTGATAGTAATGATAATGCCAATAAGCCAATAATAATGTTTATTGGCAGAAGAGAGATCCCATCCTATATATATATATATATATATATATATATATATATTAGTGATGGATCGAGTGGTCGGTTTTTCACAACCGCGGTTGCGGTTGTGTTTGCGGTTGTCGAATTTTTTCCAACCGCGGTTGCGGTTGCGGTTATCATATACTAGGAAAAATGCGTAATTATTAACTGGATTTAGCCACTATAGTGCGATTTAGCCACACTTGGTACATAATATATACTAAATAGTATTTATTTAGTAAATACCTTATGTTGAACACAAGTTTTGCAATACACCGCTACCGCTATTTGTGTGTTGCAAAACATGTGTTCAACATAAGGTATTTACTAAATAAATACTATTTAAATGAAGTATATTCTAAACTTATATAGCTATTATGAAAGAATAGGTCAAATTAATTAAAACCATATTTTGCACTAAGTGTGTTACCAGGATGAGGGACGAGGACCCATCCAGGGCCGGACTTTCACCTGCTGAGGCCCTAAGCTATATGAAATTTGAGGCCCTTCTCTAAAAAAATTCGGGTAAAAAAAATTTAAAATAATGTCATTATTACTATAATTATTATTTTTTTATTAATGTTAATGATAAAGAAAAAATAATATATATATATATATATATATATATATAATTTTTGATGAATTAGTGTTAAAGAATAAAAACTAATGATAAAATAAAAATATATTTAAAAAAATGAGGCCCCCGAGGGTGTGTGGCCCTAAGCTATAGCTTATTTAGCTTATAGGTAAGTCCAGCACTGGGTCACCCATCGCACTGTTCATCCCACCTACCACTTTCCCCAGCCTCCACCCATTGGAAAGTTATGGATTATTATTCATTTGAAAAACTGATGTCAAACTTAATGACAGGCAGTGTGAATTTCAAGAATAATATTTTTGCTGCATTTTCACCTTTCAAGCGGCAACGCCTCTCATCGTACAACGTTCCCGCTCCACGCATAAGGAGACCCATCATTTTCTTTTTAAAAAAAGAAATATTTCTAATTAACCAAAATTAAAATTAACTAAGCTTTTACAACCGCAACCGCACTTATGGAACGGCGGTTGCGGTTACGGTTGCGGTTGTGAATTTTTGTGCGGTTGTAGTGCGGTTGCGGTTGCGGTTGCGGTTATTCGATCCATCACTAATATATATATATATAGAGTACATAACACAAAGGAAGGTGTTTAATATACAGAGAATACAAATCGCGCCCACGTGAAATCAAATAGATAAACGAACACAACTCCGATATCCAGAACCATCTAAATCCAAACCGCATCGCAGGCAGTTTTGGACTTAGAACTTCTCTGACACTCTACGAGTAGATACAAATCAATTCTACTAATTTTGCTGCGAATAGATAAACGATTTTGAAACTATTATTCATTTTAAAGTTAAATGGGTTCTGCAGGGTTCGTTTCCCGACAACGCATTAGAAATTGACCTAATCCTTTCATACATAACTTTCGCTTCTGCCTAACCAATATTTCCCCCACTCCGTTTAAGTGCATACCATCTTTAATAAAGAGGTCTTCACTGTCAAAGTGCCTCCAAAAGTTAGCGAAATGTACCTCTCGATTACTACACATTAACTGTAATTTTCCATTTACATAAATAGTTCTCGATAACATAAGCATTCTGGCAAACATTCAGGGAAGAACGCCAGTGACAATAACATTATTTGATTTAGCATTCATGAACTCAAGCAGAGAACAGTATTTTTCGAGAAATTCTTCCAGCCTCTTTCCCTCTTCTTAAACATCGTTGTTTCAACAAACGAAACAAGGGGCGGCTACATTAAATTTAACAATTTCGGCTTTAATTGCCTGATTTTTTCTCCCAGGTAAACATACAACATACACTGTTTCCTCGTCCATGTGTCTGATTAATGAATCTTCTATAAGAACGGTCTGATTTTCAGCTTCTCTTGTTTCTAACGCACTATAAAGATTTTCCACTGCTAACCTAAATTCCGTTTTCCATTTCCATTTCGCACCTTTGCGAACTTGGACAAAGCTATTACTAGTTTCATTGTACCCCGCCATATTCACAACGTTATTCCACGCATTTCTGTGTCCATTTCTGGGTGGGTTCACTTTGTCTTCAAGCATTTTAATCTGCCCTTTACTCTCGTTAACATCATCGTCTAATTGCTTAATACTGTTTTGGGTGACAGTTGCGTTAACTTCCGAGTTTACGCTAATACGATCAAGGATTTCTAATTTTAATTCGTTTAATTTCTGATCAAAATAATCTTCCATTGGACAGAATTTGCAAACCGATATGTCGACATCAATATCGAGAAAAAATCGCGATTGTAACTGGAGACACAGACGGAACAATCAATTTCTTTTATTTTCGGGGGCGATGCCAAGAGGAATTAAAGTATTGAAATGCAGCGTGCACCACATGGTTTACGAATACCAATTTCTATGGTGAATTTATATAGTTTAAATGTAATTATATTACGACGCTCCTAATTAGTGTAATTACATAAAAATAAACGAGATTGATTCTAACTGTTGAATATGTCATAAAGGTCAAACAATATTTGTAACGCGAATTCAATTCTTGGATCTTTTCAGTTTTATGAACTGTAAAAATGTCAAGTAAAAATATATTTTCCTAGTGTAGTTTTATCCGCTAATTTCAAAAATAACATTCATTTTTTGGAGAAACGAAAACATTTATGGACCAATGAAAGAAAGCCCCCCCAAACGGATCGGTGTTGGCTTTCTTTCATTGACACAATTCGGGGGTGGCTTTCTTTCATTGATCCTTATTCCTTTCCCCCCCGCAATTTCTTTTTTCCAGGTTAGATCAACTGTACGACCTTGACAATTGGTTTGGTTAAGTCATGATATTTTCGTTAAAATATTCGTTAGTATTTCGTTAAAATATTCGATGATGTTGCAAGAGCGTTACTTTGAAAATAGGTTTCTCTAAACGATGTGAACGTATTTGGGACATCTCTAAATTTTAATTTCATTCTCCGTAAATAAAATTTTTTTTTACTTAACATTATTCCTTATTAATAAATAACAGACAATTTCTCATGAAGGTGTTTTTACTTACATTTTTTACTTTAGTGATTTTGGGGGGTGGCATTGTTTACTTGATCATTTTTAGGGTGGCATTGTCTACTAGAAACTTTTGGGGGTGGCTTTCTTTCACTGATTCAAATTTATAATAATTTGATGCTAGTTCATGCTAGTTATTAATACTTTCTCATTTAAGTAATAAATGAATATAAATATAATTTTATCACGAGACGAGATATTACGAAGTAGGGTAAAAAAGAAAATATATAACACAAAAAATAAATACATTCACGAAACTACTCAGGATGTGAACACGGAAAAACACTTCGAATGGAGAGCGGGAGAGAATACCTCATGTCATAAGTAAGGTTGGAGACAGTGTACAGCTTAAGTTCAAGAGACTTATAAATTATATTTGGTCAACTTTTCGTTAGTATAAGCTACTAACAGTCTATAACAATCATTAGGGCCAAATCTAAAGGGCTGAGTTCTTCAAAACAGTGGAAAATCTTCGACATCTGGCTGGTCAAGGAGGCTAACAGCCTAAGTTAGGCTCGGCTAAGCATTGATATTGTAAAATCACTTTTGTACCCGTACAATCATATGTCATATTTGTATACTGTAGTATAGAAGTAGATACTGAAACACCAAATTCACGTTTACAGTAGTCTCAAAAGAACTGCGTATAGGGAAAAAAAACTCTTTCGGAAAAGAGAACAAACGTCATTATGTAGGATGAACAATCACTTCATTTGATTCTCATATGAATTTAAATTCAACACTTAAAGATTTTGATTTCAGACGAAAAAAAACCTTTGTAGTGCTATATGAGCACAACCCATTTTCTTTCTTCTTTTCCATTTTTTTAAAGTTTATTCCAGATGTTAGGGCAATGGACCAATGGACCATCACATTTTTCATCGCTAAAACGTGCCCTGCTTAAATATTACGTATTAATCGGCAACAATCGGAGTTTGAAAAATTTCAAAATTTCGTCGCTGAATGAGAATTAATACATTTGATACATTTTCAAACCACGATTATTACCAATTAATGTATAAAGGGCTATAATCGGTTTTAAGCGAGACCCAATTCAACAGTGAAAAGCGCCAACAAACAGCCCGTGTGATATGGGTTTAATGGCCCTGAACTCTGGCCCCTAAAGGGCCAATTTGAATAAAAACAAAACAAGCTACATGCTTGGACAGTTTCGTTAAATTTTCACTTTTACAAATTATTGCGAAAGATTATTAATTTATTCGATTCGAAATAAAATAAGCTGTCGGTTTATATACAGGGTGTTCACAAAGAAACGGAACCCCCCAAAAAAGGATTAGGTTACGATGATATTCTCCAATGGATTGTGTTTCTTTTTGAACACCCTGTATTATGCGGATACAATTGATAAATGATAATAGATGGATACATATAAAAAAATTAGACTAAACAGCGGTATACAGTATAAACTGTTTTACACAGGGTGTCCCATAAGTCCGGCATCATAGGAGAAATTCATATTTTTCTATTTCTACAAACCATAATTTATGCTCGGGATCCCAATTTCCCGTCCACCATTCTGTTCAGTGACGAGGCTGCTTTTTATGGAAATGGTGAGGTAAATCGACAGAACACCCGCTACTGGTCTCAAAACAACCCTCACTGGTATACCTCTTCAAAGGAACAAGGTGCATCTCGGGTGATGGTATGGTGTGGCATTTGGAAGGATCGCATCATAGGCCCCCTCTTTTTCGATGAACATGTCACTGGAGGCACCTACCTACGTATGCTCAAGGAAGAAGCATTTCCCAGTGTCTTGAACGAAGAAGGAAATTTCCCAACATGGTTCCAGCAAGACGGCGCTCCTGCACATTACAACACCCAAGTAAGGGAATACCTGTACCAACAATTCCCTGGTCATTGGATAGGACGTCGAGGGCCTGTGGAATGGCCAGCTAGAAGCTCGGATCTCACGCCACTGGATTTTTATCTCTGGGGCCACTTGAAAGCGCTGGTATACGTAGAGAAAATTAGGAGTGTTGAACATTTGCGGCAGCGCATTATTGGGGCATGTAACACCATTACTCCTGACATCATTCACCGTGTGCTTGCTGACTGGGTATCACGTCTGAATTTGTGTATTGAAAACAATGGTGGACATATTGAGCACGTTCTGTATATAAAAGCTTTTTTTTTTGCCTTTTTTAATTATTTTTCCTATGATGCCGGACTTATGGGACACCCTGTATATTAATTAGGGCGTCCTAGGAAAAGTTCCTTTCCTGAGGATTTTTTTATATTGTCCTAGACGCACTGTCTCGATAAAAACCGATAATAAATTAATCCTTAAAATTATGAAAGGGACACAGTAGGGTGGATCGAAAATGAGGTTTTTAAACTTTTTTTCGAAATTCAAATATGGCTAGTGCGGAACATATGTGGGTGCTATAGATAATGACTGTGCATAAATATTAGTCCTGCGAAATTATATCTTCAGGTGCCACAAAGCCGTCGAAAAAAGTGAAATATAATGATTTTCTTATATTCTGCATTAGTACAATAACTGAAACTTACTTGTTATTATTATATATTAAGTGTTCCAATTACCAAAATAGTTACTGAATTACGCAGCTCTTAGTTTATTTAGATCAATGTTCTTTTGATTAATGATCTAAATAATCCAGAACTCACCACGAGGAGGGGCTGCGTGTCGAGCTCCACCCATGCCCTCCCAACCACCCATCCTTGCGCATGTTTTTTTCTATTAACGTTTTATTTAAACTTTATATTCAGCTTTACTTTCGAATGATGGCATTTTTTTACGTGACTGAAGTGTTGATCTTATGAAGCCATCTCGCGCGTTCAATCCAAATACTTTTGATGATGCTTCAGTCACTAATTTTACCATTCTTTCTACTACTTGTGCATGACAAGGGAATTTCTCGAATGGAGGGGTACTCTTGTTTTCTATGATTTCTTCAATCTCATTTTCTCTCAGGTATCTTGTCACAGGTGGTTCAGTGACAATGCATTTTTGCCAATTAATTAAATCAGTATAATCAGTAGCTTCAAATTGAATAACAGGTACTGTGAAACGCCTCACAACTTTTTCCTTGTTTGTTTGCCTTGCTTTCTTTATTCGCCTCCACGCTAATTCTCTTATGGCGCTGCGGTCATCATGAATCATTGATGCTAGAATATTTTCTGGATTTGCAAAAAATGCATTTCTTTGTATGACAGGGTTTACAATATCCTTTACTTCGTCATTCAGTGTTCTTGTTAGTTCAATAGTTTTGAAAACATGTTTTGAGCCATTGACAAAAGACGTACTTTGCTTAATAGAAAACCACATTGGGATGTAGACCTTCATTATAAAAGAAGCAATGTTCATGAGGTTCTCAGATGGACTTACAGTTGAAACGTATAGACGAAGCAAACGATTTGCTGTAGTCAGCCATCGTGAATGTGCCATTTTGCCTGGACTACGATGAGCAAGATCTGGAGAGCAATATCCCTTTGTTATGGCCTGATGAATATCAATTAGATATTTTTGGTCGGTGCTAAGATCTTCACAGTCTACAGTTGGTTCCTCAGCATCAATCCTTTCAAACTCGACAATAGGAAGACTCTCACAGTTCTCTAATTCCCTGCCAATAGGACCGGTGAATCCGCGGGGGCCAGATGTTTTTCCATCCAGCTTTGCAACTAAATGGCGTAATGGCAATTCATTGGCATGGAGCTGGCACACTAAATGTTGAACTGGCTTCTTCAGCTTCAATTCTATAAGCCTTATAACGCCTCCCTTTTCTCCAGTGTTGACTGCTGCACCATCGCATCCAATGGCAACAAGGTTTTCCAGGTTCATGTCATTATTTCCAATATACTCAAACATTCCTTTACATATTTCTTCAGCTGATCCAGAATTCACAGAATAATGGCCCAAATAATCTGAACCAGGTTCTCTCACTAAAGTGATATGTTCTTCTGTTACCTTCTTCTGATATACTTTGGACTCTTTTTTTCTTGGAAGAGTGTAGAATCTTTTCGACCATCAAAATAGATTCCTCTGATTGGGACCTGATTTTGATCTTTCATAATTTCTGATCTCTTCTTTTGTCTTTCTCTTCTGATTTTACTCCTATCCACTACGTCAGATGTATTGTCAATAGAAACTTCTCCAATATCTTGCAATACTGCACTAACAATGAATGCTGCAGCTCGATCTGAAACTGCAGTCCTGTCACAAGCAGTAGCCACTGAAGGTAGATTTGTAGATTTCCTTTTCTTGAATAATTGTTCTTCAGGTTGTTCGAGCTTTCTCTTCGAGCTAACTGGCTCTGGAAATGTATCGTCCGATATTTCGCCAGATTCACTTTCACTATTTGATGTCGATGATGATAATTCAACATTTGTATCCTGCAATTTCTCCTGTGAAGATTCTTTGGTGAGCCTCACAGCTTCTTTTTGCTTTCTTAGCAACGTAGATGCTTTTTTCTTTGAGAGTGTAATATCTACTCTATCAATAAACAGTTTTCTTTCACTCCTTTGATCTAAGAGGAACGTCACTTCTTCCTTTGGAACCGTTTTTCTTTGGGACAAGAACATTGTGTTAGTACTTTGCACTTGCACGCTGCAATATCAAAAAGTTTCGTGTGTGCTTCTTTTTTGAACATATCAATCTTTGCTTTGTAAGCTTCAGAATTTTTTCTGCTTTGGTATGGCTTCATAATGACACGATACTTTTCGTGGTAGCTTCTGAACATTGTTTCAATTCGCCTGTCTGACAGAATTGGGACGGAAGCACTTTCCCAAATTGTTTTCAATTTATGAACAACTTGTTCTAATATTTGAGATATTGAAGGATCTTTATTAGTATTCTGTTTCAAATCGTTTCTTACAAACAAGTAATATTTAAAAACTCCTTTGTATGTAGGAAGATTCCTGTGCCACAAATCTTCCCCATACCAAACATGGGGCACTCAGTTGAGGCCCTGGTTGATTTTGCACAAACTCGAGACATTTTGAAAGTATACAAATCTGAAAAAGAAAGAGCTAATATCAATTATACGTTAATTTCAGTTAATAGTACATGGCAAACTTAGGGCAACACAATACAGAAATGCAAAATATATAAGAAATATAGTTTAGACTATCTGAGTAACGCCAACAACAGAACACCCACCTGCTACGAGAGCGACAGCTACACTGAACCGAGGTACTCACGTGACAGCTGAGTGAGCTGACTATAGAAAACTGTTTTTAGAGAATAGAAACTTTTTTTAAAGGTTGACTGAGCTATTTTATACAAGTGTGAATAAATTCTTGTCTATTGTGCATCGTGGACTCTTCTGTAATTATTGGTTAAAATCTGCTTTTTTCAATTTTTTTCAATATTGAAGGTCATTGTGGCACCTGAAGATATTAATGTTATAATTTTAAATTTATACCAGCTTATTTCCTCACTACTCCACACATTTTCCACACTAGCCAATTTGAAAATTCGAAAAATGAGTTTTTCACTCCGCCCTAACACACAGTACTTTAAATCCCATGAGCTAACAGCATCACTTCTACAAAAGAACCGTGTTCTGCTGTAGGGTTCATCACATATATGATCTGGATCTGGATACACGAAGGCTCAGGACACACAACGAAGTAGATGGCACATCGCATTCGTTGTGACGTCTGAAGGAATGTCATAACCAATGAGCTTGACACAGAAATGTCAGACCGGTTTCCTGAGATACTGCTGAGCCATTTTTTTACACAGTGGCTTTGAAATATTGTCCATGGATTAGAATTTAAAATTTTCATGAGTTCAATTGTTAACGTTTTGCATTTTCTATGCATATGAAAAAAGGATAAATATACTTTACAAAATTCTTCAACCCAATTTTATTTTAGCTCCATTAAAGAGCTCTGGCTTAAACAACCAGCTTTGAGCTTCGCCCCTAACTCCTTCCAGTTTCAAGTACCGTAGCTCCCCTCCGCTCCTCCATATTTCAGAAATGTTTTCTCAGTCTCTGTTTTCTCAGTCTCCACTTCAACGATTCGAAGTAGAGCTATTGTATTGCCAACCATAGTACGCATGCTGCACATCGCATATATTGTAGTTAGTAGTTACGAATACATATAATTTGCTGCAGAGGAAATTTCCAACGTCATGTTTCTCTTTTTCACACACACACACACACCAACATTATATATATATAAAGACTGTAATATATGTACTATATATAATATATTTTATATATATATATATATATATGATGTAAAATTTTATATACATATATGATGTAAAATTTTTTTTATATATAACCTGGGTTTACTTCTGCCCGAATTGTTCATTCTGACGAAGGTCAAGGTTGTTACTCCACATTAGACTTCCAGTTTAACGTAGAATCCGAACCACGCCCCACAGTAGCCCAGCGTCTTAACCACTAGGCTACCAGGGTACCCATTTATCTACCAACCAATTTATTTTTTAATTGTGTGAAAGGATGAACAGCTGGGTTTTGCTGCGCACATAGCCCACATAGCTCTACTTGACCGGTTGGAATTAAAGGTTTTTCGTCTCATCCATTCCCACCTCTTACCGAATATTTTCAATCCCTCTCTCTTTGCCGTTATGTTGCCTCGGTCTCTCTTTACTATAGCTATTATAACGGTCACTGCTCTTCTGAACTCTAACTGTTTTGGGGAAAAAACTCTAACTCCTTCTTTAAACGAGCACGCAGTACCCGACCAGACTTTCGACAAATTCCCATTCCCATTTATTGAATTTATTTTCTTTTAACACATTAGATATTTTGTATCATTTTATAAAATCGAAAGAAAACTTTATAATTTTCACAACATTTGCATAAAATAACATTTCACACTAATAATCAAATGTACGACCTGTAACAAAGTTACGTGTAAAATGTAGGATAATTTTCTCAACTGGTTACAACAAATTTCAAGTTCACAATCTATTCCAGCGATTCCTCATCAAAGATCGCTTTACATCCGAAAAAATATTCATATAGTTACATAGTTAGTATTAGAGCAACATAGAAAAAATAACATGTGTACAAAAACGTACTGACCAGAGCGCACATACTATTACACGAAACACAAAACAAATTTGGGCAATAATTGCACCATTTCACTTTATAATTTCATTAAATAATAATCAGTGTACATCAGTTTCTGGACTGCTTACATTTTCAATCGCAGCTCTCTTGCTCACTTCGCTAGAATGCAAGGGGTTGCATCACCATGCAACTGATCAGCACGCTTGAGGTTCCGCTCTCTCTCCAAAAATGATGAAAAAACAAAGAGTCGTCCAATTCAAAGAGGATCAGGGGATGGAGATATACTGAGAGTGGAACCACGCACCGGAATTGGACGGAAATTTGCAATTCTAGAAGTCGACGAAGAAACTCGCCTCTCTCATCTCAATTTTTGTCGGTGAACGCTGCTCCTCCTACGTCCAGCTGAAAGACTCCCTACATGGCATTAATCAAACGATCACTTCGCCGTAGGTGGTTTCACAACGAACCTAGTGTATGCCTGTATGGACAGTAAAGCCTTAGACACGTTCAAATTCTCGTGGTTTGCCTACCGAGTGCTAAAACGCATATTCAGCAAAGCTTCGAGCAGCAGGACCAGGACTGCCCGAAATATCAGTAGACCAACTTCGATCGAAACTGTCCTGCACTAAGTCGCTGCGCGTTCGGTTTCGTCTCTCTCTCTCTCTCTCTCTCTCTCTCTCTCTCTCTCTCTCTCTCTCTCTCATCGGTGATCGATCACCTAATTCGGGTCAACTAAACTCAATGGGTGGAATTCGGATTCAACTTAGTTGCTTCCAAATCAAGCCTCTCGAAATTTTGAAAAAAAAAAAATCTAAAAGTTTGTACTCATACTGATTATCACTTTTCACATTTAATTTACAAAATTTTCTCACACTTCACTTCGAAACAATAACTATAATTTGCTCTGGCCAAATTTACGGAAAAATATGACAAATTTTACAGAATTTCGCAAAAATTTTAATCACAGCCTAGCTACCAATAAGGTCACTTATGGCAGTTACATTGGAGAAGATAATAAAAAAATCATCAAACGCAACGAAACAATACTGCACAGTATAAATATAAACGCGCCCATACATAGTAACCGTTATTATAATTTAAAAAATATTATTCAAACTACCGTCAGAAATCACATCGATACATTTAAATACAAAAGACAAAAATGAAAACCAGAAACTTCATATCATCAATTCCTGATAACAATGAACCATCTTACACTTTGTGGGGAGCGGACATAGATACCACAAAAACGTTACTGGCAATATAAAATGCTCCAGTTCCGGTCAGCAATCAATCTAGAGTTCCAATTGCACGAGTAAACCCAAATGAAGTTTAAAAAATAACAGTTTCCAAACGAGAATAATTAAATAACAGAAATTTAAATATTAATACCGAAAATTAATTTAATACATTAATTCCAACTTGCAACGTTAAATTTCACAAGAAGAAAACTCATACTTCACAAAATGACATCTGAGAGACAACTCTCTCCTTCAACACAAAACCCAGCATGGATTGTAAATCACAGGAATTCCAGTAATTTATCGTTTCCAAGTGAAACTAAATACAAATTTTCATCATTATTATAAATAAGAACAAATATTATGAACCCCAAAATACAGCGCAACTACTACGTAAAAAAAAATTAAAATAATTCACTGTATTATGAAGCGAGTGTTCACTTGTTTTTAAGCGAACCTCTATAAAAATAGCCCTAACCGAATCAAACTGCATTATATCATAAAATAATTTTGTAATAATTCCTATGCAAACGCACGAACGTAAAAAACATTTTTCATTATTTATACCCAAATTAAAATGTTAAGCAAAAACACTCATCACAATAAAATCTAATTTCAGAATAAAAAATTAGACCAAAAATATCAGCCCACCTATAAAATGAAATTGAATTATATAAAAAATTTAAAAAACCGAAATTAATTAATCAAAAGAATTTACTAAAACAATTCCTGTATTTCAAATAAAAAAAAATTCTCACACAATTTACATACGGCAAGCAAAATAGCCTCAATCAGTCCGAATCGACCCAGTATAAATTAGTGTTTTTACCATTATTTTTCGACTTTAAACCTTAAAATTACAGTAATCTACCTTAAAATTATACACATATGATGTTCATGTGTCGGCTTGAAACCCTATCACAATTTTTATTAATGCCGAAAACATAAACACAAAACAAATTTTAAACACAAAATAGGTAGGCTGTATAGAGAGTAATAAAAGTTGAAGAGAAAAAAAAAGAAATAAATTTTAAATAAGTCTCTCTCCACGACTGAAGAAAACGAAAACTGAAGAAAACAAAAGCGACTCAGTTATTCTTGGAGTCAAAATTTTGAGTCGAAACGATTGAAAACAGAGTCTGCCTCTGTGAAGATTTCGAAAATGCCGCTATGAGAAGAAATTTAAAAAATGACCCGCGCCATGTTGAATTACAGATAAAATGAATTTTTACGGAATGGGACACACCGAAAAGGTGTTTACTGGTTAAAACTGAGGTACACAATACATTTTACTGTTTAATTTACAGAAACAGAATTTCTACTAATTTTATAAAGACGAAAAAAACGGGTAGCAATGTATTTAGCCAAAATATAAGTCGCGTACAGAGGACGTGGGAATGCCCTTCTTTTAATTGCTCGCCAGCAAAAATGTAGTGATTCCCCTCATTCACAATTCATTATTTACTTTATTCAATTTCTTTTATCATTGCTGTTTCTTCTCTTTACACTCGCTTCGCTCTACTTTACAAACACGGGCAAACGGATAGCCATGGCCGAAGGCACGTGCAGAGGGGGAGGCTACGGGGGCTTGAGCCCTTCCATTTGTCCCTTCATGCCTCAGAAGTGCCCTTTTTTTCATAAATGTATAAATGCTGTGAAGAGACTTTTTTTTTTTTTGAGGTGGGAGGAGATGGGCACTTTTTATTAACTTTCAGCCTCCCCATCTGAAGTGTCCTGTGCACGGGCCTGCATGGCCGGCATTATGATTTCGAACAAAGAAAAGAGACCGGGAATAAATTACACACTTTTATTTACTATTTACTGACTTTTTATTTATGCCGAAATACTTTAGACGAACAGGGTAATACGAGGGTGGAGTTAGCGTTAACATTTAATCGCGGCGAGAGAGACATAATTAATATTTTAAATAAACTATAACATTCTAATACGAAAACCACCTTATTGGGGAAAACCCCGTCCAAAGACTGAATTACGCATTTCACCCAGCCTCCAGCTTGGGCACATCTCAGATGTTGCCAATTTGTATTTTTATATTTTTAATTTCAAACAAAACATTATCAATTTCTTATTTACATACAAACCATAATTAAATTTCTTATTTAACATTATTTTCTTCTTTATTACACAAAACATTATTAAATTCTTATTAGATATGATTATCTTTATTAAAAAAACCAATACACTACATACACTATCATTATCAGGATACAGACGCCGACAATCTGGCAAAAGATTTTCTTCCAAAAGAGTAACATAAGTTTCTGAGCTCAGTTTTTTGTTATTTTCATCAATGACATGAATATTAGTCTTTCCGTTCCATGATACACCGGCTAAAACCATGATTTTTATTTTTTGAAAACCGACATGTCCGCCTCGACGGAAGAATATCTCTTTTACGCACACCATAAATAACATCGTTTTGGTGGTTTGGCGCAATTTCAATAGTAAAATCCTTTTCATCTGTGAAAATTTTTTTATCACGCGCTGGAAATTTGTCTCAACTTTCTACAGCGAAGTTTTCTTTTTTGTTTAACATTGCTATTACGTCTTGAGACACGGATTCTTGTATATGCCTTAAATTCTAGAGCTCTCTGCATTCTTTGAACAGAACTGCGACTAGTTTTAAAATTTCTTCCAAATTTTTCGCTGAGATAAGTGTGAGCCCGGTCGATCTTCTTGAGACAAACTAACGGTTTGGAATATAGTCAATATTTTCTTGTGGAAACACTTTTAGGTCTGCCACTTCCAGATTTCCTCTCAGTTGACCCAGTTTCTTTAAGTTTCTTTATTAATCTATTCACTGATTTCTTATTCCAATTTGTTTCAAGAAATTCCTTCACAATTCTTGTCCCAGTTTATCCTCTCTCTATGAAACATCTTTCAATTATCGCCTTGTCACCTTTGCTTAAAATTATAATTAGAGGGGTTGAAACTATTTAAGATTAACAGTAGCCTAAACACACCATTTGACATTTCTGCAGAAACTAGCTTAGCTTAGCCTAACTCCAGTGGCGGCTCGTGACTAAAAATTCTAGGGATGCTGTCTCTAAGAATGGGAATGAGCTGCTTTTAACATTTTTTGTATCATTGATTATGGTATTATATATAGGTATTTATAAGGTAGTTATGAAATAAGTAATTATGGTACTAATGAAATAAGTAATTGTGCACTTACCAGGTACTTCAGGTTCAATTACAAAGTTATTTAAAAATGAAGTCCATTCTTCTATTTTATGGGCATGGCAGTCATGGCTGAATCAAATTTCAAAAAAGAAACGGAAATTACGGAAAAAAATAAAGAATTAATCACCAAATCAAATTTCAAAAAAGAAACGGAAATTACAGGAAAAAATCAAGAAATAATCACCAAATACATAATTAAATCACTAAGCCAATAAAAATCTATCAAATAAAATGTTAAATATTACTATTGTTACTAATCACCGTTAGAAATGGAATTAAATGAATTAATTGTAGTATAAGCAAAGCGAAACGTCAACACATTCACCACGTTCAACGAACAGATAGGAACTGCGCTGTCTGCAGTGCTTCGACTCACTTTCGACTGCGACTCTGCATAGAGAGAGAGGCAGACTCCTCTCTCGCTATGCGTCTATGGCAACAAATCATTGGAGTTCCTTTCGGGCATCGCGAGCAATTAATGCTGAAATCTGGTGCTGTTAGCGCGCAGTTCCAATGAGAGGTTGAAAATGATTTCATGTTTTTAATCATTCATTATTGAAATAATTGCTGAAATAAAAGGATGAGCATTAAGCAATTAATAAATGTTTCAAAAGTTATTGAAAAAGTTATTCAGTGAGCTCATCCTTATATTGTTCTTGATTATTTCAATTGTAAATAAAAAATTTAGGGGTGCTGCAGTTCCGCAGTGCTTACCGACGAGCCACCACTGCCTGAGGCTAACTCCTCCCCAACTTTCGCGATAAGAATAGTTGCCAGCTACTACTATATAAATTTTTTGTTTCATGATATTTGTTTATTTGAGTGTACATTATTGTTTCCTTCATTTTCAAAAAAGTGTCGCATGTAGAATTCTGAAAATTTTATGGCAGCTTGTCAATAGACTGAATTTATACAGATTTCAACTTTGTGGTTGTACAGTGTATATTTTGGAAGTTATTGCACTTCAAATCTCGGGACGTTTTTTTTAGGGCCACCCGATATATCTATATAGGGACGGAACAGATCTGAAAATACTGGATCTTCCGGAACATTATTGGGGTATATCTGAATCCGCTTTTTCAAATCAGTATCGGGATATTTTCATATAAATTAAACCATGGATCTATTTTCTTGCGTATGATACGAGCCTTGTCAAAATAACAAACACCACTTAACAGTAAATTAGATTCTTTCTATTAAGTTTCAATATTGAATTTGAATTATTATATTACTGCTTTTGGTTTAACTCAAAACATTATAGTATATATATATATATATATATATATATATATATATATATATATATATATTATATATATAGTAGAGAGAGAGAGAGAGAGAGAGAGAGAGAGGTCAAGTGGAAAGAAATGAAGCCGTATTTGATTAACTATTTGTAATGACAAATGCCGAAAGTCTATATACCTCCTCAAATTACACATTATTGGTGGCCGCCTACTCGGTCCAACCTTTTCCTTTTCAAAATGGATAAAAGCTAAAAATTAATCTCTTACATTATTGCTGAAAACCAATCTACTTCAAGAAAACCTAAGAAACCTAACATCATTACGGAGTATTCTACAGAAGTTTTGTAGTGAAATTCTTGAAGTTTATTAAAAAAAAACAAAAAAAACCTGTCTTCGTGCCAGACATATGTTCTGTCATTTTTAAGGCGAAGATCGAATATACAAAATATTGGTTAAATATGCTCATTTTGTACACATTTAATTTGTATCCTATTATTTTTATATAAAAACATATTTTCGAAGAATATTTTTCCCTTCACACAATATAATTCTTATTAGAGTAACATTCGCATTAAATTTAGAGGTGTCTTCAGACTTATGACCAGCTCTCTCTCTCTCTCTCTCTCTCTCTTTCTCTCTCTCTCTCGGTAAATGACACTGATGGGATAATGCCGCCGACAAGCGAAATACATGCGGTGGGGCTACCGACAAGCGAACCCACTGAAGTTGGGCCATTGGCAGACCAGACATATGAGGTGGACTCTCTGAGCAACGAATTAACTCAAGCGGAACCTCTGACAAACGAGTTTATTCGAGTAGTCGCGAATAGAGCAATTTGTCTGTATAGAGCAATTTGTAGACGAATCTATCCTAGTGACACTGTCGGGAAACGAGGCCATGCGAGAGTGGTTCAACTGGCCGTAAATACCTTAAAATTTGTCCAGTTTAACATGAGATTTATGAGAAATAGGTTTGAATAAGTGTAAAACTTTAGCTACTGTTGAAAATTATGACGTCATAGCGATAGCTGAGCGTTGGATACACTTCTACATGAAACTTCAAACGAATGTTTCACGAAGACAAGACACACAGAGAAGAGGGGGGGGGGGGGTAGTCCTTTACTTTAGGGATTATCTGTACCCTGTGAGAAAACGCCTGAACTCGGCTTGCGAAATTATTTGGGTCGAGCTCAATTTATGAAACAAGTCTCTGCACATAATACTAGCACATAGAAAACCTCACCAGTCTGCCGATTTTGATCGCGAGTTCTATAATATTCTCGGTTAAATCATAGAGGGAAAATTAGCTTTAATTATGGGGGACTTTAATTGTGGTAGGATAGGCTGGGATCCTAAATCTGCTGATGTTCAGGGAAACAGGCTCCTAAGCTTCGTAAATAATAATTTTCTGACCCAGTGGGTGAAGGAACCCACAAGGGGGAACAATATATTAGACTTTATATTAACTACAGAAGACAATCTGATATCCGATCTGGCTGTCTGCGAACCCTTTGGCGACAGCGACCATAATCGAATTCGTTTTAATGTTAAGATGCCTCTGTCTACTAAATTATTAAATTCCACTCAGCAACTTGACTTTTGGAGGGCTGATTTTGGTGGCCTCAGAGAAAGCTTAAAAGATCCAATGTTACTGAGCAGCAGCGACGTAGATGATATTTGGCGGGCATTTATAAACGCGTTCACGGAAATACAGAGCAAGTGTGTTCCTCTCAAAACTCGACCAAATACCTCCTCTTGTGACCCGAAGTAGTTCAACAACGATATTAGCTCCGATATAAAGGAGAGAAATAAAGCGTACAAACAGTGGAAACGGACCTCTGGTTATAGATATAAGCGAAACTTTATGGCACGTCGGCAGCGAGTTAAGTAAGACAGGTTAGAAAAGCGAAACGTGCAGAAGAGTTTAGAGTTGCAGTTGCTTCTGTTTGTAAATCGAATTCTAAAGAATTTTTCAGTCATGTAAACAGTAGAAAGTCAATTAAAAACAGCATAGGTCCCATCAAAGATGATTCGGGGGAACTAAGATATAGCAACACTGACACAGCAACCGTGCTGAACTGTTTCTTCGTATCAGTTTTTACCAAAGAAGCTACCTCCAATATCCCTGCAGCTAAAATTCTCATTCGAGGAGATGATTCATATTTAGAGAGTATTGTTTGTTCTTGAGTAAAATGAGCGCTTTAAATTCTCTGGTTCGAACAAATTCCCGCCTCGAATCTTTAAAGAAGTAAACGAGGTTATCGCTAACTTTCTTGTCCATATTTTTAACAAGTCTCTTGCACTAGGCAGGGTTCCAAGGCACTGGAAGCTTGCCAATGTGACTCCTGTCTTCTAAAATCTTCTAAAAAGGAAACAAGGAAGCACCTGGCAGCTGCAGTCCCATTTGCTTAACATCTGTTGTAGGCAACCTTTTGGAATCAGTAATTGCTGCGAGAATGGTAGATAATTTGGAATCGCATTTTAACCGATTCCTAGCATGATTTTCGTCAGCATAGGTCCTGCCTGACTGGAATTCTTCCACATGTTTTCTGAATACGATCACTCCAGGGCAGAAGACATAGTATATTTGGATTTCAAAAAAGCTTTAGACAAAGTGCCACACAAGCGTCTTATGGCAAAAGTAAGGGTACCGTGGTAACTGGTACCGTGGCTGCGTGGGTTGAACACTGGCTCAGCGATATGCAGCAGCGGGTGGTAATAAAAGGTGAGGCCTCAGAGTGGGCATCAGTAACAAGCGGCGTCCTACAGGAGTCGGTACTGGGACCGCTATTATTCATTATTTATATAAACAATATAGATATTGGTACATCAAGTACCATATCGAAATTCGCTGACGACACCAAGTTAGGCTCCTGTGTGGTCAGCGCGGAAGGTGTCTTGAAAATTCAAAACCATCTAGATCGGCTCGCGGATTGGTCGACCACTTGTCAAATGCCTTTCAACGTGGACAAATGCAAAGTAATGCACATTGGATTCCGAAATCAATGTGCAAATTATTTACTGCATGGGCAGGAACCTTCAACGACCAAGTTAGCAAAGGACTTGAAAGCTTTTTATAAGCAGTGACCTGAAGTTTTCCAAGCACTGCGTCGAAGTTGGAAATAAATGTAGTAAAATATTAGGTTATATTAAGAGGCAGTTTGCACACCGCAACAGAGAAGTTATTCTTCCTCTCTGTAACGCGTTGGTTAGGCCCCACCTTGAATACGTTGTACAAATCTGGTCCCTATCCTTGAGAAAAGACATACAAAGGCTCGAGAATGTTCAAGCCAGAGCGACAAAACTTATTCCGGTCATTCATCATAAATCATACTATCGAAGGTTCGCTGATCTTAATTTGTATTCGTTACAAAAGCGTTGGCTCAGAGGCGAACTCATCCAGGTTTATAAACTTCTGAATAGGACCGACGTCGACCATTCTAAACTTTTTACACTGAACACGAATCTGACTGGAACTAATGGTTACAAACTTGAACCTAAACGGTTCAATACAAATATTTGTGTTAACTTCTTTACGTACAAGATCATCAATCGTTGGAATAGGCTTCCTCCTGAAGTCGTTTCTAGTTCTTCCGTCACTGCATTCTAAAACAATCTTGATCTAGTATTAGACGATCTCCTCGAGTAGATCAACGTTCGAACTGTCCTATAAAATTTATTGGCATTTTTTTCCCTGCAAACTGCTGAGGTTTTTTTTCTTATTTCCAAACCTACCCACCGTGGGCGAGGGAATGAGGTGGGGGGGGGGAGCTTTCTTGCTTTTCTGTAACTCTTCTCTCTGTGAGTTGTCTATGTCTGAACGAAACCCACGGGTGCCACCTAGAGTCATCTGTAAAGTTGTTCTTGTCTTAGTTTTGTAACCAATTTATATTCGGCAAACCACAGAGCACAATTTACTTTTTGTTCAACTGTCGCTATTCTGGTCTAGAGTCTAACTTAGTCTATACCAGCGCCTCCAACGGATACTCTCGCCTTGTCTGGCTTAGCGTAAAAAAAATAATTTATAGTCAAGCTTTATAATGCCTTATATTGTTTTATTTCATCTCAAAGAATTAAAAAGGTATTGAAACCTTTTAAAACATTATATATATATATATATATATTAGGGTGTCACTTAAATGCAAAGTTTGAAATTTTCATGCTGACACCCCGCGAATCTATTCCATTGGTAAAAAAAACATGGTGACTGAAAAATCTTTTTATTTGAATAACTATAAAAGGTCGCCCCCGCCTTCCAAACTTTAATGCTTGCGCGGCGTCTCCATAATCGTTCATTAGATATCTATATATCTTATATATGTGTGTGTGTGTATCTGTGTGTGTCTGAATATCTGAGAAATAAAGTGAACAATACTTAACGATTCACCGTTTCTCATTTCAGCTACGTGATTTCTGGTGATGGAAACCCGGAAGTGTATATACCTATTAGGGGCAGCGGTTGATGAGGTGAAAGGATGCAAGCTTCCTTCCTACAGGCAAGCATTCGGTTACTTCCTTTACCTTCACCATGAAAAGAAAATGACAATACGTGACGCGTTGAGGAAGTCACTTCGAGCAGTGATGTCCTTCTGGGAGAAAGCTCACATTCCAACCAGACTCGAGACACACTGCGTCAGCAAACTGGATAAAGTCTTCGAGGAATGGGAAGGACTCAAAAAACACGCCTCAAGGACGAGCGATTCACACAAGACGAAAGAAAAAGAATTCATTGAACGCCTCGATCGTCTCTTTGACATCGCCCACGCTGATTGTGAGAAATTGGTCAAGTACCCAGAGGATTGGGAGTTCCTTCAGCAGCAGCGCCAGAAAGGACGTCCAGGTTCAATGGCAGGTTTGGACATGACCCATCAGCGCCAAGTCAAAGATTGTACTCGACGTCGGGAGGAAGAGGAGAAACGAAGAAAGCGATCAGCAGCTGAAATGGAGGCAGTATCCAACGAAGCGGTTTGGAGTCCTCATCCTCCAGCTCAGATGATAGCGAAGAAAAGGAGCATGTGGTGGTTCGTTAGCGTCTAAACAAAAGAGCAACGAAGAACATCATGACATCGGAATTGGCGGCAGCGCTTGATCGCACGCAACTCTCGTCAAGAAAGGCCACATATCTGCTGTTTGAGGCAGCTTCCAGCTTAGGGCATGATGCTAGCGACTACAACATCAATCGTGGATCCATTCATCGTCAGCGTGAAAAATTCCGTACCCTTAAGGCTCGGCAACTGAAGAGCGAGTTCCAAGGCAATAGTCCGTTGACTGTTCACTGGGACGGAAAACTCATGCAAGATCTGACGTCACGAGAATATGTTGACCGCTTACCTATTCTTGTATCTGGCTCCGGGACAGAGCAGCTCCTCGGGGTGCCAAAACTTCTGTCAGGAACCGCGCTGGCACAAACAAATGCCATCATAGATTGCCTGAATGAATGGGGAGTGACCGATCATGTCAAATCTATGTGTTTCGAACAACCGCGACAAACACAGGCCACCGTGGAGGAACTTGTGTTCTTCTGGAAGAAAAAGTTGGACGTGACCTGTTACACTGCGCGTGCAGACACCATGTACTGGAGTTGGTGCTACAGGCGGCATTCGCAGCATCGCTAGATTCAGTATCTACCGGTCCAGAAATTCTGCTTTTCAAGCGCTTCCATGATTATTGGACCCGCATTGACCAGCAACAGTTCCAAACTGCGGACACAGATGCGTTCACCAAAGCAGCTTTTTAAGCATAGAACGGAGCTCATTGAGTTTGCAAAATCACAAGCACTTCAAGTTCGTGATGACTATCAGGAATTCCTCGATCTTTCCGTCATCTTTCTTGGAGGAGTTCCATACAAGGGACTAAACTTCCGCGCCCCTGGTGCTATGCACCGGGCGAGATGGATGGCTAAGGGGCTCTATGCCATCAAGATCTGGCTCTTCCGAAGACAGTTTAAACTGACGAACACTGAGGAACGCGGAATTCGAGCTATCTGCCTCTTTTCTGTTCTAGTTTACATGAAAGCGTGGGCAACAGCTCATCTGTCCATCGAAGCTCCGCTGAATGATTGGGAATTGATGAGGACGCTCCTTCGATACCCGCACAAGCAGATCTCTGATGGTACCACCAAGAAGCTGTCTGCGCACCTGTGGTACCATTCGGAGGAGGCAGTGGGTCTGGCGTTCTTTGATGAGAGGATATCGATGGAAGTGAAGTGCAGCATGGTTGCAGCGTTAGATCAAGAAGCCCCTCACATGCCGCCAAAACGACCTTTGGTTCTTGATACTACGTTCCTCAGTGACAGCAAAGGACTGGAGCAACTGATCACAAAGAACACCCGAGGATTCTTCTCAAAACTTCAGTTGCCAGATTGCTTTCTGCTCCACCATCCCAGTTCATGGACGTCAAACTCTGAATACGTGCAAGCTCGGGATGTGGTCTCCAAACTTGCAGTGGTGAACGACAGAGCAGAAACGGGGCCGTGGCTCTGGTGAAGGAGCTGAACGGAAAGTTGACAGTGAAAGAAGAACAGCTCCAGTTCCTCGTTCAAGTTGTCACTGACCACAGAAAGCAACACCCAGCTCCGAACAAATCAGCATTAGTGAGGACGCGAAAGAACTAATCACTGATCAGCGTATGAGCACCAATTATTCTGCTACTGTATATGTATTTTATTTCTCAAAGTTTTGCTTTTGTTGCTTCTCCATTTTGTACCATTATTCGCCAAATTATGTCTTCTATTTTGATTATATAATAAACTGTTTGTATTCTTTGCGTTTTTTAAGTGTCTTACTTTCGTTATTTCACCAAATTGCCTTGTTTTTTATTATCTGGTTCGGCCCAAGCTGTGAACACTGAACAGCTTGTTGACGTCAACAAATGGGTCTTGTTTTCAGTGACGAGGGCGACCTTTAAATGATGACCAATCAGGACCAAATTTCTCTAACGTATGTTTTTACACCAAATGGAACAATTTTAGGGGGTGTCATAGGAAAATATCCATCGTTTAATTTTCCCCCTATTGCCTAGTGACACCCTAATATATATATATATATATATATATATATATATATATATATATATATATATATAATATATATATATATATATATAGAGGGCCGGCCCTAGCAAATGCGAGGCCCAATTCGAGATTTTTAAAGTGGGGCCCTAAGGTTAAAGTTACCTACCCATAGTGGGTGCATGCTCTGAAAGAAAAGAACAATGATTCAACAACAAATGTAATTTATTTTGGATCTGATCACAAGGAAACCTTTCTGGCTTTCATAGTGGCAAATTCGGCACTGAGGTCTGTATAGTTACAGTTTCTCGCAATGTCGTTTTCAATGGAGAGGATCGCCAGATTACGGAGTCGATCCTGCAGCATCGTCGATCGTAAATACGTTTTTATTAATTTCAACTTTGAGAAACTTCTTTCCCCAGATGCAACAGTAACTGGAATAGTCAGTAGTATTCGCAATGCAGTCGTGAAATTCGGGAAATCCACAGAACGATTGTTCAAAGTGATGAAGCCCAATATCTTCAGTGGCTCATTTTATGTATCTCCTGGAAGAATTAGTTTCAAGGCTTCCATTTCCTCAGCAAGCATGAATCCATCAATGTCGCGGTCTTCTCCATCAGTCAGTTCAAGTTCGAGATCTTTGCTATGCTTATGTAGTTCTGTCTTGGACATCTTTGTCCATGAAGTCAATCTTTGAAATATAACAAAATATATAATTAATACGGAATATTATTGTATATGAATACTACTGTATATGAAGAGTTATTATGACAAGCCGTATTTAATTTACCACTCCAAACCAAAATATTTTTTTATACTGTACTCATATATTTGCGGGGTCCCTAATAGCGCGGGGCCCAAAGCGCCGCTTTGCTCGCTTTGCCCAAAGGCCGGCAGTGTATATATACTGTATATACACATAACGTATATTAAAAGTTAATGTGTAAATTGGAGAGGAACCGTCTAAGGATTTTGCCAAATTACCTTCGGTAACAACTATTAATACGAAAGCATTTCAGGTCTCCGTTGGCCTTTTATTTTGGCCTTATAAGGCATTTGCGTTCTCCATTTGGCCTTAAGATGCTCATGAATAAATTTGCATTTCCTTTCAGACCTCGCCTTATTATTCTTGTTTTATTCCAGTCTTTTACCAAATTCATTCAAATCACTTTAAATAAATAATTTGAGAATTTTTAATAAACTCTTTTTGTAATTATTTAAAGGAACAACATGGTTAATTAATTTTATTTAGTTTACGTTGTTAAATTTAATATTTTTTTCATTGAATAACCTTTATTAATAATAAAATAACTACATTCGTTTTACAATTTACAATGACATAAATAATTGTGAAGCTCGACTATTTATTTTATTTAAGTTGGCCCTTAAGCATTAGGCTTTACTGGGCTCGCTATTGTTATTTGGCGAATTAATATAAATAAGAATAAAAACGATGATGTATTACATTATTTTACTTTTTCAAGTTTGCACCATTACACATTAATTATAAATTATAAAATTTTGTGTTCTAACCTATCGACTTAATACAATTTTTACTTGGAAACAATATAATTTAGTAATATACATGTATATAGGTTTATCGTGTACTTAACAGTACACCTTGTCAGGGAATGAAGGCGAGAAGTCGAAAATATACAGGGTGATTCAAAAATTTTTAACACTTATATGGGAAAGAATTACAGATGTCATCCAAAGAATACCACCAGAGATGTGCCTTAGGGCTCTGGAAGCAACGTTTGACCGCTTTCATACATGCATAGATATCCGTGGACAGCAAGTAGAGACTGTATGAAACACTGTTTGCATCACAAAAAATGTTTACAAATAAATTGGAAATAAAACCCCATACAAGTGTTAAATTTTTTTAATCACCCTGTATACCTCTGTATAGCGTAAACAAAATAGTTACGATGGATTAGCAAATAATTAACAGGTTCTAATTAAAGGAAAAAAATATTTGGATCACCTGAAGATCAGGGCCCCCAGCCTCAGTTACCAAATGATATCTTCGTTAACACTAACGAAAATATTACGATTTAACCTAACCAATCGTCAAGGGCGTAGCGTTGACCTAACCGGGCATTCATTTTAATTTATTATTATATTTGGTACTGTAGAGCAAAAAACAAGAATACATGGGGACCCTGATCTTCAGGTGATCCAAATATTTTACCAAGATGGGGTCCTTTTTATACGTTCCCGAACTGTTATTGAAATTATTCATAGAGTATATGATTGGACACTCCAGAATGTTCCTTTCAGTTACGTCTTTATTTTCAACAAGAACTTTAGAACTCTCCCAGTTAATACTATGACTGTACCTATACATAGGGTTAAACAATGCTTTAGAATTAATTTGCTGTTCTGCATGCATATATATATATATATATATATACAGGGTGTCCCGTAAGTCTGGACCCATAGGGAAAAATAATAAAATTACAAAATAGTCCAAAAATTTATTACATAATCTGTTCAAAGTGTCCGCCGTTGTGTCGCACACATAGTTGAAGACGCAATCTCCACTGCGACAACACTTTCTGAATCACAGTCGCAGAAATTTCTTGACACGCCTCCCAATGCGTGCTTTAAGGTGGAAAATGTTCTGAAGTTTGACCTCGTACACTTTGGCTTTCAAGTGGCCCCACAAAAAAATCATAATAAAAAAATAATAAAAAAATAATAATAATAAATAATAATAATAACATAATAAAAAATATATTATAAATCCCTATGGGTCCAGACTTACGGGACACCCTGTATATATATGCTGTTTTATTTTGACGTCTAAAGTTTTCCCAATTTGACCTATGTAAACTGAGTCCCATTGTTTACATCCAATCGAGTACACAGCCAAATGCATTATCTGGGTTGTTCTCTACAGGCAAGATTTAACAGTATTTTTATACTTGAGGACCACGTTAATTGCAACTGTTTTAAATAAGGTTGGAAGATATTTCAAATTTATGGTAAGGGAAGCTAAGGGCGCTTCTATGATCTAATTCCTTGTGAATTACATTTAGTGTGTATAGATCAAACTGAGGAAACTTTAATCATTAGAGGCGCTATAACTACGTATATACTCGTACATATATAAATTCGAACATATTTTCTCTGTATGTATCGATATCCATATCTATTTATTTATCTATCTAAACACACACATATATAACCTTGGTTATATATATGTGTGTGTGTGAAAGTTCCACCCGAATTGTTCATTCTGACAAAGGTCAAGCTTCTCACTCCACATTAGAGCTACAGTTTAACGGAATTCGAACCACATCCCACCAGCAGCCCAGCCATAACCACTAGGCTGCCTAGGGTACACATTTATCTACCAACCAATTTTTTTTCTGTGTGTGTGTGTGTGTGTGTGTGTGTGGAAGGATGAACAGCTGGGTTTTGCTGCGCGCCGCCTGCCGTCACCGGGTCTCGATCCCAGGGCCGATGGATTCGTAGTCAGCGACGCTAACCACTACACCCCCGAGGCGCATATATATATATATATATATATATATTGTGTGTGTGTGTGTGTGTGTGTGTGTGTGTGTGTGTATAGATATATTCGGAGATGGATGAATTAATTCAAATTTGAAGTTTTTTGCAAGCCTACCAATAATAATTCTTATTTGCATTTTTATTCTGACCATCACACCGAGATAAAATCTTTTATTTTCTCCTCTATATTTCTCAAAGCACTGAAAGTTGTCAGTCCTGAATTTTTAGATTCTGAGTTATGCAATATCATGAATATTGATACTAAATCATGTTATCCTATTCGATTTCTAGTTAACTGTCTTAGAAAAGGTAAGAATAGGTATTATAATAGCGTAATTAATGCAAAAAAACTTAACTTTTTCTACGTGAAAGTCACAATATGATAATAAAAACCCACTCCAACAGACAGAGTTTAATTCCACTTCAGAAGTTGTAACACCAATAATGCTATTTTTCATCACGCCAGCCAAAATAATCATGCTTAGATTGGGAATCAAGTAAAGTACTTTATAAATGTAATAATTATGTCAAAAGAAAAATAATAGAATCTGTGTGTATAGAACAAGCAGATAATTTTAATTTGTATGAGGGTACCTATAAGTTAGACCCTTTAATGAGATTCTTGGTCAAAAAATCTCTTACGGAGTCGGGTGAACGGGTTCTAACATAAGTGTAATTAGTGTAAAGGTAATAATAATAAATGTTAAAAAAAAAAATGTAAATGCAATAATTATCAATGCAGTAATTATGTCAAAATAGTAGAATCTGTACGTATGAACAGGAAGATAGTTTTAATTTGAGCGTATGTACTTATAAGCAGGACCCTCTAATAAAATGCCCTTCTGGTTTCGGTTTACAATTTCTGTATAATAAATAACAATAATAATCAATAAATAATCAATGTAACAATAAATTTATAATTTCTGTAATAAATAACAATGCAATATTAAATGTAATAAATTGAATAAGAAATGTATAATAAATGTATAGAACAAGTATATAGTTTAAATTCATGCGAATGTACCTATAATCGGGTCCCTTTAATAAAAATGCCCTTCCGGTGTCGGAAGAACGGGACCTAATTTATTCGTAGCGGTCTCTTGATTGTTCCCTCCTCGCCCCCCTTTTTCATTTGTTTTTTGGTTTATAATTTTTGTATAATAAACAACAATGTAATAATCAATGTAATAATAAATTTATAATTTCTATAATAAATAATAATACAATATTAAATGTAACATATTTAATAATAAATGTAATAATTATGTAAAATAATAGAATATATATATATACAACAAGAAGATAGTTTTAAATTTATGTGAATGTATTTAAAAAGCGGGTCCCTTTAATAAAATGCCCTTCCACTGTCGGGATAACGGGACCTAATCTATGTGCGAATTTCTTAAAGGCTCTGGACTGTTTTCCCTCTTGTTTTTGGTTCATTCGTTTTTCTGTATCCACCCGAAGAGGATACCAGTGGGCATCGAAACTGTTGTGGAAATAAACTCTATCTACTAGAGTGGGTTTTTATTATCAAATAGCGTAATTGTAAGGGAATTTGATCATAAAAATATCCTTAGCCTACCTTACCGTGTAAATTTTGAATATCTTCCGACCTTACTTAAAACAATTGACATCAACGTAGTTTTTAAGTATAATAATACGGTTAAATCACGCCTAATAAAGAATAGCCCCGATAATGCTGTTGGCTGTGTGTATTCGATCAGCTGTACATAATGTAATTCAGTTTATATCGGTCAAACGGGAAAAACTTTAGATATCAGAGTAAAACAGCATAAATATGCTTGTAGAACAGCAAATAATTCTAATGCACGTATGGGTGTAATCATAGTATTAAGTGGGAGAGTTCTAAAGTTCTCGTTAAAAGCACAGATATAATTGAAAGGAATATTCTAGAATGTGCATTCATCCATTTTAAAAATAATTTCACTAACAATTCGTGGATCTTAGGGTCTTTGTTAGCCTTAGCTTCTGTAGATCTTAGCTTCTGTAGAACATTTCTTTTGCCTTTAATCAGTGCTTTTTAACCTTGTGATCATCTCTTTTTTACTTTTTTGTCTTAATGTACATAGGTATATATTTTTGTCATCATGCCTTTTTCCTTCATTCCCTCTGACAAGGTGTATTGGTGAATACACGAAAATCTTGGAATAATTTTTTTTTCCTTGTGGGTTTGCATTATATATATATATATATATATATATATATGTGTGTGTGTGTGTGTGTGTGTGTGTGTGGTGTGTGTGTGTGTGTGTGTGTGTGTGTGTGTGTTCAATAGTTCATCCGATTGATTTTAACCTTTCAGAAATGGGAAATTGGCATGATATATGAACAAACACCAAGTCTGTATGAGATTCATATTGATTATGGCAACTGTTTTCTTTTGTTTCAGATTTTTATGTTTGATTGATTTATGAAATATGGCTGACACTAGACCTTCTCTAAGGAAAGACAACAAACCGGAAGATTCTATTCTTGGTCAACTTAAAGAAGAATTTCACCCTTCAAGGGGGAGTTTACTACCTTCAAATGGAGATGTCCTGCGCCATTTTTTTCACCTCAAGCGTGGACCCATGCAAAGGGACAGTAAAGAAAGCACAATTAAAGTGGTTTTGGGACATGGCTGAGATAGCAACCAAAGGTATTGGAAGGCATCCCACCCCTAAAAAGATTCTAATTGAACTGGTAAAGGAACATGACAATCTGGTTCGTAAAAAGAAGCGCAAAACATTTTCTGAAGATAGACGAAAGTTTGATGAAAAGCTAAAGCTGCTTTTTGATATAGCATCTCAGGATGCCTTAGAACAGATATGGAAAGATCCATTACGGAATGCATTTCAGAAATCAAATGATATCGAATTCCTTCAAGACCAAAGGGCAGAAAGAAAGCTCTGCCTAGGAGCTATTGACAAAGAATATGCAGCGAAAGTTGAGAAGAAAATGCTTCTTTTCGAGTGGGAGAAAACACAGAAGGAAAAAGAAAAAGGTCGCCTTCAAAGCCGTGATAATGTGCCTAATCTACAGAGTCTGTAGATTAGATACATGGAAGACTTTTGACACTAATTTTATTTTTTCAAGATACTGTAATACCTTCAAACCTAACCTTCACCAAAACGAACCTAACCTAACCTAACCTAACCTTCACTAAAACGAACCTAACCTAACCTTCACTAAAACAAACCTAACCTAACCTAACCAGACTCGGAAAATGTCAAAAAATCGTTAAAGTGAAAAAAATCGATATCTCCCTTATTTTTTAAAAGCACAAGGTCTAGTTTTTTTTTAAATTCATCAAATCATATGTACTAACGACTGGTATGAATAAAAAATCTGAATTCGGAGGCCGTGCATCTCCCGAATATTGACCACATTATACAGGGTGTCCCAGAATTAACTATCTATTTCAATGAAATCGGACAAATTTAATAAAAACTGACATAATTTTGTGTTTATTACTAAATTATGATACAAAAACAAATAGATTTATAAATCATAAGTCAAAACTTTATTGAGAAGTTTCAACATGTGCACCGTCTGTATCTCTGCAAATTTCAAATCTATCTCAGCGCTGCGAAACACATTTTGAAGCATTTCAGGTGTTATCTCCCGCACTGCCAACTGGATGCGTTCTTTAAGTTCAGCTAAACTATTGATCTTTTCGCGATAAACCTTTGTTTTTATGAAACCCCATGCAAAGAAATCCAGGGGTATCAAATCCGGAGAACGCGGAGGCCAAGGTCGAGGTCCTCCACGTCCAATCCACCGATTCGGAAGGCGTCTGTTGAGGTATTCTCGAACAATTAGAGCATAATGACATGGTGCTCCATCTTGTTGAAACACAACATTATCAAGAATGCCATCATCAAGAAGCTGTGGTTCGAGAAACTGCTGAAGCATATCAAGGTAGACGGTACCTGTTACAGTTGCTTCCGCAAAGAAGAATGGGCCATAAATTTTGGATTTGGTCATTCCAAGCCACACGTTAACTTTTGGAGAGTCTCTTTGCCAGTCTATGACTTCAGACGGTCTTTCATTGGACCAGATACGACAGTTGTGTCGATTGACTTTATCACACGTGTGGAAAGTCGCCTCATCACTGAATAAGATGTTATCCAATAAACTTTCATTTTCGATTTGATCCACAATTTCTACACACCTTGCTGCTCGATTTGGATAATCCTCTTCATTTAGGGCATGCAGTACTTGAATGTGATAAGCCTTTTTCATCAGTGTCGAATGCAAGATTCTATGAACTGTTGTCTTGGATATGTTGAGTCTTCGACCGGCATCCCTAACCGAAGTTGTTGGTTCATCCTCAAACAATTGTCGTACCTGTTCGGTACTGTTACGTGCTGTCCTTGGGTCCTCTTCCCACCTCGTCGTGTACGGATCCAGTTCTTTTAAATTTGTTCACAAGTTCACGAATCGCTTTGTCTGTAGGACCGGTTCTGTGGAATCTTCTTGTAAATTTTTCTCTGATTTCATTACATTGCATTCCTTTGATACGGGATGTTACAACAAAGATGCGTCTTGTGTATTCATTATTAATAGGGTTCTGAAAGAGAATGAAAATAAAACTATGAAAAACTATGAAAAAATTATGAAAATAAAATTATGAAAAAAATTTAGAAATTTATACATTTTTAACACATATTAAACATGATAAACATAAATAAAAGTGTGTTTTTAAAAAATTTGTCCGATTTCATTGAAATAGAGTTAATTCTGGGACACCCTGTACAGTATATCAAGAGATGCGTCTTTTAATTCCCAATCAAATGATATCACATTTTAGTCAAATGTTTGTGTAACAAATTAAGTTATGAATGAAAAAGTAAAATTATTAAAAAGAATTATGCAAAATCTAACAAAATTATATTTTCGAGTTGCAAGGATGTGTGTCGGGGGGGGCAATATTTTTTTTTTAAAAGATTCCAAAATTGGTAAGCAGGTTTGAATCAATGATTTTCACAATATTAAGGAGCTGGACATCAACATTTCAAACTTTTCCAAAAAATGACACCCTAATGTTGGACGAACAGTAGAGAAGGTGTAAGTATATTGGTAGACTCAAACTTCAAGACTAAAAGTATTGAACTTTCTCCTGTGTAATCGCTATTTTCGTTCAAGTTTTTATCAATAGCAATTTGACACTCATATTACAACCTGTAAATCAAGAAAAACAACTTCTTTAGTTAAGAAACAAATAGCCATTGTTGTCCCAAAGCGATATGATGACGAAGCTAATTCATGCAGAATTGCTTGTATATATTAAATTAAGGTTTTATATCCGCCTAGGTGGTGTAGTGGTTAGCGTCGCTGACTACGAATCCAGCGGCCCTGGGATGGAGACCCGGTGACGGCAGGCGGCGTGCAGCAAAATCCAGCTGTTCATTCTTCCACACAATAAAAAAATAATTGGTTGGTAGGTAAAAGGGGTACCCTGGGTAGCATATTGGTTAAGACGCTGGGCTGCTGGTGGGGCGTGGTTCGGATTCCATGTTAAACTATAGGTCTGAAGTGGAGTGACAAGCTTGACCTTCGTCAGAATGAACAATTCGGGCGGAAGCAAAAACGAAGGTTAACCAACAAGGTTATTCAATAAATAAATTATATATATTATATATATATATTTTAATTGGGGTTGTTTAACCTCCCGCTACATAATCTGGGCGCAGAGGACGGTCTCCCATCCAATTACTACCCAGACCCAATGTCGCTTAACCTCGCTGATCTCCAGGAAGCGGTGTTACGGCCACGACGTAGCCATATATATATATATATATATATATATATATATATATATTTATATATATAATCTTTAAACCTTTCAAAGGTTCCGCGCGATGATTCCTCATTTCACGAAGGTCAAGCTTGTCGCCCATCCTCTCATATATATATAAAGGGTGATCCAGAGAAATGGGACCCAAAAGAAACCCCTGTAACTCTTAAAGTATAAGTCCTTTTATAAAATCATACGCATCATTCGAAAGAGGATAGTTACAAGTTTGTACAGGATTGTATAGGTTTTGACAATACAAGACAAGATAAGATACAAAACAAAATAAAAGTGTTAGTTAAAACTAACCCTTCAAGATGACTGCATGGACTGTGGAACAGCTGCGTTTCATAACTGAGCAATATTATGAGCATGGAAGAAGTGTAGTTTCAGCTCAAAGATCTTTCAAGACAATTTTCAGATGTCAAAATCACCTTCTAAGAAAGTAATCCGTCGGTGTGTCAGAAATTTTTCCCTAACTGGCAGCATTGGAAAAAGAAAACCAACTGGAAGAGTGCGCACAGCAAGGATAGACGAGATCATTAACAGAACTTATGAAATTGTACAGGATAATCCTAACATAAGCATCAGACGTGCTTCTCAGCTGTTAGGAGTTGGATATGGAACAACACACCGTATATTCAAGCAAAATTTAATGCTCTTTCCATATAAAATTAAAACAGTGCAACAACTAAACGATGGAGATTTCGCACGAAGACGACAATTCTGTCAATGGATCCAACAGAAGGTAAATGACACCACCAATTTTCTAGCAACTTTGATTATGTCAGACGAAGCCCATTTTCACTTGAATGGAACTGTAAACAAACAAAATTGTCGTTTCTGGGCAACAGAAAATCCATTGAATATTACCGAAGTCCCGTTGCATAGTCAGCGTGTAACTGTTTGGTGTGGTCTTACTGCATCTCAGATCATAGGGTCCGTACTTTTTCGAGGATTCCACCGGAAACACGGTCACTGTAAATGGTGATCGCTACGAAAAAATGTTGACCGATTTCCTTATTCCTAAATTAAGAGATCTTTGTCTAGAAAACTACTGGTTCCAACAAGACGGAGCTACCTGCCATACCACGAGGAACTGCATGGCAGTTTTGCGTCAAACGTTTCCAGGCGAGTTAATCTCAAGATTTGGAGACGTTTGAATGGCCCGCAAGGTCTCCGGATTTTTCTCCCTTAGATTATTATCTCTGGGGATATTTAAAGAGTAGGGTCTACAGAAATAACCCAACGACCTTGCAAGAATTGAAGGCCGCCATCACAAATGAGATACAGGCCATACCACCGCACACTCTTGCAAAAGTGATGCAGAACTTACAAGCGAGAACACTGGAATGCTTGGCAACTAATGGAGCACATTTGAAAGGAGTCATTTTTAAAAAATAAATATTTCATAATAAACTTGTAACTCTACTCTTTCGAATGATATATAGTTTTTATGAAAGGAATTAAATATTAAGAATATTTGGCTTTTTTTTTATGGGTCCCATTTATCTGGATCACCCAGATATATATATATATCCATCTCATAATTGTAAGTTTAGTGAAAAATTCACTTAATTTAGAACCAGTATTTATGGGCTCTTGTGGCATTATTTTTTTGGGCACTGGCAGGGTCCTTTCTACTCCTTTGTCAAATGCGGCACTGATAGGGCGTGGTCTTATAGAGAGCTCTTTTGCAATTCAGTTTGGTAGTTCAGATACAGGATTGTTGCACCGTGCAATGGAGCAGGTTGTGTTGTTGTTGTTGTTGTTGCAAGGTTTAGAAAGAAGACCATAAATAGTGCCCCTTTTTTTTCATTTTATGCTACTGAGGCCTAAAGTAGATCCACATCGAGTCAGTGACCCTGACGTAGAACCTAATTGGACTTCCAAGTCTGTAAAATCTGTTTTAGTCTAGCTTAACTTAGGCTATAAGTTAAAGTTGCTCTTCAGAGCTTGGCCGTTGAAGGTTCAGCTGGGATTCTGAACCCAAACAAAAACAATAAAACAACACTTTCGATGGTAGTATGGAGCACGCTTTCAACACCTTTAATCGCTATCAATTTTTATATGAAAGGAGCAAATGAAACGACATGCGGCACTGGCACTTTTACGACATAACAATATATATATATATATATATATATATATATATATATATATATATATATATATAGCATAAAATGAACCGCCACATTCCATATTGTTAAATCTGCACTGTAAGCAGTGAAGTTCCTTAACAGATGAAAATTTTAAACCGTTTGGTTTCTCATAACTTCAAAATATGTTTAAGAAAAGGTTCCTTTCAGAATTATATTCCAAATTTGGGATTACATAGACACAAGCCGAGACGTTACTGGCTCTCTTTATGACTCTATATTCTATACGTACCAAAAAGGGAACCTATACAATTACTATTAAGAACCATTTTACTCAGAATGTTGAAGTTACGAAAAGCCCATTTAAGTAATTCGACTTAAATGCTTTCAAAATTTTGTTTAAAGTGTATATATATTATACTATCACCATTTTGTATAATATATAACATCAGTTTGGGGAAATACACATTATTTACCCTTAAATATACAATATATTGCATGAAAAAAAGCTGCCGGTTATATGAAGTACGAAAACCAACAGAGAACCTACACACCCTATGATCACATCTTTAAAACCAGTAAAGGCAAATAACGTTCAGAGGCTGAATATTTGTTCATTATACATTCATAAAATATTTTCAAACGAAGCTCCTGCGTTAATTATGCAAAACAATCATACGTAGAAGTAAAAAATTTGCGGAATTTAAAGCATGATAGCTATTACGTATTTCCAAAAACCTAATTTTACACATGAAATATCAGGGATCCCTCACACGAAGAAGCTGATGTTTGAAATAGTTTAGAAACAAATTTAAAGTTCGCTTCTTTTGTAAATTTTATACCCAGTTAATATATATATATATATACACACAAACTCAGAATGGTCCCCTGAGAAACTTATATGTTAAACACAGACCGTGCATGGAACAAGGAACTCTTCTGTGAAAATTAAATCCACTATAGTCCGAATAAGTAATGGTAAATGACAAATACCATAGTTTTTCTTTTTCATGATGCTAGCCCGACGTGGGCAACGGGTCTCTCGCAAAGAGATCCCATAAATATAGCTTCCCTCACCAGCTATCTGCAAAGCAGACAGGATCCAGCTTTGGGACATGGACCTAGGTCCATGTCCCAAAGCTGGATCCTGTCTGCTTTGCAGATAGCTGGTGAGGGAAGCTATATTTATGGGATCTCTTTGCGAGAGACCCGTTGCCCACGTCGGGCTAGCATCATGAAAAGAAAAACTATGGTATTTGTCATTTACCATTACTTATTCGGACTATAGTGGATTTAATTTTCCCAGAAGAGTTCCTTGTTCCATGCACGGTCTGTGTTTAACATATATATATATATATATATATATATATATATATATATATATATATATATATATATATATATATATAAGCAAACAACCACAGGGAAAAGGAAACACAAAGTCCGAGCGCTTTCGTGAATATATCACGAAAGCGCGAGGACTTTGTGTTTCCTTTTCCCTGTGGTTGTTTGCTTATTAATAAGGTCACGTGTTATTTTGTGATTTTAGTGCATATATATATATATATATATATCGGGTGGACCAAAAAAAAGGGAGACCTCGAACTCTGGCTGTAAAATCCAAAGTTATGGTCAGATTTCAATATTTTTTTCACACCCCACAACAAAGTAAATTTCTATACGGTGAGCGGATTTTAAAGAAAACTAATGAAAATTATGGATTTATTGAACATTTCTTTATGCCACTAGAAATTTTCCATTTACATTATTGCTGCATTATCGGGTCGGCAAAAAAAGAAAGGGAGACCTTTTAAATCCTTCATATCTCGGCAAATACGGTACATAGAACCATGAAATTTTAGTATGTTAGTACTAGGTAATTGTATGGATTGTGTGCCATCTTTTAGCATTTTAGCTCAGAAATTGGATTTATGGCGAATATTCCAGAAAAATCTTGCGATAATTAAAGCGATTTTAATTAACGTAAGCTAACTGCAGGAGGTTTGGACAAGCTTCTCAAGAAAATCGATAAAGCAGGAGATGCTAAAAGATGGCATACAAACCATAAAATTACCTAGTGCTAACATACTAAAATTTAATGGTTCTATGTACCGTATTTGGCGAGATATGAAGGATTTAAAAGGTCTCCCTTTTTTTTTTGCCGACCCGATAATGCAGCAATAGTGTAAATGGAGAATTTTCAGTGACATAAAGAAACGTTCAATAAATCCGTAATTTTCATTAGTTTTCTTTGAAATCCGCTCACCTTATAGGAAATTAACTTAGTTGTTGGGTGTGAAAAAAATATTGAAATCTGACCATAACTTTGGATTTTACAGCCAAAGTTCGAGGTCTCCCTTTTTTTTAGCCCACCCGATATATATATATATATATATGTATAGGGTCTGTGCCAAAAAAGGAGAACCTTATACTACAGTATATGCTATAAAATTTGTAGTTCAAAAACAATTCTAATTTAACTTCAGTACATTAAAATATGGTTAAGTAGCATTCTTAGGCGCAAATTTGAAACTCATACCTGTACTCATTTAACCCTTTAAGGACTGAGGGTACAAATTGCTAACGTTTCAAATACAAGCATTCATAACTTAACCCTACAAAAAATTCAGGGTTTAAAGGGTTAAGAATACCATGAAAATAAAGAACAGGTAATAAATTGTGTGTTCATATTAGGTTTATCTTACTCGCATTCCAACGTTAATTTTGTCTTTTTTTTTTCAGATCCCGAAAATGGCATTTTCACATGGAGACAAGATAATTATAAAATCCTATCCCTTTTCAAGCCTACAATAGAAAGAAATTATTAGCAGAATTTCCAGATCAAGAATGGACAGCTGATGGATTGGATAAATTACCTCGAAAAACTGGTAATACTGGCGGAGTTGAAAGAACACCGGGTAGTGGACACCCAAAAAGTGCGAGAACAGAAGAGAACATTGAAAAAGTTTTATCGAGAATTCTCAGTCAAGAAGATGCACCAGATACCCATTAGACTTCTGCACAGGTTTCAAAAGCGACAGGAATGTCAGAATCTAGTGTAAGACGTAGAGTCAAAAAGGATCTTCAACATCGGCCTTTTAAACGTGTCCATGAACAAAGGCTTAGTACTGCTGATGAAGAAAAGCGAGTAACACGGGCGAACAAACCGCTGAGACGCGTGACACCTCAAAGATCAGTAAAACATTCTTCACAGATGAAAAAATCTTCACTGTAGATCCACCAAGAAACTCTCAAAACAGCAGAGTTTACTCAGATGTCCAATTAAAGAACCAAATTACCGATGAAAGACTCTAGTCAACAAGAAGTCAGTTTTCAGAAAACATTCACGAAAAATTCACAAAAATAGACAAATTTTTGCATTTTAAAAGAGGAATAAACAAACAAATATTAAAAATAATTAATATTAAATCAATTTCATATCAAATAAAAGACATGAAAGCTACTTTTAGACATTAATTTGAAGAAGACGTAGATGGACTTCCACGATGGGTGCTTTTTGCTGGAGTGGGAGGTTCACTTGCTGGCTTCCTGAAGGAGTCCAAAGAAATTTGTCTGTCCTTGTTTCTCCTCTCTCTCAAAATCTCCTTATAGCATGCAATGTTATTGTGGACTCCATTGACAACTTTGCTGCTGCTTTCAAATTGGAATAATCTCTTTCCAGGATCGTCAGTCCTTGCTCAAAGAGTTTAAGGGACTCAGTTAAACTCTTCGTGGAGAGGGGAGCCTCTTGCAGGACTCTCTGGCACTGGGGTGGTCTCTGCTGTCACTTGTTGTTTTTGTTGTTCTCCACAAGTTCTTCGTTGTTGAGCTCTTGAGAATGGGAAGCCATCAACTTTGTAACATCCTGAGAGGCTCAACCTCCAAGTTAAACCTGGAAGCCATCTCCACAACTTCCAGGTTGTTAAAATAAAGTAACTCACAACACTGTTCAAAACACATTATCTTATGATAATCCACATAGGCTATATGTGAGGTGAATAACTAATAGGTGAATATGAGTTTATGTTCAAAAGTTATGGCGTGGAGCTCCATTTGACCTTTGATCTCTGTTTATTACTTTACCTTTGATACAGGGACCTGAATTTTACTCAAAAGCCAAAACATCTCGTATGATGATCATCCATATATGTGTGAAGTTTCATCAATTTGTGTTGAGGTTCAATAGGTATGGCATGAGTCTCCATTTGAACTTTGACCTCTATTTGTGACATTTACCTTTGATGCAGGGACCTCCGTAGTGATCATGGCACATCATGTTGAGATAAACCATGCATGTACGAAGGTTCATTAATTTATGTTAGGTGGTTCATAAATTATAGCCTGAACTCGAAAATGTGACGAACGGACGAACAAGTGTAATCCAGTGTGTTCCCTCCAAATTTATTTGATTGGGGACATAATAATAACGAATACCACTGGTATTTGCGCCTTCCTTTACGCTGACGTTAATTAATTTTAATTCAATTATTAATATGTTTCAAAGAGCATCACTTTAATTAAGCAGTTTTGGAGGATTTGAGATACAAGAGAATTACGTAAGAAATAGGCTTTGTTTTAGACTTCATTGCATTAATCACTACTTTATTTTGCATTTAAAAAATATAATAAATATAAATATTTAAATATAATATAATATAATATTTAAAAAATAAAATAAACGTTTGAATAATGTCATGAAGTAATTTTATAATTTATTCCCGGGCTTGGTGAGTCAGGGGAACCAATATACCAGCAGAGCCGTATTTAACATTTCTGAGTCCCGGGACACAAAATAAAGATGCCTCCAATCCACCCACTTCAAGACATGAAACAGCAATTGTACAAAAAAATACAGAACTATACATCATTAATACAATCAAAACACCTTCTTTCTGGCTTTCTTCGAGGCCAAATCAGCTATAATTTGTTCAAAGGAAATTTCCTTAAGTAGAACTTGTTCGATTGTCATCAACGACAGAGTTCAATTTTCCTTGCAACGTGATCGATGTAAATTTGTTCTTTATAAGAGATAATTGTGAAAATGATCTCCCTTTTTCGTAATTCGATATAGAGAGCGTTAGAAACACGTTATGCAAAAGTGCCATTTCGGAACACTTCGACAAAATCGCTGTTATAAATTGTATGAAGGACTTCTGCTGCAGTAGTATTATGTGGGGTTGTTTGGGTCTGTTGCAAAAGAAATGGCAACAGTTAAATAAAGTTCATGTACGAGAAAGGTTGAAGGTCTTTTGAATACACCTTCACCAAATCATTTTTAAGTTGTTCCTCGACTAATTTAAGTTTACACAAAACCCCAAACATATCTCCAAATACTCACTAAGAAGAACATCATTTTTTTTTAGTTCTGCCGCAGGTTTACTAATAACTGAAAAAATATTAAATCCTGAATCTATCACAGCTAGCTACATTCCGATCATTTTTTCCATCTGAAATCTGGGGGTGCGATTTCCAGTGATTGAACTGAAGTAATTTTGCGACACACAACCTCTTAATGCCTTTGATTCAGTTTCAGTTTCGTCAAATTTCTTCCTAAGATCCACCAGAATATCCTTCAGTGAGGTAAATAGCCTCCATCCAGTCACAACATCAAGTCCTGGTTTTTTATAAATATTTGCTAATGCTGTCAAACTCTTATGCCATATCACTGCCATAAATGCTAAATTGCAAAGAACAAATCTTTAAAAAAAAGATAGTTTTACAGTATCATTATTAGGCCCATGTTGAAATTGAAGGCCCGGGCAAATGCCCCTTTAATCCCCTGAAAGCGACCTTGGGTATACGCTGCCGTAAGAGAAGATAGGAAAGGAACCAGTTCTTTAAATGTGTTCCGAACCTGAAAAGTTTTGTTGATTGGCCTGATCATAAAATAAAGTGTAGCCGACAACATCTAATTAGTAGCATTGAATAGATAATTTTCATTCATACAGAGTGTCTCTGATGTCGGGTATGTTGTCTTTATTCAAAGAACCGAGTGAGTGTGTCTTGGAACCTCAAATAATTTCATCTTTTGTTTGAAGCTTTGAAATAAGTAGTTGAAAACTAATTACCTCAATTCAGAGAAGTAATTATAACTGAAATTTTTAAAAAACAGAGTAATTACTGTTGTAATTTAATTACTTTTTGAAGACAGTAACTGCAATTCATTTCTAAAAGTTATTTTTACAACACTGGATTATAAACACACTTTCGTTCCCACTATTTAAAACACTCCATTCATTCAGTCATCGAATTCTTCAAGGTCACTATACGCTTCGATCAACGTTCCATTCGTGAGACTTCCTCCTGATCGAATTTCGTCGAATCGAAAAGCCCATCCCAATTCGAAAGCATTGATTCAAATGAAAAATATTTTACTTTGGATCAACACTCGAAATAAGTGATTTTCATTAGAACAAGTTTGTGACGACACTAATTTCTAGTGGTTCATGGTGTAATGGTATAATGGTATCGCATCTGACCGCAATCGGAAGATCCCGGGTTCGATTCCCGGGTGGTTACCTCATTTTTTCATTTGTTTTCGTTCTCTCTCTCTCGTCTTGCGCGGAATATCTCCTATACAAGCGTCGTTCTTTACGATATATATATATATATTATATATATATATATATATACAGGGTGTCCCAAAAGTCAGTTTACCGAAGAAAATGTTCTCCTAAGTTGAGTTTACTACAAAGAAAAAACTTGTTTCATAAATATATTTACAAAACATAAGAAAACAAAGGAAAAAAATTTCTGAAACATATTTACAAAACATGAGAATAGTTCTGGTTACAATAATTGTTCAAAATGTCGTCCATGTTGTTCGATGCACATCTTGTATCTGTCAACGGTTGACCGGCAAATTGCTTTACATAGTTCCTTATCATTGCTTAAGGGCTGGAATTCTTCACAAATATCTTTAAGGTCCTGAAGACATGCTGGCTTTTTGCTGTATAAAAAAAATTGTCATAATGTTTAGAATAATCATCAGGAGAAAACATTTTCCTCGGTAAACTGACTTTTGGAACACCCTGTATATATGATGCAACTCCACAAGGAAAAAAAATAAAAAAAATAAAAAAAGAAATTGTGGGTTTGCATCATTCATTCATTTCACGTGTTTACTTGTGAAATTTACCCCATATATATATATATATATATACAGGGTGTCCCAAAAAACTATATACTCTTTATAACCATATATATAAGAGTATATAGTTTTTTTGGGACACCCTGTATATATATAATATTATAAGAAATCGGCGATTACTCAAGGCGGGCTTTGTCTGATTATCACTGAACAGGCGAACGTTGTCTTTCCAACATACGCACGAAGTTTCCTTCTACCTCCCAAAAAAAATCTCAGAGTATGACGCAGAGGTTGGTTGGAAGGTTATTATCAATTCACTTCATCTACTCAACTTACTCTTTGAAAAATCATTTAATAAGTATATTTAATATTCTTATGTTAGTCTTACTTTTGGAGAAATAAAAGAAAATAATATATTTCGATTTAGGTTTTATTTATAAAAGTCTCCCCCCAAAAATCTCTACATACCGAGAATTTACTTTTACTGATAAGATTACTTAGATAAAAAAAGAAAAAAGAAAAAATTTTAATTAAAATTTCTGAATTAATATGTAAAATTAAGTTTGAAGTTAGTTCATAAATTTAATTTATTATAATGTTCAAAGAAGCTACTTTAATGAGTGAAATTAAAGGTGCCACCGAACCAGGTATATATATATATATGGGATGAATTTCACAATAAAACACATGAAATGAATGAATGCTGCAAACCCACAAGGAAAAAGAAAAACGATTCCAAGGCCTTTCGTGTATTCAAAGCTACACCTCGTCAGGGAATGAAGATAAAAGGCGAGATGCCCATAAATATATACAATGTACAGGAAAAACAAAACAATTAGCACATACTTAACAAGGGTTAATGAGAGGCAAAATAAATTTTAACATGATATCGTCAATTTTATACGTCCCCGCACTGTTATTGAAATTGTTTTTAAAATGAATTAATGCACATTCTAGAATATTTCTTTCTATTATATCTCTGTTTTTAACAAGCGCTTTAGAACTATCCCACTTGATGCTATGGTTACATCTATACATATGGTTAAATAAAGTATGAAAATAAAAACCCACTCTAATAGACAGAGTTTATTTCCACGACAGTTTCGACGCCCACTGGCATCCTCCTCGGGTGGATACAGAAACACGAATGAACCAAAACAAGAGGGAAAAACAGTCCAGGGACCGACCGTTAAGAAATTCGCACCTAGGTTAGATCCCATTCTCCCGACACCGGAAGGGCATTTTCATTAAGTACATTCGCGCAAATTTAAAACTATCTTCCTCTTCTAAACATACAGATTCTATTATATATATTTTTTTTTTTTTTTTATTACATTTAATATTGCATAATTATTTATTACAGAAATTATAAATTTATTATTACATTGGTTATTACATTATTGTTTTTTATACAGAACTTATAAACCGAAAAACGAATGAAAAAAGCCGATTAGGAAACAATCCAGAAACTAATGAGAAATTCGCACCTAGGTTAGATACCGTTCTCCCGACACTGGAAGGGCATTTTATTACAGGGTTCGCTTATAAGTACATTCCCACAAATTAAAACTATCTTCTTGTTCTATACATACAGATTCTAATATTTTGACATAATTACTGCATTTATTATTACATTTACATTTTTTAACATTTATTATTATTATTACCTGTACCCTAATTATTAAATTTATAATATTACCTTTATTATTACATCTGTTGCATTTATATTTATTTCCACATTTATTACTTCCATTATTACATTTACTAAAGGCGAGTAAGGAAACATTCCAATCCAGAGACATTTAAGAAATTCACACTTAGGTTCGAACACGTTCCCACGACTCCGTAAGGGATTTTTTGACCAAGAATCTCATTAAAGGGTCTAACTTATAAGTACCTTCGCACAAATTAAAATTATCTACTTTTTCTATACACACAGATTCTATTATTTTTCTTTTGACATAATTATTACATTTATAAAGTACCTTACTTGATTCCCAATCTATAGCATGATCATTTTGGCTGGCGTGATAAAAAATGGCATTATTAGTATTACAACTTCTGAAGGCATATTTGTGTTCTTTAATACGGGTTTCAATATTTCTTCCAGTTTCTCCCACGTATACTAAATCACAACTTTTACAGGGAATGCTGTAGACACAGGCTTGTTCCTCTTTTGCCACGTTATTCCTAACCAATTTACTTTTCACGGTAGACGAATATTTGAACGCCAAAGCAAACTTAAAATCTTTCGTCAACGGTTTTACTCTTTCTAAGCCGGCAATGTAAGACAAACTCACATATTGTTTTTGGTTAACTGAAGGTTCCCGAGGGGCATAAAAAGATTTTCTGGCTTTAAAATACGCCTTTCTGATAAACCACTCGGGATATTTTAAATCCTTAAAAATGTTCCAAATCTTTGAATTTTCCGGGTCCAGCAAATGTGGGCTACAAATCCTGAGTGCTCTTAGAAACATGGAAGAAATAATTGAGCTTTTAACCCCTTCATCATGATATGAAAAATAATGAATGTACGAATCACAATGAGTAGGTTTTCTATAGACCGTGAAATTGGGCTTTCCGCTTTCGTTAATGACCAAAACATCTAGAAAAGGTAATTGTTTGTCGTTCTCCCATTCATATTTAAATTTAATAGAGGGAACAAGATTATTTAATGACTGAAAGAAAGTGTCAAAGTTGTTCCAGTGGTCAGGCCAAAATGAGAAAATATCATCTACATAACGAAACCAAATGTAATAACCAATGTAATAATAAATTTATAATTTCTGTAATAAATAATTATGCAATATTAAATGTAATAAATTTAATAATAAATGTAATAAAAAAAAAATAAAAAAAAATATAATAGAATCTGTATGTTTAGAAGAGGAAGATAGTTTTAAATTTGCGCGAATGTACTTAATGAAAATGCCCTTCCGGTGTCGGGAGAATGGGATCTAACCTAGGTGCGAATTTCTTAACGGTCGGTCCCTGGGCTGTTTTTCCCTCTTGTTTTGGTTAATTTGTGTTTCTCTATCCACCCGAGGAGGATGCCAGTGGGCGTCGAAACTGTCGTGGAAATAAACTCTGTCTATTAGAGTGGGTTTTTATTTTCATATTTTGACCTTCACGTAGAAAAAAAGTGAAGTTTTTTGCATTGGTTAAATAAAGCATTGGAAGTATTAACTGTTCTACACGCATATTTATGCTGTTTTACCTAATATCTAACGTTTTACCGGTTTGGCCTATATATACTGAGTTACATTGTGAGATCCGATCGAATACACACAACCAACAACATTATCAGGGCTATTCTTTATTAGGCGTGATTTAACAGTATTATTATACTTAAAGATTACATTAATGCCAATTGCTTTAAGTACAGTTGGAAGGTATTGAAAATTAACATGGTAAGGTAGGCTAAGGATATTTTTACGCTGAAATTCCTTTACAATTACATCATTTTTAGATAACTGTCTTAAGAAAGCCAAGAATAGGTATTATAATAATGTAATTGTAAAGGAATTTCAGCGTAAAAATATCCTTAGCCTACCTCACCATGTTAATTTTCAATACCTTCCAACTGTACTTAAAGCAATTGGCATTAATGTAATCTTTAAGTATAATAATACTGTTAAATCACGCCTAATAAAGAATAGCCCTGATAATGTTGTTGGTTGTGTGTATTCGATCGGATGTACACAATGTAACTCAGTATATATAGGCCAAACCGGTAAAACGTTAGATATTAGGGTAAAACAGCATAAATATGCGTGTAGAACAGCTAATACTTCCTATGCTTTATTTAACCATATGTATAGATGTAACCATAGCATCAAGTGGGATAGTTCTAAAGCGCTTGTTAAAAACAGAGATATAATAGAAAGAAATATTCTAGAATGTGCATTAATTCATTTTAAAAACAATTTCAATAACAGTGCGGGGACGTATAAAATTGACGATATCATGTTAAAATTTATTTTGCCTCTCATTAACCCTTGTTAAGTATGTGCTAATTGTTTTGTTTTTCCTGTACATTGTATATATTTATGGGCATCTCGCCTTTTATCTTCATTCCCTGACGAGGTGTAGCTTTGAATACACGAAAGGCCTTGGAATCGTTTTTCATTTTCCTTGTGGATTTGCAGCATATATATATATATATATATATATATATATATATATATATAGGGTGTTTCAGGAGGAAAGGTCAATACTTCGGGAGGTGATAGTATAGGTCATTGTGAGAAAAAAAGCTCATATGAACATGTGTCTAATTCTGAATGGTTACGGAGATAGAGCTGTTTGAATCTACAAATACAAAAGCATTGTTAATGGTAATCAAGAAAGAGAAACCAATTACTGTTTCTAACATTTAATGTTTAAACATTGGCATTTTGAATGGTATCAGATACAGAAATGACAAATTTGTTACAGTTTACAATACGTTTTCGAAAATCCCACCGTCAACCTCAATGCACTTTGCAACTCGTGTGCGAAGATCGCGTGTTGTTCGTCTGAGTTGATCTTGACGTTCCTTTATGCGGGCAGCAGCATCCAAAATACGTGCGAGCAATTCGTCTCGTGTATCCTCCTTTCTTTTGTAAACTTGACTTTTCATCCACCCTCACAAACAATAATCTAACGGAGAGAGGTCTGGAGACCTTGGTGGCCATTGAATGGGACCACCGCGTGAGGAGGAAGACGGGGGGGGAGGAAGACGGGGGGAGGAAGAGATGCGCGCGCATCAGATTCAAACAGCTCTATCTCCGTAACCATTCAGAATTAGACACATGTTCATATGAACTTTTTTTCTCACAATGACCGATACTATCACCTCCCGAAGCAGAAGGGAATTCAGAAGGGAAAAAACCCAAAAAATTATGAGCTCAGACAATTATTAACATGCATTTTTTTTCTTAAAAATCTGTTTAAATATTAAATATTTCCCCCTTTCAAGTATCCTCCCCCCCCTTTATGATTTGAGTTTATAAAAAATCTTAGGGCAAGACAGGAGTACAGGAGAGGGAGTGGAGCTGAGAGTAGCGCACGACTCAACGTTGAGGCAGAGGAAATAGGCCCACCTATCACTCAGATTTACTGTAATAGTTAAATGAAAATGAAATGAAATGAAAATGAAAAGGTTTATTGGCAGACTATAGTCCATATGACAAATATTATTAATACAATGACAGTTTATACACTAAGGATAAAAATATATACAATTGATTAGAAATAATACTGCACTGTCGAAGTTAAGTGGAGCTACAGACAGACGTTTTCGTACCAAGAAGTCCATAGCTTAGAGGATAAATGGCGGACTCATGGATAGCTTGGATGATCGGGTTGGTTGATTTTTTAATTATTTGCATTAGACTGTGTTGAGCACGTCTTGTTACCTCCGGAAGCTCGGAACATTGCGGGTAGCAAACATTTGCGAAGCTGAGCATCTCGGGGGTATTTTATGTAAGAGTCTAAAAGACCTGTTGTACAGCAAATTTAGGGTTCTGCCAGACCCTTTTTTATAATTCACCCAGAGTTGCTGACCGTATATTACTGCAGAAAGTACGAAAGAGTGTGTCTTTAGCTTCACTTGTACAGAAACGAAAGTGTGTATAGCTATGTGTATGTGTATGTGTATGTGTATAGCTAATCTCCATAGTTATTTAAACCCTTCACTCTTAAGAAAGGTGGTTTACCATCAGGGTGACCTGGCTTGGATTGGATCCGATTTTGCTCATCCTGGAAGACAGGACCGCCAACTCTTGATGACATAAATTCCTGGTGTGAAGACAGATAAATCGGAAGAATCACACCAGAGAAAGAATCAAAGAACAATAAAATGTAGTACGATAGTTAACGATAATTAATAGTACGATAATTCAATTATTCGTTTTTGTTTTTAGAAATTTGGCCCAATAATCCAGCTGCCCAAAGTTAACTGGCAGCCCCATTAACCGAATCATTTGTGTATGCTGTATATATAATAAACGAACCACCCACAAACAGAAGAAGAAAAGAGACCAAACACTATTTTTCATTCTTTATTTTGAATATATATATATATATATATGTGTGTGTGTGTGTGTGTGTGTGTGTGTGTGTTGAACCTATCCACAAACAAGGTTCTGGCACAGGACAGGTAGCCTGGAGGAAGTCATGATATGGACCTGCCAATGGGCAGAGCACGTCATCATCATCATCTATATAAATATATATATATATATATATATGTGTGTGTGTGTGTGTGTGTGTGTGTTGTGTGTGTGTGTGTGTAAGGAAGAGTATTTTTTAATAAGAAATCCGATCAACGATGAATTATAAATACCTCTTAAATCTTGAGTGACTAGATAAGGATTTTTCAAGTCGAGGTTTTCAGATTTTCAATTTTTAATTAAAGTTTCAAAGTTTTGATGGAACCTTTATAAAAAATTCGAATTTATCAATATTGAAATAACTCTTAAACATATATTTTATATTCCTTCTACGTTCCTTATACTGTATAAGGAACATTAAATTTTATTAACTGTATAAGTTATACAGTTAATAAAATTTACAAGTTTATATAAACGCTAAATTCATAGTTAACCTCAAACTATTTTAATTTAAATATGCATTTTCATGTATTCTCCTAAAAACTATGAATTTATTAAATGAATGGGTTCGGGTTTGATTTGGACTCTTCTTCTTCTATGATGGGGGAGGGGCGCTTTTGCGACATTTGCCCTTGGCCCCTCCTTCCTGCATTAAAAAAAGAAAGGTAACTGACCAAAACCTAAATGATAATTTCTGTCACGCAATACCAAAATTTTATATTTTTTAGTCAGTAATTTCTAAAAATATAATTGAATTTTTGAGTATAATTGAAAAATATTCTTGAAGTTTGGTAAAGTTCAAGAATCCAGACGCAGTTCAGTTCAGTCTAGGGATTGTCGTTTTGAGTCATTTTGTTTATCCCGGGATTCCGGGATAAAATCTGTCTTCGTCCCGGGATCCCGGGATTTCCCGGGATTTTTATTTTATATGTATTTAAATTTTTTATACTTTTAAAAAGGAATTAATATAAAAATTATAAAGATTTCATCATTTATTTATTTAAACATATTCCATTAAGTAACTATGAGTGTGAAATAACTAGCTTAAAAGACAGTTGAGTGCAACAAGACAGCTATTTGTAAGAAAATCAACACTTGTAAAGAATAATATCCTTGTAAAGAATAAGCATGCTCGTAAAACACAAAAACAACTAAACATATGAAAATGCAAAACATAGCGCATTTAAAAGAACTAATTTGACTTATAATACGAACGTAGAAAACATAGACAATTCACACTCTTATCACTCAGCCGAGTTCTAAGTTTAGTTGTAAACAGTCCTGCAGCTGAAAAAGCTCATGATACAACATGTATGATCGTGTAAACAGGGTATTTTATACTATATATACTAATTATTATGTAAGTAATTAGCACCGGATATCCCGGGATGAACGAAAAAATCTCGGGATATATCCCACACATAAAATCAACCGGGATCCTGGGATTCCGGGAAACAATCCCTAGTTCAGTCCATAAGCCCTAATTACTAACATAATCTAACAAACCCTAATCACTTAACCTAGCTTAATCTAACCTAACTTACTTTAGCATATTACCAACTTGTTACGAATTCTGTTTGTATATATATATATATATATTATGTGTGTGGTGTGTGTGTGTGTGTGTGTGTGTGTGTGTATATATATATACAGAGAGAGAGAGAGAGCGGAGTCTATGACAATGCGATATACCGGTATGAGATTGTGTTGTCTGAATGTTGGCAAGCAAAAAGATATTAGACTATGTAGAATAAGTATTTTCATTACATTACACGCTATCATCACGCAATGAAACGATGTAATGTATGTCAGGATTATATAAAATAATATTACATTAAAAACATTAAACACGAGCATTATCTCTGAGGCAAAAACACATCCTCGTTTTAAATAAGCACTGTGCACGGAAAGGGATTTCCTACCCCTAATATTATATCACTATATCACTGCTGACTTTCGCAACCTATTTTCTTTTATGGTTTGTAATTATGAGCCGTTTTAATGTACTCATTTTTGGGGGATTATTTCATTATAATGAATTGCCTTTACAATTATGCATTATTATTACGACTAAATTTGTAGTTTATACGTTAAATTCTTACTAATTTATTATGTATTATATTATACAATTCTTAATGACAAACTGGCATTGCTCATGCTTAGCATTTATTAATATTTTAAACGTTCAGTCATGAAAACTTCGAAAACTGTTATTAGATATTTTGGTCCATGAATACTTCAGATCCTGTGCGAAGGGTGGGTTATATATATATTATATATATATATATATATATACACCAAAATCAGTGACACGGTCTCTGCGTGCCAAATACCCTTCGCTTTAAGCTCACCCACGCACGTGTTTACATCTTCGTAAGTATTAAGGCTTTATATATTCATAACATTTATCCTGTTGATGTTGATGATGATGATGATAATGCTGGTGATGATGAATCACAATTATATCGAAACGTTGGTGTATTATTTCATTTTCCTCGCGTGATAAAGTTATATAACAACCCTTAACTAGATAATTTAATGATAATATTCACTGGCGAAAGAATACCATACTGAATTATATACAGTCAGATAAGAACCATAGTGTGGTTTACAATACCAAAACGAAAAGAATTACAGGGAAATAATATCTATTAGACTTAACAACAGAAATAATACAGAACTTAATGCTAAATATAACCCTTAAAACGTAAGAAAAGTACAACATACGCCAATTTTACCACTCTCGAAATTTTGGTTTTGACTGAAAGTGATAAAACACTTTTATGAAAATGTCCTCATGACCTCAGAGCCATAATATGGAGAATAAAATGTCAATACTAAAAAAAAAGAGCTTCAATTCTATAAGTGAACTTTAAAATAAGTTGTATTGATTACATCCATTATTTATACTAGAGGTATGGGAATGCAAAATGTGACAAAAGTTTGGGAAGCCGAACAGTAATGTATCGGCAAAGGTCAGAGTAACGTTCTCAACGCCCTGTCCTATAATTTTCTCAGCATTTTCTCGGTATGCTTTAATAGCTCACTCATGGCTATTAATAGTATTTGGAAATACAAAAATATTTGGAATAAATGACCCTTTAATTTCATAAATATTTAACGTTCATCCCCCCACTTCCGGACATATTTAGCCTATATATTACAGTTTTTTGGCTATATATATATATATAATATATGAATAGAAACGACATAAGTATTAAGGAACGTTTCTGCACACGAGGAGGAGAATAACGAAATAATGAAAAATGAGGCGAACCGCCTGGGAATCGAACCCAGGGCCTTCCAATTGCCGGTCGGACGCTCTACCATTATGCTACGGACCTCACTCAATCACAAATCGAAATTCTCCCAAATAGGGCAGAAACCAATGCCCTCAAAGAGCACCCTCGCAAATCGTGAATATGCGCAAATAACTGCAATGACCGCGCAGTATATAAATACTTATGTCGTTTCTATTCATTTATATACTGCGCGGTCATTGCAGTTATTTGCATATATATATATATATATATATATATTATATATATATATATATATATATGAAAATGAAAATGAAAAGGCTTATTGGCAGACTATAGTCCATATGACATAATGTTATAATGTTTCAGACCAACAAAGACCCTAGGATCCACTCATGGCTGGTCTACCTAACTGCGTTCGTAATTGTGTAGTGTGCATGTCCTCCGTGGTGGCGGAGAGGACCTACAATTTTACGTGGGTTCCGAACCACAAGGCCTTAATTTTACTACCTTAAATTATACCTAGTATATCAACATATGCGTCTAAATGATTTTTAAACATGTTTATAGACGTGCTACCAATTACTTCTACCGGCAAACTATTCCAGCTATTTACTAGTCTATGCGTAAAAAAGTTTTTGGCAACTGCTGTCTCGAACCTTCTACTTGTCAACTTACACCCGTTATTTCTAGGCCTATTATAGTGAGAGATTTCGAAAAAGCTATCTCTATCTACGCTATCGAGCCCATTCATAATTTTAAAAACCTGGATTAGATCACCCCTTAGCCTACTAGTCTCGAGTGTAGTCAATTTTAACTCCTTAAGCCTATCCTCGTACGACTTCGACCAAAGCGACGGAATCATCTTAATTGCTCGTCTTTGAACTTTTTCGATTTTGTCCATACCTTTTCGCATATGTGGATTCCAAATTAGATCGCGTACTCCAAATGGGGTCTAACTAATGATTTATAAAGAGGAACAATAATATCGCGCGATTTGTACTCAAATTTCCGAGCTATAAAACCTAGCACTTTGTTCGCTTTATTGACCGCTGCTGTACTTTGTTTCGCCACTTTTAAATCACCAGTGACTATAACTCCTAAATCTTTTTCCTGCTCTACGCTTGCTAACTCCTTCTCTGACATAATATACGCAAAATTACCGTCATGCGAACCTATATGTAAAATTTTGCACTTTTCGACGTTAAATCTCATTTGCCATGTGACTGACCAATCAATGATTTTATTCAGATCTTCCTGGATTTTACCTCTATCTTCGTCATTAATCGCCCTATCACCCAACTTCGCGTCGTCCGCAAACTTTAAGACTGCACTGACTAGGCCGACATCTAAATCGTTAATATAGATAAGAAAAAGCAAGGGGCCCAATACAGAACCCTGAGGAACGCCACTCGCTACATTAGCCCAACACGACTCCGCTCCATCAACAACCACCCTCTGTTTCCTACCTCTAAACCACTCTTCTATCCAATTTATTACTACACCCCTGATTCCATGAGCCTTAGTTTTTTCAATGAGTCTTTTGTGCGGTACGGTGTCAAACGCTTTTTGAAAATCTAAATACACTACATCAACCGCCCGATGACTATCGTAAACTTCAACCGCGCTTTGAAAAAATTCTAAAAGATTAGTTAAGCAAGATTTGTTTCGCCTAAAACCGTGCTGCATATTTCTAACCAAGTTATGCAATTTCAAGTGTTCGACTATACGATCCCTAATTATTGATTCCAGTAGCTTACCTACAACATACATTAAACTGATTGGCCTATAATTCCAGCCGCACCTTTATCGCTTTCTTAAAGATAGGTGTTACATTTGCTAACTTGAAATTATCTGGTACACACCCCTCAGAAATAGACGCATTAAAAATCTTTGTTAGCGGCACAACAATGCTATCTTTTCATTATTTTAGTTGTATGGGATGTATGGAATCCGGCCCCGATGATTTACGCATTTTCATTTTATCAATATAGCGCATTACCTCCCTTTCACTAACCACAATATTATCCAAAGTATTACCATTATCAAAAGGTATTATGTCTATGACCGTAGGGATATTCGTTATATCTTCTATAGTAAAAATTGATGTAAAAAATTCTTTTAGCAAGGTAGCCATTTGCTTGTTTTCAGAAACTAGCTCTCCGTTAAAATTTTTCAACGGCCCCAAGACACTTTTTACTGGATTCCTTTTGTTGACGTATTGAAAGAATCGCTTGGGGTTGTCTTTGCGTCACGAGCTATGGAGATTTCAATGCGCTTGGACTTTTTATTACACTTTTCGCTTCACGCCTTAGAGATGTGTAGTTGTTTCGTAACCACACATTGTCTTTATCACACTTATGTATCCTATAAGCCCTATCTCTACTCTTTATAATATCTCCTACTCTAGAAGTAATCCACAAGGGCTTGTTGTTTACTTTCGCACGCTTAATCTTGGACGGTACACATTCTTCATTTATAATTCTAAATACTGTTTCAAACGATTCCCACATTACTTTTGCGTTGGAGATCCCCATTACATTTTCCCAATTGATGTGTGACAATTCATTTCGAAATTTACAGAAGTCTGCGTGCTAGAAGTTAGGAATTTTAGTCGAATTAGCTGGTTTCGAGTGACTTACTGAGAGGACAAACTCTACCATATTGTGATCGCTATTGCTTAACGGTTCTATTACTTGAAGATCCGTGATTAGCCTATCATCCGTAGTTATTACTAACTCTAAAATACTGTCCAACCTCGTAGGTTCCCCAACGTTTTGAATAAGAAAGCTATCCTCGAGAAAATTAACTAAACGATTACCTTTCGCGTCACCCTGCATTGTATCGTAATTCACGTTGGCGCAATTAAAGTCACCCATAACTAAGGCCTGCTCACTACCTATTATTCTCTTTAGTTCACGATATAACGCTTCGTCCGTATCAGCTGTTTGATTAGGGGGCTTATATAACTTATAACCGCAACAAGTTTGAAATTGTTCAATTTAAGTTCTGCTATAGTCGAATTACAGTCGAATAGTCGAATATATTATTAATACAATGACAGTTCACATACTAAGGATAAAAATACACAATTGATTAGAAATAATACAGTAATGTCAAAGTTAAGTGGAGCTACAGACAGACGTTTTCGTACCGAGAATTCCATAGCTTAGAGGATAAACGGCAGGACTCATGGATAGCTTGGATAATCGGGTTGGTTGATTTTTTAATTCTTTGCATCAGACTGTATTGAACACGTCTTGTTACCTCCGGGAAGCTCGGGACATTGCGGGTAGCAAACATCTGCGAAGCTGAGCATCTCTGTGGTAATTTATGTAAGAGTCGAAAAGACCTGTTGTACAGCAAATTTAGGGTTCTACCAGAGCCTTTTTTATAATTCACCCACAGTTGCTGTCCATATAATATTACTGCAGAAAGTACGAAATAGAGTGTCTTTAGCTTCACTTGTACAGAACCGAAAGTTCCTTATAGTCACATTCGCTTTAGCACAAAGGCTTCGAGATTGTTTTCTTATATCTGAGTCATCACTCAAGGAGCTGGTAATAGTTTGACCCAATATTTAAACTCTTGTACTTCCTCAATTACTTCACCTTTCATTTTAAACTTAATGTCAGCTGGCTGATTATAGCTTTTAGGATGAAAGTGCATAACCTTAGTTTTTGTAACATTAAAAAGAATATCATGTTTCTGCGATTGACTGCGAATACACTTCGCAGACTTTTAGTAGCCGATCCAGACCTTTAACAGAGGGACTTATTAACACCATCTTCTTCTTCCGCAGCCTTATTAGCCCTTATTAACACCATATCATCGGCATAAACTAAATTATTTATCTTTGTGTTATCTATACAACATCCCACTGTTGCCTCATTAAGTGAAGCAATTAATCCGTCAATATACACATTAAACAGCACAGGGAAGGATATACAGTGCACACACACACACACACACACACACACACACACACACATATATATATATATATATATATATATATATATATAATGTAAAGAACGAGCGGAATCAAATGCCCTGAGGGGGCACCTTCGCATGCCGTACATATATACATTTTAACATTAATTATACTGTGTGTTGTTTACATTAATATATATATATATATATATATATATATATATATATATAATGTGCTTAAAATGATGTAACTGCTCAGCTGCAACCTCTGATTGAAATATTTGCGTCTCTGGCTGTTTGAATTCTTTACATGTTAAAGCACAGGATTTATATCTACGAAACAAAAAATGCAACTCAATTGAACTCATTGAAAATAAAGTATTAATAATTCTTTTGCACCCTCCCCCCTCCACACACACACATACACAAAGAGACCTCACTTCATCTTTCATGGCTTAGTTTCTCTTTTCAACGACCTGATGAGGGGACCAGATTTTAAGTTTTGAATGGTATTTACTTTAGCTTTTTAACCCTTTTATGTATTTTAACATACTTCAAAACACGGTTTTCTTTTGTATTTTAATTTTCTGACATAATATTGGAAAAACTGGTTTCAAATACATTGCAAATTGGTATTACAGTTTGGTATGGATATCATTTAAAAGATACATCTCGAGTTACTAGCGTCCGCAGCTCAGTGGGTAACCGTTTCACTATAGCGTAAACGAAGTGAAGACACCTGGGGGGCGGAGGTTCTAACCCCGATAATGCCGGTGATAATAATACAGGAGTTACAACAATAGGTCGCATTAATTGGTCCGAGACCCCATGCCAGTTTCGGGGCCTCCTCAATAGTTATTATTATTATCATAACCACATTTCGAATGGGGGGGGGGGGTAGGAATGCGACGCAGAAACCTAAATGAAAATAAAAGTCCGAAGCTCATCCGTACAGTAAATCGAAAACCAGCGTTTATTTCAAGGTAACCAATTGAAAACCAAGTTTCGTACAGTACTTTCGATAAACCGTAATGATGAACTGTAAAGAGGGTCATTGATAACGTGGTGTTAATTAAGAGCCCTAAAATTTATTTCCGTGCTATTATTTGCCCAGACACACTAAGGCATTTAGTTAAATGACTAGTTATCTCTAAAGTAGAAAAGAAATTAGTAGATGCCGTAAAGTGTAAACTCGTATTAGTAAAAATAAAAGGTGACATTAATAGTTATTTACTTATAATACAGTGCGTTCGAAAAGTCTCTCCGCAGTGCTATGTTAAACGCATAGGAAATTGAAAAACTACAATGTTTTCATTGAACCATGATTTAGTGATTTTATTACATAACCTTTTGATTTTACACCATGTGTTGAAAGTGTTTTCCACCATTTTGCAGGCACAGAGCAACTCGTTTACACTTGTTGTCAAACACTTTTTTTAAAGTGTTCGTTGACTGCGGAGAGACTTTTCGAACGCACCGTATAAAAGACAATTAAAAAAAATGCCAAATGTGACATTAAAGCAAGCGTGACATTTAACCAAATACTGACATTTGGAACAAACATTAGAATTCTTTTTGTTTTTTCATGAATTTATGTTGATAAATGATGATGATATATATATTATATATATATATATATATATATATATAGAGAGAGAGAGAGAGAGAGAGAGATACAAGTGCCCGTTTCAATAGTGAGATATGACCTCAAAAGAAATCTTTTTAAATATTTTGAGGGAAGTCAAATACGATTGAAAGAGATGAAAGTATACTGGAAAATTTTGAATGTCGCGGTCGGAGATATTCCGAACGAAGCGAGTAGCTCAAAGCTTTTACTTAGAATAGCTAAAATTACCTGGAATGAGGATAAAAAAAAGTCTATCGAATATTCAGTATATAATATTTAAGTGAAAGGCAGCTCTAAAAATATACGTAGTTTGGCGCTGTTCCAATTCAGAGAATGGGCTTTGTCTCGCATATCAACAAAGAACATATTATTGATATTACCGCGCTTTCATGCGATGTTTACATTCGCTAATTCTAACATTCAGATCTGTATTCCAGTTTCATAGGCAGTATAAAATCTCTTCTCACAACCATGTCAAGTAACAGAATCTCTGCCTCGAACAGACATTTTGGACCTGTTTAAAGCATTCTCGCTTAATTATTCGTTAATTAATTAAGGTATTTAAATTTATTTCAGTGTTCGAGTTTCTGAAATCATTACAATTACATACATACATTTACCAAATCTCGTTTCCCAATGGATTGGGGTGAGAAGGCAAAAATAGCTCGGATGCGAAAGCCAAAATGTTGTGAAGGATTGAAACGGAAGAAACTAAAGCACATACATCCGTTCACTCACGCTTCCTGGTGGACCAGCGCCCCCAACATGGCTAAATTCCTCACTTTTATTTATTCCACAAAGAAATAACTACAAGAAGCCAGAAACTAATTCCTCTGATATTTAATATTATTCATGAAATAACCTGCACCGTCATTGGGAAATTCTCTTTAGCAACACGGATCGAGGGAAAATATTTACAATAGACAATTTATTTATCAAACGTTCGTTGGAACTCTTCAGCGTCTGATATATATATATAATATATATATATATATATATATATATATTATATATATATATATATATACCTTTCATTTCAACCTTTCAAATGTTCCGTGAGATGATTCCTCATTTCACGAAGTTCAAGCTTGTCGCCCCTCCTCTCGAGTTGGCCTGGTGAAGCAGTGGGTTGGTTTCTTGTACTCTCTACCTCACACAGCCAGGTACGCCCGGCTCATCGGGGATTGTTCTGAGCCAGGCGTCTAATCTTCTTTTGAGGATGTCTACCGCAACACCACTCGTGTTCCTTAGGTCTTTGGGCAACTGATTAAACAGTTTTGGTCCTCTCACAACAAAACTATTTTCTTTCAGGGTTAAGGATGTTCCCTGTCTAGCCTTTAATTTGGGAACACTACACATTCTTCCTTTTCTACTTTCCACTGTTGTTTGGGGAGTTACAGGGTTCAGAGTAAGATTAGGGACTAGTTTCTCCATTATTTTCCAAGTGTAAATAATGGTGTATCTCTCTCTTCTCCTTTCCAGTGAATATAGGTTTAATTCGCGTAACCTTTCCCAGTAATTTAGTTCTTTGCACCCTTTGATCTTGGCTGTGAAGCTTCTCTGAATCCCTTCTAGTTCTCTAATGTCTTCTTCTTTATATGGGAATGTTAGGACCGAGCACTATTCCAATTTGGGTATGATCAATGTTTTCAGTAGAGGAATCATTATATTCCTATCCCTTCGTTTAAAGGTTCTCAGTATCTGCCCAGTTATCTCTTTGCTCTGTTTACTGCTATCTTATTTTGTGTTTCAAATTTCGCATCATCAGTCATTACAACCTTAAATCTTTTGCTTTAGAATTTCTCTGAATTTCCTGTCCATTTGGGGTCCATTTTGGGGTCTTCTCTTTTTCCGGACCGTAACAGCTGAAATTTCTCAGTGTTAAACTTCATATTGTTGTCTTCCGTCCACTTGTAGGTTCTGTTCATGTCGGTTTGTAGAGATCCTATATCTTCTGGGTTTCTTATTTTTCTACTGATCTTTGTGTCATCGGCAAAGGATGTTAATGCGCTGTCTCTGGTAACGTCCTCATCTATGTCAGTTAGCATGATTATGAAGATTAGTGGAGCTAACACTGTTCCTTGTGGTACTGAGCTGAGGACCTCTGATTCTGATGATATTCTTTGTAATGTAACGACCTGCCGCCGCTCACTAAGGAAATTATATATTCATTTCCCTACTTTTCCTCTTATTCCCATATACTTCAGTTTATGTGTTATGATTCCGTGGTCACACTTATCGAACGCTTTGGCAAGTCTGTGTATATTACATCATAGTTTTCATTACTTTCCAGTGCATCAATAATGTTGTTGTAGTGTTCCATTAGTTGTGATAGGCATGATCTGCCTGACCGAAACCCATGTTGGTTATCATTTAATTTTTTCCGAGTTTCCAAAAAGTCAGATTTTCTGTCTAACTATTCTTTCAAATATTTTAGTGAGATGAGATGTAAGCAGCAGTGGCCTATAGTTTTTGGCTTCGGATCGATCTCCTCCTTTATATATTGGGACTATGTTCACACTCTTCAGGATGCCTTATTTCTCCCGTGTCTAGTGATCGTCTCCATATTCAATATTGGGGCTCAGCGATTGCATTCTTGCAGTTTTTGATCAGTGTGGCATTCCATTTGTCCAGTCCTGCCGCTGAGTGTGCTTTCAGTTTCCCCATAGCTTGTGTAATATCATCTGTCGTAAAGTCGAAGTCCGTTATACTTTCCCCTTGTAGTTCTTCTTCAAAGAAGGCGTTTCTATCGCATATCAATTTGTCAGTTTTGGGGATACTGAAAGATGATTCGTACTGAGCTCTTAATATTTCAGATATTTCTGTTGGATCATCAGATAAAGCACTGTCTTCATTTTTCAAAAGTCCGATAGTCGTATGGTTTTTCGACTTCCTTTTTGCAACATTATAAAAAAAGTACTTCGAGTTAACCTTTATCGCTTCTATAGCGTCGTCTTCTTTTTCTATGCTTCTCAGTTAGTTCCTGTCTGACGAAATCGATACTCTGCAGTTTATCATTTAATATTTTTCTGATGTTGTTATCTTTACAGTTTCTTAATTTTGCAGTCACTCTTTTTCTCTTTCGGAACAATGACCTCTTTGTCTCTCGAACCTGCTTCTCTTTCCTCTTTGTTGTATTTTTGGGACATGTCTTTCCACAATTTCCAGCGTCTTTTCCTCTAAAGTCATTAGCATCTCTTCCGTTGTCTTGGCCTCGAAGATGGTTTTTCCAATCTATTACTTCTATGCTGGATGCAACACTTTCCCAGTTTATAGCATTGGAGTGAAAATTAAAAATTTCGAATTTGCTTCTTTCTGTTGTTCGTGTTCATTTCTTTCCTGTTGCTTTTATATTGGTTGTTATTTCAATAATGTTGTGATCCGATATTATAGTTGGGGATATTTCTACATTATCAATTAGGTTGCTGTTGTTTTTGAATACCAAGTCTAGGCAGTTGTTTTTTCTTGTGTTTTCTGTTATTTCTTGCGTTAACATAATTCATCAGCCAGAGCTAGTAGTATTTTTACCTGCTCCTGGTCTTCCCGTGTGCCCCCCCCCTTGTCCTGGTGTATACATATATTTTTTCCTATCCTTTTATACTTCATGAATGGAAAATTAAAATCACCACCGAGAAAAATATTTGGGTTTGGAGAGAGTGTAGATCTTTTACCCAGTTTCTTACCTCTGTAATGAAATCTGGGAATTTTGAGGTTGGCGTATTCGGTGTTCTGTACATTACAATTAGTACCATATTTAATTTTTCAACTTTTGCTGTTACACATTCTACGTAGCTGTTTGAGGTACTCATTTCTGCCATATGCCTTTCGCGTGTGTAAATAGCACATCTTCCTTTACGTCTCACTGTTCTGTCGGCTCGGAGGATGTTTTCACACAATTTTCACAGTTCATCTGGCAGTCCTTTAGATGGGTTTCCGTGAGACATGCAAAATCTGATCCAGTTTCTTGCACGAGTTCTTTCAGGTATAAAATTTTGTCCGGGGAATGGTTTGATTTAAGGCCCTGAATGTTGGCTAGGATTATTTTTATTTTCCCCTCTTCCTTTTTACATACTTGTTTTCCGATTCATTATTTTCCAATGGTAGTGCCAGTTTCGTTGCCTTGTGATCTCCGAGAATTTTCCTCTCTTTATCTGTTTCGATCGCCGTTGTCCCGATATCGCACGTAATGTCTTTCTGTATGCCTTCTGTTAGGTCTCGGATCCCTGTATTTGTCAGTTGGCTTTGTTTTGTTGGATGGTATGCAATAGTTGAATTGTGTGGGCTACATCTAATAAATGGTAGCCCTCTTTGTTGCTGGTTTCGTCTGCTCACCTTTTGGTTCGTTTGAGGGTGGTGGTTGGTAACGGCATTTTTGTCCGTATTTGCACCTCCCATATAGGTGTTGCAGACAGTAAGATGTGGATATATCATTCAAAAGTTCATCCTTTGTTCAAAACAATTTATTTTGAAATAAAAGAAAACTCATTAACGTAAATATATTAATATTCAGACTCCTACTGGGAATCATGTTTAGAACAGAGGGAATTCCACTAAAATTTTTTTCCTCACCTTCAGGTCACTTCCACGTGTACATGTTAATTTCCCACTGACTTCGTTGTTTGTCCATCAAGTATCTCTCGGTGGAAAGGTAAATACTTTGTTCAAGAGAGTACTTCAAACATTAAATATTCTTGTATCTCGCTTATATTCCCAATATGCTCTTAGGTTTTAAAGAGCCCATATGCGAAAATTATGATTGTTAGCCTTCTCAGGCGCTTAAAATATCGTCTCATCGATGAATTAGATGCTATCCAAAAGACATGGCTTTCGCTCAAATGATAAATCAACGACTTGCACATTTTAATCCTTGGTCTTGATCCATATCACGAAATGCATGAACACTCTGGAATTTTGTATGGTCTCATTTAATGTCCTATTTGAGCATTCGCTGAATGGTACAGTAACTTACATCCAATTCTAAATCTCGACGTCTGATAGATTAAATGTGGCAATAAGAAAACATTTCCTCTAGCTGTAGCGAGTACCTCACTATTAATGAATTAACAGAAAACACCTTTCGAGCCCTCAATTGCTTCCAAAACACTTATCACGCCCTTCTCAGTTCGATGGCACTAAGGGTAGGTTAGGTTAAATTAGGTTTGATTAAACAGCTTTTTCCATATATGGGATTTAAAAAAAACCGGTACCTCGACTATCGGAGATGCGCACGTGTGTGTGTGTGTGTGTGTGTGTGTTTTAGCGAGCTCATGAGGAGCTTAAGCTTTTAAACTCATTTTGTTTGTTTACGTTTTTAACTTCTTCCGGAATTCCCATTATTTTAATATAACCAGAAAAAATGATGAACAAGTACAGAAGTAATTATACGCACTCACCTTAACATATGCTGTATATGGTGATGCGATGTGTTTTTAAGTTTAGCCCCCCCCCCCCCCCCCCCCAATTTGAAAATGTTGCTCAAAGTAATTTCATTTAAAATCCAAACTAAAAGTGATCAAACAATGATAAAAACCAAAACTTTTGCCGTACTTTAGGATCATATTAACTCTTACTGTTGAATATTAAGTAATTTATTATAACTAACTTTTAATAGGCAGACTAAGTAGAATTACCAGTCAAAAGTTATTTTGTTGGTAATGCAAAAATGTGGCATTTATTACCTAGTCTGAAAAATGCGTTAAAAATTCAAAATTATTAAAATAAAAAATAATTAATTAGCGGCAGCTTTTAAACTGCCACTGATACTAGAATTTTCATCAACATGTGGGAAATTCTTTCATCGAACAAGTGCCTTCAAGTAGTGACAGTATTTTCATCAAACTTCGATGCTTGATGAAATAGTTTTTCACGAAGTAATTCTTGAAAATAATTTAATCGAAGTGGGTGGCACCATCTATTGGAGGAAATGTCAACTAAATACCATTTCAGTTGATTTTTATAAACTGAGTGTAATTACATACTGTACATTGTGTACAAGTCAATTTTATGTTAATCAGGAGCAACATACTAAGAGTAACTTAAGTTCTAAGATTAAATACATTATAAATAAATTTACCTTACCTCGGTGAGATTCGAACCAATGTCACTGAAGATTCGAATATTGCGAGCGCCACGTTCTAAGGTTTATTATTATGCACGCAAAAAAGATTTGCTAATTTATTGCAGGATGCATTTTCAGACGAGTCCATGATTTTTTTTTTAGGCACTCCTTTTTGTTTTAAGCACAAATTTTGCACAAAATTAGCGCTCATCTTACCTTTTTGAACAGAAGTTATTAAGCCATCAAGAACTTAACAGTTACTTCAAGCTCACAAACCAATTACATTTTGAATGCAACTTCACAAATTTGGTCTCACTGGCTTTGGATGTTAAGCTCTAAACTTAATGGCTGTGGTGTTTTTTGTAAATTTATGGACGCGCTTTTCCTCGATTTCACAAGAGTATAAAATTTTGTACAAGCGTGGTCTGACTAGATGCACAAATCCTTAAACTATTAAAAAAAAACCTACAATTCCTTCCATTTCCTGTTTAAATATAAAAAAATAAATGACCCACAATGTTTCAACCAACAAAACAAAGGGGGGTAATAGGAGAGGGGGGGAGGTAATGGGGAGGGGGTAAAGGGGGGGTTATGCAGCAAGGGAGTGGGGTTAGCCCCCAAGTTCATAAAGGGGTGAGGGGGTTTTGGGGGAGAGGGAGAATGATCTCCCCCAAAGGGGGAGTAACCCTAACGTGCCCTCGCCGTAGGTGAGTTTGCGAAGCACAAGCCCCGCCCGTAGGCAGGGAAACGAAGGCTCTGCTTGTTATTTATTATTTATTAAATAACATAAATTGTAAAGTAGTTCCGTTGGGTTGGGCGAAACTTAGAACTCTCAACGAACAAACTCCCGCCAATGTTTACGCGGACGCCTTACTCAGATGTCACGCGGACGCCTTACTCAGCTGAACAGCATTTTGTCCACATAAACTTTGCTGTAAACGTTTTGTAGTGAACGAATTTATTCAATGTTTATACCAAATTATTTGCGACGACGTCCTCTATCTTTTGGTGTGAAGTGCGTGTGGTGTAGTTTCTTCTGAAAAAAGTTATAGCCTTCAGAAAAGCCCCCGCGAAGTACTAGTCGGGGCTAGAGAAGTTTTGTCCACGCACTACCTTGCGTGAACGATAATATAATATATAGTAAAATTTCGAAATGAATATCATGAGAAAAAAATAGGTCAATATGTGTTATGATGAAAATTAGGTAGGCTACGTGACCATGAACAATGAACATGTAAAACTTGTGCCAAACTGCACATGCGCCATTATCTATTAGATCACGCCAGGCTTTCCAACCAGTGGATTTTTATTTTTTTTTAACGCTAGAGCACTAATGGCGCTTCTGGATTCTAGTAATGTTAGATCGCGCTTATATTTTCCTCCAATCACGCACTTGTGAACACCTGGCACCAAAAATGACCACTAAAATTCAGTCTCATAAATTGAATAGTAATTTTAATTTTATACTGACCATAATATGAAATACATTCATTTAATAACTTCAAAATAGAAAACAGTTGGATTATTTAAAATCTTTAATATGATGCATTTGAAAGGCCTTTCTAAGTTCTACGTTAATGTATGTTAAACGAATGAAAGACATTCTGACTGGAGGTGCCATGAAAACTGGAAAGCCACGATTCTGGATGGGTTATAAAATCGAGAGAGAGAGAGAGAGAGAGAGAGAGAGAGAGAGAGAGAGACGCAAAGCGAACGAGCGAGCGAGCGAGAGAGAGGATTCAGACAATCTTGAAATTCATGTTGACGTATTCAGATTTCATCTTCTGATTAATTTTGTTCTGACGAAGGCTGTGGTGAAGTGGGCCTGGATGAGTATGAAAACCGCTCAATAAATAAAGTAAAATTTTTCCCAAGCGTAAAGTTTATTTTTAACCTGTGAACATAAGATTAAAATTAAAACATTTTAGTGTTTAATATAAATGCAAAAAACTTCACTTTTCTACGTGAAGGTCAAAATATGAAAATAAAAACCCACTTTAATAGACAGAGTTTATTTCCACAACAGTTTCGATGCCCACTGGCATCCTCTTCGGGTGGCTACAGAAATACGAATAACCAAAAACAAGAGGGAAAACAGTCCAGGGACCATTAAGAAATTGCACCTAGGTTAGATCCCGTTTACCCGACACCGGAAGGGCATTTTTTTTTTTTTTTTTAAAGGGACCCGTTTATAAGTACATTCGCACAAATTTAAAACTATCTTCTTGTTCAATACATACAGATTCTATTATTTTATTTTTTTACATAATTATTACATTTATTATTACATTTATTACATTTAATATTGCATTATTATTTATTACAGAAATTGTAAATTATTATTACATTAGTAATTACATTGTTGTTTATTATACAGAAATTATAAACCGAAAAAACGAATGAAAAGGCGAGGAGGAAACAATCCAGAGACCATTAAGAAATTCGCTTGTCCTTCAGCACTAATTTAGACATACTTTCGATACACTCGTGACATGTCAGAGCATCTCTGATCATGATGTAAGATTTGAATTCGATTCGAAATCAGCTCCATTTTCTTTGTATTTACTTTCTCATTTATTTTCTTTTTTATTTTCCAAAAATTTGTATTTAGTTTATATAACTGTGGAGTTACTACCATTTAAATGACAGGACTCGATTCTTGGCAAGCTATGACTTTCGTATGATACTCCAGTTTCAAAACTTAAATAATGAAAATAAAAACCCACTCTAATAGACAGCGTTTATTTCCACAACAGTTTCGATGGCCACTGGCACCCGAAGAGGATGCCAGTGGGCATCGAAACTGTTGTGGAAATAAACTCTGTCTATTAGAGTGGGTTTTATTATCATATTTTGACCTTCACGTAGAAAGTGAAGGTTTTTGCATTAAATAATGAAACTGGAGTATGATTACATTGGTCAACAAAGATAATAAAGTAGGTAATTTACCTAATTCGATGATTTAAAAAATACTACTAAAAAAATTCTAGCACGTCTAGAATTTTAGTTATGACGTCATCATATGTATTATATGTTATAGTATTGTTACGGTTACTAACTACATAAAACATCTCGTATGTAGGTATGTGTTTCTATGAAAATAAATTATACAGGCCTGCGAATGAGAACTTTGTAAGAGTTGTTTTCTTACTAATAACTGATTTTATATAATTCAACTACGCTCATTTGAAATAAGGTATCCATTTTCTTCTACCACGTAAGGATTTTCTGCAAACTGGAAGGGAAAAAACAACAAATAAATATTATTTATTTCAATTTACATTAGGTACCTATTTCGCTTTGTTATACTAATTACAAATGCAAACAACTTTAAAAAGAAAGAAGACTATTAACGTCAATTACATATTCATCTTTATTCGTCCTCAGTTTTCTCGTGAGATCTATCTATGCCTTTTAGTCTCGAATGTACGCGCTGTTCCTTTCCTTTTATGTAATAATTCAGGAGTATCCCGTTTCAACATCCGGCAGTAATCCCTGATATCCCTTCTCCATTTCTTTGATGTCTTGGTGAAACCACGCATTTATAGGCAGTAGTTTTTAATCAAAATTTAATGAAAATTACTTACATATGTAATATGAAATATGACATTTTGTGAAAAATCTGTACGTGATGGCGAAAAATGAATATTATTTTCGGAATCAGCGTGCAAAAATTACTATACAAGTGATAAATATTTCGGACACCAAAACCATCGCAGGCCTGTGTTATTTAATGAATAAAACAAAGTTTTTAAGCAGTGTTATAGATTTTTAGGGAATAATTTTCAGGGAATTAAATATATTTGTGTAATATCCGGTGTATTAACATATGTATACATAGTGTAACAGTGCGTATCTATTCTTATGCCATACGTAATTGTGGTGTCCAGTGATCACTTCTTCAAATTTGTTTTTCTTCTTCTCAGGTTTGATATGGATGGGAACAAGATCCGTGACTGTGTGAATGATGTGAACAGTTTTTTGTCATGTGTAAGGCAAATTCACCACAAAACCACAACAAAAGTCTATTCTTGCTGAAGTAAAAACTGCTTACTATTTTTACTTTGGATATAAATTTGGAGATCAGGATAAAAGTTGGACCCCGCATATACGGGGCTCCAATAAACCTTAGCTCCCCCGCCCATGGCCTAAACCATTAGAGGTATAGTAAAACTAAACATACCTTACAAAAGAGAATTTAATCCTGCATTTAATGAGAAACAATTAAAACTTGGTGTTCCCGCCATTGGCTTCTAAAAAAGCCTGAATTCGCTTTGGGTAGCTTGCCAAGAGTGACGTGAATAGATCTTGATCGTTACGCAAATTTGCTAAAACAGTTTCAATGTGTTGCGTCATTGTATCCTTCGAAAATCGATTTGCTGCAGGTTCTTGAAACAAGAGACATTCAACCTTGTTCTTTATAACTGATCCAATGTGTTCACAGACGTTCAGGTGAGGAGAATTTCCTGGCCATTCTTCATTTCCAAAGAAATCGATCTCATGGTTCCGCAACAACTGTTGAGTGGCTAATGCCTTAAAGCAGGGGGCCTTATCGTGCAGAAGTGTGACCTGATCGACATCCTTAACATTGTTTGGGTTTCTTAGAAAAGGAATGACATGCTGGGATAGAATAATATCACGAAAATACTGTCCATCCCAACTCTGACCATTTGGCTTCAGCACCCACATGAGCTTCTTTGCAGTGAACAAAACAAACACACCAACACAGTCTGGACTTTTTAATAATTCGCGATAATGTTCATTGTCATCGATTTCATCTGGTGTTGTGGCCCACACTCGATCATTTTGGTAGTTAGGCCGACGTGTTACGTAAACAAAAAATTCATCGGAGACAGCTAAATGCATGAAATCATCCACATCCCATTCTTCAAGATAATGGGCAAACCACATTCTGTCATCGATGTTAAGTTGAGTTTTTCTTGGCTTTGGAAGTTCATGCCAAGGCTTTAAACCTTGCCTATGACGGTACAGTCGAATGATCTCACCACTAACGATCTTTCCTCTCAACACTTCGATCTCTCTAGAAAGTTTAGCACAGCTGTTTTTCCGCTTACGCGTACCGCTTTCAATGATGTCCTTTGTTTCCTGAGAGAGTGGCAAATTTGGGAGCCCAGATTTGGTTGTATCCATTTCACATTCATCCAAAGTTTCGTTCCAATTTCTTTTGACGAAGTCCTCACTTCTTCGCAACTTTTTGGCAACCCATGAACGTGTTATAAAGGTGGCTCCAGCATCACGAGCTTCCCGAAATGTTATTGCTCGTATCCGATCTATCACACGTTGCCTCTCCGAATCACCAATTAATTGAGAAGCCATTATATTATCATTTTATCAGCTAGAGTAATTTTAATACCTGCAATAAATAAAGAATTTTATATATTTTTATAATCACTAAAAACTATTTCGATATAAGTAAACATGTAAGCTGCAAATAGGGGGGCTAAGGTTTTTTGGAACCCCTTATGTTGTGTGTCATGTGCGACAAACCTAGGTCAATGGCTAAACGGTACGACATTCCATGCCCTTTGCGATTCCCATGGTGCGGAGGGAACAAAAAGACCACACAAGTGATTGCTATTTCTGCCTGACCAAAAAAGCGGGTTCTCAGGTAAAAGTAAACACCTTATTCAATATCCTGACGTTGCTTCTGCCATCAAGCCTGTTACGTATGGTGACAGACTACCGGTTCCAACTCCGCCAGCAAACTGGGAGGAACAAGATGATGAGGACATGACATCAGCTGGCGAAGATCCAGAGTGGCAGAAGATAGCACTTCCCATCTCAAGGCAGGAGACGATAAGACGACACATCTCATTAATCAAAGGAAGTTCAATGACTTGGTGCGCGATTTAAACCTGTCAAAACAAAAGGCTGAGCTTCTTGGGTCGATGCTGCAGCAATGGAACCTTTTAGCTGAAAGAACAAGAGTTTCTCTGTTCAGAAGCCACAACAAATTACTTTCCACGTTCTCCGAGATGAAAGATTCCATATGTGTTTGTACAAATAAATGGTCTTATGTAGGACTAAGGTTTTGAGCATGATCCTAGTGAATGGCGTCTATTCACTGATTCGTCAAAAGTCAGCTTCAAAGCAGTCTTGCTGCATAATGGGAACAAAAAACTTTCTATCTCCTTAGCTCACGCTGTCGGCATGGAAGACTCTTTCGACAGTATGGCATGTTTCTCAACGCTATTAAGTACAATGAACATCGATGGAATATTTATGGTGATTTGAAAGTCTACAGATCTACAGAAGCTAAGGCTAACAAAGACCCTAAGATCCACTCTAAGGCTAGCCCGAGAGAAAGGAGAGAGTAGGGGGTTAAGAGAAGAGAGGAGAATAAGGGGTTAAGTAAGGAGCAACACCTATCATTCGTGGGTTAACATTCATTCAGAAAAAGAGGGAAAAAGTCTCACCATCATCATCCGCCGGCCACTGCCGACAAGTCAGAAAAATAGTCGGAGAATATAGGAGAGGGGTGAAAGATGAAAAGAAGTAAAATAAGAACGCTTACAAACCATGCAAACACAGTCTTAACTCACTGTCATACCATGCAAACTACAAACATGCAAGAAAAGAGTTAGAGACATGCAAAGTAAGGAGGATAAGAAAAAAAAAAAAGTAGGTAAAGTTAAACAAAAAGTGGGTTAGTTTACGCTATGAGCTACATCTACATTCGTGTTAGTCTAATTTTTTTTTTTTTTTTTTTATTGCTGGCATCACGCTGGCATGTCACAAGCTGGCATTCATCGTCAACAGACTCATCCTCGAGCACCACCACCAGAGCTCCTGTTGTTAACTTTCTTTTTTAATTTTAAACAACGTTAATATTTTTAAAATGTCTGTCAAGACATCGTCAAGACATCGTATTCGCGCACTATTTCGTTATAAAATTCTAACAAATTTGTTAAACAAGACCTATGGCGTCGAAACCCGTGCTGACTACTATTAATCAAACCCCTACTTTCTAAGTGATCGATAATACGATCCCTAACTACGGATTCCAAAAGTTTACCGACAATTGACGTTAAGCTAATGGGCCTATAATTGCTAGCTACCGTCGCCTTTTTTAACCTAACCTATCTAACCTAACCTACCTAACCTAACCCTAATATTAGGTTAGGTTAGGTTAGGTAGGTTCTCTAGCAATTTGGACACTGGAATGCATTTTTCTAGTAGTATTTGATGTGCAATGTTAAAATCTGGCCTTCATTTTATGGGGAAATGAACCAAAATATGTTAAAACTTTGAAGTCTCATAACTTTTGATTGGTTAATTTCCACATAAAATGATGGCCAGATTTGAACAAAGCACATCATACACTACTAGGAAAATGTATTTTGGCATCAAAATTGGGTGGAGGCTGTAATATCCATATTTACCCTTATCTTTTGGAATTATCCTACGAAGACGTTGAGTAATTTTTTATATCAGAGGTATACATGGAAACTTACATACTTAGTAAGAACGTACATACACAATACACTATAATATGTCTATAAATGATGACATCCTCACATGGAAATATGACGTGATGGAAATTTTCATTATTTTTTTTGTAAATCAGTTCATAAAAATTAGCCTAAATCAGATTTCTTCTTTCAGACACAGAATCTTTTTAAAAAACTGTTGACCAATGAATTACAATTAATAGATAAGGGTTTTTAAAAGATAACCTATCTTATTTTGGAACAAGTGTAGTTTACGTCCCCCTGACGCAAAAGGGAACACAAAGTACACTAGGTCTAAGTTGGGGAACGTAAACTGCACTATGATCTTTAGGAGACATTTTTTAAATGAATCCATCAAATAAAACGTTTTATATGATTAGGTATACGCGGACAAAGTTGGGGAACGCAAACTACAATAGGATAATGTAAGGGAACGTAAACTATACTACGATAATGTAAGGGAACGTAAATTAAACTAGGCACCACAGGGGGACGTAAACTACACTTTCTCCCTTATTTTTACCGAAGCATTTCATAGTAATGAATTAATGGTACTTTTGCATTATCCTCCCAACACTAATTTTTTTTTTAACGGCTAACGCCTGCGGCGGGCTGTTTTTACCGTAACCTAACCTAACCTAACCAAACCTAACCTAACCTAATACCAACACTAATTTTTTTTATAATGGAAGGAAAATAAAGTACCATAACCAAAACCAAACCAACATTATATAAAAAAATTAGTGTTGGGAGGATAATGCAAAAGAACCGAATTAATTTCCCAAAAGGGTATAAAAGTGTAACTTTTGATTGGTGATTCTAATAATGTGGCCAAGGTATCTACATTATCAAAACCTCTATAAAATATTCAAATATAATTTAATTAAATAATACATAAAACAGCTTTTGGAAATATCTCCGAACTATACAAACTCGATTTGACAATTTTACATTAGTTCCTTACCAGCAATATTCAGAGACGTCAACCTTCAAGTATGAAAATCTGTGAGATTTCTCATTCTCCTCCGATTTTATTATTATTATTATAATTATTATTATTATTATTATTATAATTATTATTATTATTATAATTATTATTATTATAATTATTATTATTATTATTATTAGACTTAAAATCCGTGAGTCTCACGGAAAATCCGTGAGAGTTGACATGTCTGAATAATATTACTCTAATATGTATATTTACTTTATGTGTTACTGACCCTGCGGTCAACCCTTCTGCAGCATCGCGCCTCATTTGCGGGTATACTGTATATATATATATATATATATATATATATATATATATATATATATATATATATATATATATATAAAATCCACAAGGAAATGGAAAAATGATTCTAAGTCATTTTGTGTATTCACTATTCAACAGTACACCTCGACAGGGAATGAAGGGAAAAAGCAAGATGACAAAAATATATGCCTATGTACATTTAAAAAAAGTAAAAGAAGTTAACAAAAGGTTAACAAGTACTGATAAAAGGCAAAACATATTTTAACAAGTTATTTTCAAATTCATGGTTGAAAAAGAAAATGATGGATGCTTATCATTTCTGGATCTAAAATTTCGGAAATGCATAAATCAATTCAAATTTGAAGGTTTCCATAAGCCTACTAATAATAATTCTTATGTTAATTTTTGTTCTGACCATCACCCTCGAGATAAAATCTATTTTTCCTCCTATGTTTTTCAGAGCACTGAGAGTTGTCAGTCCTGAGTTTTTAGATTCTGAGTTATGCAATATCATGGATATTGGTACTAAATTATGTTATCCTATTCCATTTCTAGATAACTGTCTTAGGAAAGCTAAGAATAGGTATTATAATAGCGTAATTGTAAGGGAATTTGATCATAAAAATATCCTTAGCCTACCTTACCATAAAAATTTTAAATATCTTCCTGACCTTACTTAAAACAATTGGCATCAACGTAGTTTTTAAGTGTAATAATACGGTTAAATCACGCCTAATAAAGAATAGCCCCGATAATGCTGTTGGCTATGTGTATTCGATCGGATGCACATAATGTAATTCAGTTTAAAAGGTCAAACGGGAAAAAATTTAGATATCAGAGTAAAACAGCATAAATATGCTTGTAGAACAGCAATTAGTTCTAATGCATTGTTTAACCATATGTATAGATGTAATTATAGTTTTTTATATGTAAAAAGGGAGTGTCAAGGGCGAGCCCCCGCAAAAATGCCCCACTACATAAGAGAGAGAGAGCCGAAATCAAAGTCTCCAAGGCTCATGTTGCCTTTTTCTTTTGGGGGGAAGGGTTCTAAAGTTGTCGTTAAAAGCAAAAAATATAATTGAAAGGAATATTCCAGAAAGTGCATTCATCCATTTTTAAAAAAATTTCAATAACAGTTCGGGAACGTATAAAATTGACAATATCTTGTTAAAATATCTTTTGCCTTTTATCAGTATTTGTTGTTTACCTTGTTCTAATTTCATACTTTTTGTTTTAGTGTACTTAGGCGTATATTTTTGTCATCTTGCTTCTCCCTTCATTCCCTGACAAGGTATACTGCTTAATACACGAAAGACCTTGAAATCATTTTTCCTTTTCCTTGTGGATTTGCATCATTCATTTATTTCACGTGTTTAATTGTGAAATTCATCCCATATATATATATATATATATACATATATATTATATATATATTATATATATATATATATATATATATAGTGATGTAGGTCACATCCGCATCCGCGGAACATCCGCACATTTTCTCGCATCCGCATCCGCGTCTGCATCCGCACTTTGGACTGCGGATGTCGTGCGGATGTGGACCGTTGAGATAAAACGTCATTAATAAGCGGAAATTATCAAATTCTACTATATTAATGGAACTAGTTCATTGTGCGCAAAAGTGATGCAAGCGACAAGACGAGAGGCTGTTCTTGTATGAAGTTACTCTCTTGCAACCTACTTAGATCCACGTTACAAAGCTAAGTTATTTTCACCTAGTACATTAGAACGAGTTAAATCATCACTTGGCAAAGCAGTTGAAGAGCTTCAATCTCTTCAATCTGTCGCTTCGCCACCCACCAAAAGAATAAAAGTTTCAGTGACAGAACCAACACCTTCAACAAGCAAATCTATCACAGAATCTGTCTCTCAGTTTCTTGAGTCAAGCAGCAATGACGAGACCTACGCGATGTCAAACGATGTAGTAAAAATGATCGAGAGCTATCACCAAGAAAAACGCCTGGCTGCATGTGACAATCCTATTAGTTGGTGGAAAAATACGCAGAATATCTATCCATACTTGAGTAAACTTGCAAGGAAACATTTAGCCTGTCCTCCAACAAACGTACCAAGCGAGAGATTATTTAGCAGTGCTGGATTAATATATGATGAAAAGAGAAACAGACTGGCAGCAGAAAAGGCAGAAAAATTAATGTTCCTTAAGCATAACCTTCCTATAATTAAGTTTGAACATTAAATGATGACATCTTAGTTTACTTTATTTTAATTACTCATTTATAAATATGCCTAATAAAACTTTAAACTTAATATAAATAGTTATCAAGCTAATTAAAGATCTCTTTCTATAAGGGTGGAGGTTGGGGAAAGAGGTCGGTGGGGTGCATTTGAGTTGGGTTCACGTCCCGCATCCTGGTAACACAATTATGGTTTCTAATTGTGGCTGAAACTCAACAAAATATAACGAATTTATTTGCAGACGAATTCACTAATTGATTTCTATATTAGTTAGATGCTTGATATTATTTTATATGTTCAGAGAAAAGTACAGCAATTATTGTACAATTAATCAATTATACTACATTATAGCTACAGCTCTCTCTATATAATAACTTATTATATACGTTAAACACAACAAATCTCGAATATATCCTAAAAAATAACGAAAATGTAGACATCCGCATCCGCATCCGCGGATGTTGAAATCAAACATCCTCATCCGCATCCGCATCCGCGGATGTGAAAAAAATGACATCCGCTACATCACTAATATATATATATATATATATATATATATATATAATATAATATATATATATATATATATATATATATATATATATATATATATTATATATATATTCTGTAATTGAAATGTGTTGATCACAACGTAAGCCATATTTGCTTTTAGAAGGCATATTTATTTTGGAAACTTATGTGATTATACTTTACAAAAATGAGTTTAATATTTAAAACAGAGTCTCTAAAGCGAATATTAAAGCACATTCTATGAAAGAAAAATTTGACGTAAAACGAAGTCCTAAATTTTAGCAAATATTTATATTAACCTCATTATACATAATATATATACAAAACATATTTGCAGGCGGCATGCAGTGCTTAGTAAAGGACGGATCATAGATCTTTTGGGTTTGTGTCGTAGAATTTAAATATTAAACAGTGTGATACATAAATTACGTGCAATATGCATTCATACTTTTGAGTCCCTATTCACGCTTTTGTATGATGAATAAAGAAACTAATTTATGATAAATAGCTTTTCTTTAAAAAGTGGAATATTTTTGTGTAACTTCAGTAGCCTTTTCCTAACTGCGTACGCAGAAAATAGGCAAAATCAGTGAGGAAAAGCGAGGACAAACAGCGAAAAATAAGGACAAAAAACAAATGAATAATACCAAGAATGCAAATAAGGAATTTCGCACGCAAGGAAAAGGGTTCACAAAGAACTCTCCTAAATTTGGTGCAATTGGCACTACTTGTCGCAAATGAAGGGCAAGCCTTTCTTCAAGTATTCTCTTAGCGTAAAGAAATTCTACTTACGATGTTTATATAGTTCGTATTAAAACCTAAAAAGTTCTCAGGCAAAAGAGAAGCGATATTCTAAGGACGGTATCAAAAGAGACGATTATTTGGGGCATTTTATGTATCGTCATTTAGCATTTAAAATAAAGGGAGAGAACATTTACATTTTTCTTAAGGGTACTTTATCCACATATTTGTATGAATGCCTTTTTGTATAGTGGTTAGGTAAAGCGTAAAGTTAAAACATAACTTATTTTAATATAAAGGCTTTCCTGAAACGAAAAACAAGGAAATAGAGACAGCGGGATTTGCTCTCTTCCAAGCAACGACCAACTATAACCTTCTTTGCATGGTTGCAAAGGAACACGATGATATGTGTAAAATATTATGAAGCAAAATAAAGTAATCTTTTACGCTATATTATGATACCATACACAATATAAAAAATCCAAGCGACACTCATTTATAAGCAAACACGTACGCGCGCACACACACACACACACACACACACACATATATATATATATACAGTATAAATAGCTTATATATAAGCTATAGAACTTACATAAAAAAAAAATATATATATATATATATATATATATATTATATTATATATATATATATATATATATATATATATATTGTATATATATATATATATGCAAAGAATACAGTATATTAATTTTGGTAGCAATCTGCGCTTGTTTACTGTACAGCTTCGCTTAATCTGCCTATTTAAAATACAAAATAAATTTGCAGTAAATCAAATTTTATTTCTTAAGTTTAGAAAACACTGATTTTAATTACAAACGTTGCTGTAATGTAAACTTAAGTTTCTAACTTAATCAGATAATATAAAATACGTCGAAACTTTACTGCAAGAAAAAACACACGCACGAACGATATATATATATATATATATATATATATATATATATATATATATATATATATATATATATACTGGTCACACTTTCGTTCATATATGTAGTGGTTAGGACGTTGGGTTGTTCATCGGGAGGTCGTGGGATCAAGTTCGGGCTAGGATTTTGTGATGTCAGACCTCATTCACGGGTCATAATCGGATTCCACGATAAAGTGTAGGTCCAAAGTAGGGCAACAAGCCTGGGTGCTGGTTAAGTGTGCGGTCTACCTACGATTCGGCGGTCTACCTTTTAATTATAGCTTCTTATCTTGTTTACTAATTGTTTGCTTACATCCCATTGTCAATCGCCCTTGACGATTGGTTGGTTTAGTCATGATATTTTCGTTAGTTTTAACGAAAATATCATGATTAAACCTAACCAATCGTAGGTAGACCGCACACTTAACCAGCACCCAAGCCTGACCTCCTTCAGAATGAACCGGAAGCGAAACCAGAGCCAACCAGATATAATGTATATGTAGGGCCTATTTAGAAAATACATATACTTGACACATATATATATATATATATATATATATATATATATATATATATATACACACAGACCCTGTCCAAATTATTAGACTCACTGACGAGACGGACGAGATTCTTCGAACACTTGATTGAGACACATTCAGTTTACGCGCTATCTCTCTTTGTGAAAAAGTATCGGCAATCAATAAACCACTAATTCGCGACTTTTTACATGGCGCAATATCACACAATCGGCCCATATTATCAATTAGGGTACTTGTAGGTTATCTCCGCCCCCCCACACCAATTTTGACAATATTTTCGTTAAAACTAACGAAAATATCACGACTTAACCTAACCAATTATCAAGGGCGTACAGTTGATCTATTACACTGGGGAACAAATTTCAAATTTTTGTCTATTGAATTAGATTTGACAGTTACTTCTAGGTAATTTGGGTGCGCTGAGCACGAATTTTTACTCGGTTTTGCTCTATCAGGTCCTGATTTTGCTCAACACCCCTCCTCTTTCGTCGTATTCATAAAAAGGTTTTTTTCTCAATACTCGCTAAGTCTTTTTGCAGTTACACATTATGCAACTAGGTTTTTATCTAGGTATTTGTACCTATTGTTATGGTATTGTTGTATTATGTATATTTTTATATGTAACACCCTAAAAATATTTTTAATTTTGTCATTTTTAACCCATTTTAATATTAGTAAATTAAGCTAAAAATATCATAGAATTCTAAAATTTTCTCGAGCGTTCCTGTTCTCTGTAGAGTATTCTAGAGGGACAACTAAAATATATAAAAGCGACTCGTTTCCAGAGTTAATCAGTCAATTCAATCAGTCAGTCAGTCAGTCAGTTGAGTTAGTTAATTAAGTTTGGGCATTAACATAATTTTGAATTGGCATATGATTTAGTGAGTAATTTTGTCATCGTTATTTAATATAGTTGATTTAATTAGACGTAATTTATATTGTACCTACTCATCCGTGTTTCTAGTTTAATTTCATAGATTGTAAGTACCTATTTCATAATAAGTACCTATTTAAACTAATTTTTGTGTTTATATTTCAGATTTTCTTAAATTTATATGAATTAAGGGCTTTAAATACCTTTACAAATTGGCAGAACAATCAAGCAATATGTCATCAAGCACTAGAAAGTTCAAATGCAAAAACAACCCTGATTCCTTCTGTTATATATGTGGAAATTTTACACTTCCACATCAACGAGCAAATATAACTGACTTCGTAAAAAGAGCTTACTTAGCTTATTTTGGCATAAAACTGGGGGACCAAGATAAATCGTGGGCTCCACATAAAGCCTGCACTATATGCATTGAAAGACTGCGACATTGGACGAAGGGTTCGGATTCAAAAATACCTTTTGGAGTTCCGATGGTAAGTTTATGATTTCATAAAACTACGTAATTTAATCACTAGTATACTGTAACTTACCTAAATGTAATTGTAACTTAGGTACATAAACAAAAATTTACAGAAAATGTTTATAAGAATCTCAAATATTGCATAAGGTTGAAACACATAGAAATGTTAAATGTTTGGGTGATAACTTTTGATAAAATTCATAAAAACAAGTCTCTCGTCGCTTTTGTTAACGCTTTACAATTTTTTTTCCATATCAGGTGTGGCGAGAGCCTACTAACCACGAGACCGATTGCTACCTTTGCTTTGTCAAGACTTCGGGCTTCACTAAGAAAAATAAACATTGTATCGAGTACCCAAATTTCGACACCGCGATACGACCTGTGCTACATTCAAATGAGATCCCCATTCCAAAATTTAAGGGTCTGCCAACTCAAGAATTAGTTGAAGATGTTCCTGAAAATATTGTTATGCACTTTGAGGAGTCAGACACCGATTTTGACCCCAGCGTATTTGAAAGTCAAAACGATCCGCAAAAGTTTAACCAGGCCGAGTTGAATGATCTTGTAAGGGATCTAAATTTGCCAAAAAAGGCTGCGGAAATTTTAGCTTCAAGACTTAAAGAGAAAAACTTGCTTACTTCAAACACATACATTTCATTTTACAGAAAAAGAGAAGAAGAACTTGTTAAATATTTTAGAACAGAGGATAGTTTTAGTATATTGCTGCGACATAGTTGGTTTGTTAAAGAAGATGGGGGTTGAGTCTTACGATGCAAATGATTGGCGCTTGTTTTTAGACAGTTCGAAAAGAAGTCTTAAGTGTGTGTTGTTGCAAAATGGCAATCTATACGGCTCGATACCGATTGGGCACTCAACAAAATTAAAAGAAAAGTATGAACATATAGAAAAGGTTTTAAATCTTATCAAATATAGGGAGCACGAGTGGATCATATGTGTTGACTTAAAAATGGTTAATTTTCTGCTAGGACAACAAGGAGGGTATACTAAATATCCCTGCTTCCTTTGCTTATGGGACAGCAGAGCCAAGGAAGAACATTATTTCAAACAAATCTGGCCAGCACGAACATCACTTACTGTCGGAGAAAAAAACGTAATTAATCCACCTTTAGTGAGCAGAGATAAAATCATATTTCCTCCTCTGCATATAAAACTAGGCCTCATTAAACAATATGTAAAAGCTTTAGATACGAACGGCGAGTGTTTCAAATACATAACTTCAAAATTTCCAAGTTTAAGTTATGAAAAAATCAAGGCGGGAATTTTCGACGGTCCACAAATAAGAACAATGATTAAAGACAGCAATTTTCCTAATGTCATGAATGAACGCGAAAAAAATGGCTGGTTCTCATTCGTGGACTTGATAGAAAACTTTTTAGGCAATTATAGGGCAGATAACTACGAAGAAATCGTAAAAAAACTTTTAAGGGACTACAAAGAGTTAGGTTGCAATATGAGCATAAAAATGCATTTTTTGAATAGTCATCTTGACCAATTTCCAAGTAATTTAGGTGATGTAAGTGACGAACAAGGGGAGAGATTCCACCAAGATATCAAAATTATGGAGGAACGGTACCAAGGCCGCTGGGATTCCCACATGATGGCTGATTACTGCTGGTGCTTGAAAAGAGACCTGCCATCAACAAGCAAATACGCTAGAAAGTCTTACAAAAGAAAATTTTTGCCACAGTGAAAGCTTCATATCTGTTTGTTTTTTTATTTTAAGTCATTTCTATCGTTATAATGTAATTTTACTGTAGTTTGAACTGCTTGTATTCATGAAACTTGAAAAAAAAATTTAACACATGACTTAATTTTTTAGTCCTAATTTGAAAAATCTGGAAAATGGCACATAGGCTGTCGACAAGAATCAGGACCTGATAGAGCCAAACCGAGTTGAAATTCGTATTCAGCGCACCCAAATTACCTAGAATCAAGTGTCAGATATCATTCAATAAAATACGTGTTGCCCAGTGTTATTAATTATAACATTGTTTGTTTCTGGAATAGTATTTACTATTTACTAATAGATCAACTGTACGCCCTTGATAATATAATTGGTTAGGTTAAGTCGTGATATTTTCGTTAGTTTTAACGAAAATATTCTGTCAAAATTGGTGGTGGTGGGGGGTCGGAGATAACCTACAAGTACCTCAGTTAGAACAAAACCAAAGAAAATAACTCGACAAATCTGAAAATTAGCAAGGTACAGTTAAAATTTCACACACTAAACTATATTAGAGCATAAAAAAGTATATTAACTTTAGCAAATTTAAGCTTCTTTGTGAAAACATCCAATCAGTGTAAAGAGTGCTTTGAAAGTGAAATAAATAGTAAACAACACAAGGCGTTACAGATGACGTGCGAGGCTAGATTTCCTTATCACCACATTCCCCCTTTGTCCCCCACCCTTAAGACTGCCACTCACATCTACACTCACACATTTTGTTAAGAAGAAAGTAGCAAATAAGTTAGGAGTTCCTAATATACATAAAAACAAATATAAAATGGAAAAAATATAGGTTGTTTCATTAAAGAAAATTTTCAGCCACCGAGTCTAATAATTTGGCCAGGGTCTGTATATATATATATACACACAGTATATATATGTATATATATATATACATATATAGAGTGGTGGTGTAGTGGTTAGCGTCGTTGACTACGAATCCATCGGCCCCGGGATCGAAACCCGGTGACGGCAGGCGGCGCGCAGCAAAACCCAGCTATTCATCCTTCCACACAATGAAGAAAGTGGTTGGTAGACAAATGGGTACCGTGAATAGCCTAGTGCAGTGGTTCCCAACCTGGGGTCTCCGGACCCCTAGGGGTCCGCGAAGGTAGTACTGGGGGTCCGTGAGCTTTCAATATTTCGAGAGGCTCCAACGGAAATCGTACATTTACCCACGATAAGGGCGCTCAGACTAAAATTTCAAGTTTCCTTGCTCTTGGCTGGAAAATTATTAATACTTTTTAATATGCTGTATTTTAATTGCATACTCTCTTATATGTCCTTTATTTGATAGTGAAAAATGAGAAAACGAGTTAATTATTAGTTAATAAAAACAGTTTGTTTGGTAGACGGAATCTTTCAAAAACATGGGGTCCGTGGGAAAAAAATAAAAATAAAAGTGGTCCTTTGTGGTGAAAAGGTTGGGAACCACTGGCCTAGTGGCTAAGACATTGGGATGCTGGTGGGGCATGGTTCGGATTCAACATTAAACTGTAGGTCTAAGGTGGGGTGAAAAGCTTGACCTTCGGGCGGAAGAAAACCAAAGGTTACCAAAGGTGTGTATATATATATATATATATATAGCTCAGATATATGTATATTGTATATACCTTTGTATGTATGATCTGTACGTACCGGTATGCGCTGATATAGCTTACATATAACCTAATGAGAAAACAACCCCTCATTTTCGTGCATTTACACTGAATACTTAAACGCGTTTGATATACTACCGCATTATTTCAACCAATCAATAGAAAAGTGTCACACTTCACTCATATTCGTGGTAAATTTAATCCAGTGATGAGGTATTTCTCATTAAAATTTGAATTAATTGTTTACCCCAAGGGGGCACACTTGGAAAGTAGTTCATAATTGCGTACTTGTGTTTGGCTTAATTTATTTGTGACCACGCAGTATATAAATGAATAGAAACGACATAAGTATTAAGGAACGTTTCTGCACACGAGGAGGAGAGATAACGAATAAATGAAAAATGAGGCGAACCGCCCGGGAATCGAACCCAGGGCCTTCCAATTGCCGGTTGGACGCGCTACCATTATGCTACGGACCTCAATTAATCACAAATCGAAATTCTCCCACATAGGGCAGAAACCAATGCCCTGAGAGGGCACCCTCGCAAATCGTGAATATGCGCATATAACTACAATGACCACGCAGTATATAAATGAATAGAAACGACAAAAGTATTAAGGAACGTTTCTGCACACGAGGAGGAGAGATAACGAATAAATGAAAAATGAGGCAATTGGAAGGCCCTGGGTTCGATTCCCGGGCGGTTCGCCTCATTTTTCATTTATTCGTTATCTCTCCTCCTCGTGTGCAGAAACGTTCCTTAATACTTATGTCGTTTCTATTCATATATATATATATATATATATATATATATATATATATATATATATGCGGGTTGCTTCTACAGAGCTTCAATTTAATATTTAGGAGAAATCCAATGACAAGGAGAAATGTAAATGCCATGAAAAGTCTTCTTTAATGCGCAACGTTTCGAGCAATACGCTCATCTTCAGGCTGTATAATAACAATGTGAAATTAAAATCAATAATTGAATGAAAAACAAGACAAAGAAAATTTCTATAACCTATTCATAAAGGCAAATTTTAAAAGACTGAAAAAGAGGGTTAAATTCTAAGTTATACAGATTTACATATAAAATTAAGAAGCTATTTTTAAATACATATAGTAAATGTGAAATTAATACACTGGAAAAATTAACAATAGTACACTGGAATAATGAAACTAACTAACCTTTCACTGCAATTTCCGAGGCTAGACTAATTTAAGCAGAGGCAACACGAGAAAACATAAGATGGTGAGGGCGATTGGGGAAGGGGGGATTATAAGGAATTGGGGAAGGCACATAACATGTCCGTTTCAAGATGGGAATGAACTCAGAATGGTCCCCTGAGTTTTTTATGATACACACAGACTATAGTGGATTTAATTATCCCAGAAGAGTTCCTTGTTCCATGCACTGTCTGTGTGTATCATATATATATATATATATAAATCGTTATATTATAATTTACAAACGAAGAAAATAATACTTAACATAATTAATTATTTATTAATAACATAATTAATAATTAAACTAATAATTAACAATTTTGTTAAAGTAAATCAGTATTCATAAACCAAAATGTATATGAATGCTTGTTTACTGATTGAATATTATGTCATACTTATTAATGAAATACATACAATATAGACATATTATCAACACCGTCATAAAATATAATTTAGAGCCACGTAAATGTCATTCGTAAGTGAATTTAAAACGTCATTTAATGTCACAAATGTAAATGGGTTCAGACAGAATTCCCGTTATTCTGATTACAAAATGACTCTACATAATCGAAATGTAATTTCACTGTCTTCAGATGCAGGCGGAGTTTATCTGTATGATTTTGTGAACACGGCAAATTGTTGCATCTTAATATATTGCACACGCGAGTACGTAAGGCTTCCTCGAAGAATTGGAGGGGGGGGGTATTATATTAGTAATTGCTTATTCACTGTAGTAATTAGAATTTTAGGCGTGATTTATACGAAAATCTACGTAGGCGCGAGACAAAAGTTTTCTGGGGACAGTTACTTTCTCTGATTTTGTACTTATTAATCCTTAATTAATGATGATGTAAAATAACGCGCTGTCGCGACGAAGTATAAAGAAAGAAACCACTCTTTAGAAAGACTTAAAATTTTGTATTTCTTTAACACCAATACAGTTTCGGCTCCTCGCGAGCCCTTGTCATTACCAATTGACAAGGGCTCGCGAAGAGCCGAAATTGTATTGGTGTTAAAGAAATAAAAATTTAAATCTTTCTAAAAAGTGGTTTCCTTCTTTTTTAATATTATGAATAAGATTTTGGCAGTAATTGGTGCAATTTTATCCCAAAAATTAATAATTGCTTATATAAATAACTGTATTTCAGAGCATAATTATATCCCAAAAATACTGCTTGTAATCATTTAAAAAAAACCTTAATAAATAAATAAATAAATAAATAAATAAATAAATTTCAGGTTTAAGAGCCATATTTTATTTCCCTGAAAATACAAAGGTTCATATTGAATTACTGAGTGACTGACAAAAATAAATATTATACATATCTGATAACTTTGTAGAAGTTTCGCTCGTCCATCCCTTATCGCTAGGTTTGTCTCGTGATCGTGGCCGATTTCGAGAATTAGACTGATGAAGAAAACCGTTGCTTCCTTGAGTCCTTTAATTCGCAAGGACAGATACATCCGGTTCATCTGGGATTGTCGTGAGCTTGGTATTTTGTCTTCTTTTGAACATATATATATTATATATATACACACACACAGGCCCGGATTTAGCTATAGGCGAACTAGGCGATCGCCTAGGGCCTCGCGCCAAAGGGGGCCTCGCTCAAGCCGTTTTGCGCGTTCTGTTCAAGTGATATTAATGATTTAGAACTCTATGAAGAACTTAAAGTATTTTGCAGGTTTATACCTGAGAAAACAGATCTCGGAAATGCCCTTGTTTATATAGTGCAAAAACAACTAAGTGAGATTTATCCTAATGTTTATGTTGCACTTCGAATAGTATTAACCATCCCAGTTACTGTTGCTTCGGCTGAAAGAAGTTTCTCGCGTCTCAAACTTATTAAAACATATTTATTTCCACCATGTCTCAAGCGAGATTGCAATCATTAGCTATGCTATCAATAAAAAACGATATAACAAATTCATTAGATTATTCTCAATTAATTGAAGAGTTTAGCTCGAAGAAAAGTAGAAAAGCATTGCTGTAATATTCAAGGAGCATCTGAACCAAATATTAAAGCATTAATATTTAGCCTGATAAGTCGATCGCTCACTATTATAAAAAATTAAATGTCAACATCTCTTATACATCACGTATGAAAAACGTTTGTATACTATGGAAAGTCATTACCTATAATATTATATAAATCTTAGAAATCATTGTCTTATATTTTCGATACAAATCTTGATTCATATTATAATTTATACTTATTTGTATGGTTTATTTATATTTCTTATACAATTTCCATGCGTGATTATTTTGGTTTGGTTTAATTTTTAAGTGCTGGCATAGTTCTGTCTATGCGGGATTCTAATATTGCTGGTATAGTACCGATAATTAAGTCCATATTTTCATATATATATAGGCCTAGGGCCTCGCAATTTCTAAATCTGCCTAGGGCCTCGCAACTTCTAGATCCGGCCCTGTATATATATATATATATATATATATATATATATATATATATAAAACCACAATGAAGGGTAAAAATTACCCAGAGAAATAAAAATGCGAGAATCTTTCGCTCAATTGGATGGGCCTTTTTACCAGTCACTAAAAACTTATTTAAAAAAAAATTAACCTTAAAAACGTAGAATTTAAAAAAGTTAAAAAAGCCAACGCTGAAGCAAACAAAAAGGAATATTTTTCAACCGAAACCAACCGTAAAACGAAAAATAACTTCGGTGTCACACACATCATACATCTGGCAAGTGCCAAGAGTCTAATTTTTTCATAATTCTTTTAAAGTTTGATGCGAAATTTAAAAATGAAGGTATGTCTATCGACAGATCACGAGAGGTGAAGCTCATAAAGATGCGAAAAGGTCAAATCTTTGTTTTAAATATCTCTTCCAGCTCACCATTTTGCGCGCACTCTTCTAACTACAGAGATGGGATTGTTTAATCTCCTTCGCAACATCTAAGGTCATATGACGGAGGGGACCTACAGCCTTTTTGTTAGAACCAAAGCACAGGCCGCTACATAATCATGTCGCAGAGGACGGTCCCCCATCTAATTACTACCCAAACCAAATGTCGCTTAACTTCGCTGATCTCGGGAAGCAGTGTTATTACACTGGCGGCGATGTGTCCTCCGGTTAGAAAGATGTGATGTAGACATACCGAACAATTTTGTTCAAGAACAGGGCAAGAAGTATGACCAAAGTTCGGAACATTTCTTTTTAGGTTAGGTTAACTTAATTTAGGTGATGTTCAATTATGGTCGATTTATTCAGTTATATCAGTCTTCTCGAGATATCAATAATTGCTTTTAAATGTTGAGCGAGAATGTCAACCCGTTTCGATATCTCAAGCAAACCTTATTCCATAATAGCATAGAAGTTTAGTTAAAATGTATAGGTACCCACTGTATCACGTCATTATATCCCATAGAGACACTTTTTGAAATCCCCAATTCCCTTAGTTACTTTAGTTGAAAAGGTCTTGATATATATATATATATATATATATATATATATATATATATGTGTGTGTGTGTGTGTGTGTGTGTGTGTGTGTGTGTGTTTTATCTATATAGACAAATGAGCGGTTTGAGGGTGGTAGAAGAAGACACAGCTAAGAGATGAAATTATTCGTATATTCCGTTACGTTTCGGCACAAAGCCTTGCTCACACAGAATGATAATATGAGTTAAGCACACAATACTTAAATGCAGACAATCTTTTCCAAACCTACTGGACGAACATTCATGGCCTCACCTGAATGGTTGGTTACTATTGATGCTCCTTGGTCCTGCCTCTTTCTGCTAACTTCACTCTAATTTTTCCGTTAATTTTGGCTAAACACATTTTTGTTTCCAGATTTTGAATAAATTTAGTTTCCTCAGAAATTTTTTAAGAGGTTATCCCTGACTTTACATACTCTCACTAAATGGTCTGTCTTTACTTCGTAGTTGCTTTGGAGCAGATCTCGGCAGTACTTGTTCGCCCATACAATTCCGAAGAAACGTTCTGCGATTCAAGCACTTGCGATTTTCCTCCTCCTGTTGCACTCCCTCTCTATCATATCCAGTCCTTTATGTTATCATTCTGTGTGAGCAAGGCTTTGTGCAGAAACGTAACGGAATATAACTCCATCTCTTATCTGTGTCTTCTTCTACCACCCTGAAGCCGCTCATTTGTCTATATGGATAACACATATCTGTCGAGTGCTGGTGAAGGACTGGATATGATTGAGAGGGAGTGCAACAGGAGGAGGAAAATCGCAAGTTGCTTGAATCGCAGAACGTTTGTCTTTCAGAAGGCACCGTCGCCATCAAACTACTGTCTCTCACTTAGCTTATATTTCTGGCCAGAGTCATTCAAAATCTGTTCTTCAACTCGCCAAAAATTCCTTCAACAGACAAAAATGTGAAAACCTCTCGAATTATAACACTGGTATGCATCAATTTTGCTGTCAAGGGTTTTGTAAGTGATTCTTATAGAGTGTTTCCTGCTGATTTCGAATCTGCAATCCGTTTTTCTCAATCAGCTCAGGTTATCCGGCTATGGCCTCATAAGTAAAATAGAATTTTTCGTGATTTTGTCAAAGCGGAATTGGAACAGTAACATCTATCATCACTTGTTTCACTTGTATAATATATTTTTTTACTTTTCAGGCATATAGATAAAATATTTCATAATGAATAGAGCGTGTAAAAATGATCCCAATAGATTCTGCTACATATGTGGGACGGTTACCATGCCAAATAACCAGTCCCAAATCACTAAATTTGTGAAGACAATGTATAGAGCATACTTTGGAATTAAGCTAGGGGACCAGGACAAAAATTTCGCCCCTCATATGTGCTGCAAGACGTGCATTGAAAATTTGAGAAGATGGAGCAAAGGCAGAGCGAAATCTTTGCCTTTTGGAATTCCCATGATTTGGAGAGAAGGAAAGGATCACGTGACAGATTGCTATTTCTGCATGACAAACCTCCAAGGTGGCTTATAAATTTATTTTTCTTAAATATTTTGAAATCCTCGTATGAAACTTGACATAATATTCACCATATATAGCATAGTATTCACCATAATGGTAATCATACATTTACATATACATATTGTTATAGAAAATACATTTACACATACATATTGTTATACAAGTTACATTTACATATAAAATGATTGTATATTTTCTTTCTTTTTCATTCATATTGTCCCCGAAGGGACAATATGACTGAAAAAGAAAGAAAATATACAGACTCCATCGACCTATTTCATATCTTACAGACCGCAGCCTTCCCTCACGAGCCGCCACTGTCTGAATGCTTCTTCTATTTCATATGCAAGTTTTATATCCATGTTTCTATTTTCAGGAGTTAACAAGAAGAATAAACACATTGTTGTATACCCTGACATTCCTTCTGCTATGAGACCTGTACCCCATGGTCCTGGAATTCCAATACCCGACCCACCTCAAACCCTGGACTTCGATGATTCTGATGATGAATCAATGACCAATGCCAATGACCAGTCCCAGTCGTACATACCTCAAAATACCGCTTCAAATGAGCCGAGGCCTCTCAACCAGGCCAAACTTAATGATCTTACCAGGGATTTAGGACTTTCCAAATTAGCTGCCGAGATCTTGGGCTCACGAATTCGAGAGGACAACTTGCTGGCTCCGGGAACAACATTCTCCTGGTATAGGAAACGAGAGGAAGAATTCCGCAAGTTTTTTGCAGTGCACGAAAATACCTCTTCCTTAGTGTACTGCTGCAATGTTGAGGGGCTAATCGAATCCTTGGGCCTGCCATATAACGCATCAGAATGGAGGCTATTTATAGACTCGTCTAAACGAAGTTTGAAAGCAGTACTTCTCAACATTAGGAATAGGGTTGCATCAGTCCCTGTAGCACATTCCGTACAACTTACTGAGAGCTACGATAACATGAAAATTTTACTGGATGCTCTCGTATACGACCAATATAACTGGAGGATCTGTGGAGATTTGAAGGTAATACTAATATCATAAGTAAACTATTGCTATTGACTATGTTGTTTTTCCAAAGGTTATTTGAGAGCGTATAAGAACACTTAACTTCCCCACAGAAGTGATACAGTCCAATGCATAGATTTTTTTTATCTGATAGAACAAATTCTCTAAATTCTTTAATATTTTCATTTTTTTTCAGATTGTGGCATTTGTATTGGGAATGCAAAGGGGATACACGAAATACCCATGTTTCCTTTGCAAATGGGATAGCCGAGCGGATGAGAAGCACTATGCACAGCGTGAATGGGCATCCAGAGAGAATTTTGAACCTGGGTCGCATAATGTCGTTTCAGTGCCCCTTGTACCACCAACAAAAATTTTGCTCCCACCACTTCATATTAAGCTGGGCTTGATGAAAAATTTCATCAAATCAATGAATAAGGAGGGTTCAGCATTCCGATATCTCGAGAGTAAATTTCCTCATATATCTGATGCTAAACTAAATGCTGGGGTTTTTGATGGTCCTCAAATTCGAACTTTGATCAGGGATACTCAGTTCGAAAACGCAATGACTCCAACTGAGAAGAATGCCTGGCAGGCATTCAAATCAGTTGTCACTGATTTTCTTGGCAAGCGTAGAAGTCCAGAATACGAGTCCGTTGTCGAAAACTTGATGGAAGCTTTCAAAGCTCATGGGTCGCGCATGTCCATAAAAATGCACTTTTTGTGGTCCCACTTGGACTATTTTCCTGAAAATTGCGGGGATTATAGCGAGGAACAGGGTGAACGATTTCACCAAGATATCAAAATAATGGAAGAGAGGTACCAGGGAAACTGGGATATCAATATGCTGGCGGACTATTGCTGGTGTTTGAAGCGAGACGTGCCCGAAGAAAAACACAGACGGAAAGCCAAAAAAACTTCATTCCTTTCTCAATAAACTTTTTTCCATATTCATTGTATGAATAAAAGTATTTATTCACACAATGTTTTCATTTTTCACGAGTGTTCTTATAATATTACTCGTATCTACAGTGTTTAAGCTAAAAAAATCAATAAATTTGGGGATAAAATTGGACTTATAATAAATGGCCAATAGAGAAAAAACCTGACCTGATTGAGGAAAACCAATGTCATTTTCGAATTCAGCATGGTCGAATTATATAATATGAGTTGAAAAAACCCTCACAGAAGACAAAAACAATTCATATGCATACCAGTGTAATTCATCTCACTCTCTGCATCTAGCCAAGAACCTCTCCAACAACTTTACGTCTTTCCTTCCTCTTTTCCATTCAGACGACTCAGTTGCCGTCTCTTTCCCAGATAAAGCTAAACTTTTCGCTCAAACTTTCGCCTCCAATTCGGCCGTGGACGATTCCGATGCTGTTCTTCCATCTCCTCCTCTATCTGACTTAATAATATCTGAAATTAAAATCTCCTCCAAAGATTTTCTTTCTAACCTATCTGGGCTCAACTCTAAGAAGGCGTACGATCCTAATGGTGTTCCTTCTGTTGTTCTCCTCTTTCGTCTTTGTCTTTCATCTAGTACTTTTCCTTCCTACTGTAAGTTCGCTTTCATTCAGCCTTCCAAAGAAGGGTGACCGCTCTCAACCTCCAATTATCGTCCAATTGCCTTGATTTCTTGCCTTTTAGAAGTTTTTGAATCTGTCCTTAATAGGAAGATTTTTAGCCACCACTCTTCGCACAATCTTCTTCCACAAGGGACGCTCTACGAGTGATCTTCTTGCATATCTTTCTGACTCTTGGTCATCCTTATTTAGGGTTTTCGGTGAATCCTTTGTTATTGCGTTAGACATATCAAAAGCTTTTGATAGAGTCTGGCACAAAACTCTAATTTTCAAATTGCCCTCCTTCGGTTTCTATCCTTCTATCTGTGCCTTCATCTCTGATTTCCTTTTTCACCGGTCCAGATGGCCACTGTTCTTCTCCAAAAGCTAGTACTGTAACAGTGGTGTTCCTCAGGGTTCTGTCCTGTCACCCACTCTTTTTCTTTATTTATCAATGATCTATTAAGTTACTTCCTGTCCTATCCACTCCTATGCCGACGATTCCACTCTTCACTTCTCCACCCACTTCCCAAAGCGTCCCTCTCAACAGTCACTCCTTGATTCGCGTAGGACAGCTATGATACACCTGAGCTCTGATCTTCCTACTATCTCTGATTGGGACATAGAAAACCTTGTAGCTTTCACTGCCTCAAAAGCTCAGTTTCCCCATCTGTCTACTCGTCACAATCCTCCACACGACTATCCCCTTACCTTCAACAATACAACGCAATCCTTCCTCTTCTCTTAACATTATTGACGTTTCCTTTTCTCATGATCTCTCCTGTACTCTCCTTCCAAAACAGCTTCTAAGAGGTTAGGTGTGCTGTTTCTTCGCCCCAACTTAGTTGCTGTCTTTGTAGAGGGTCTTGTCTGCCCCTGTATGGAGTAAGCCTCTGATGTGTGGGGTAGCTCAACCCACACAGCTCTACTTGACCGCATGCAATCAAAGGCCTTTCTTCTCATCAGTTCACTGCCTTTTATTGACTGTCTTCAATCACTCTCTCTTCGCTACAATGTTGCCTCACTCTCTCTTTACTATCGCTATTATAACGGACACTGCTCTTCTGAACTCTCTAACTGCGTGCCTCCTCCTTTAAGGAGAGCACGCAGCACCAGACTTTCGACACTTTCTCATTCCTTTTCTGTCCAACTCTCTAACGCAAGAGTTAATCGGTTTTTTTCAATTTTTCATCCACTCAACCGGTCAACTCTGGAACGACCTTCTTCAATCCGTCTTTTTTCCTTGTCTATAACCTCCAATCTTTCAAACGCAGAATGTGAGGCATCTGGAAAACCTTGGATCTTGATTTTGATTCTCTTCTTCTATGAGAGGGATGTTTATGCGAGCATTCGCCCTTCACCCCTCCTCCCTGCGTAATACGTATATACATATATATATATATATATATATATATATATACACTGTATATATATGTTTATAAGTCAATGAAGACAATAAGATTTATGGCTGACGGATTTAAAGACCTTTTACGCGTTGTATTATTATTAAAATCTCATGCGTGTAAACGGCAAATATATTGTTTTTAAAAAGAAACCGACAAAATTTTTTCCAATTTTTTCCCTGAATAGGAGGGTTAATCCTCATTTTAAAACCGAATGCTACCTGTCACCTTACCGATTAACCTCTGTCTTAAAAATCTTTTCGAAAAACGCCCGTCTTTTTAGAAGAAAATAAAAAAATCGTGCATATGGTGAAAATCAGCCAATAAAGAGCGACAACTTTAAATTAATTTGTAAAATGGATAAACCATTTTTTCAGATAAATTCAGAATTATACGAATATATGCTTTTCAATTTCCCTGGGGACCAGCGATGTAATGCATATATATAAATAAATAAATAAAGCTTCTATTGTCTCAAAAGATTTATTACGCGAGAGCTGTCTCCTCGGTGAAGTCGATCGGTTTTATTGGCCTTTTATGGTCGAAGTTAATTTCCAATTGAATATATATATATATATATATATATATATATATATATACAGGGCGTCCCAAAAAAATGTATACACACTTTAACAGCTGATAGCTCAATTGATGTTTCTTTCTTTCCAAGTTAAACCCATTACAATTAATAATGGCAGTCAGACTAAGCTTTGAACAAAGGAAATTCATTCTAAAATGCTACTGGAAGTGTGAAAACGCAGTTGAAGTGCAAAGACAGTTTAGGAGGGAGTTTCAAACAGATCCACCAACGCGACTTACCATCACTCGAATTAGAGATACGTTTGAAGCCGATGGAACTGTTCAGAATGTCCACAAGAAGCGTTCCGGAAGACCACGGACATCGACAAGCCCCACAAAGCAAGAAAGAGTACTGGAACGTATCACCAAAGTCCAAGAAAATCTGTGCGGCAAGCGAGTCGAGAGGTAGGAATTTCAGAATCGTCTGTCCAACGCATTTTGAAGCGCTGTCAATGGAAAAGTTACATTCCAAGATTAGTCCATGCTATTAATGAAGATGATCCGGACCGAAGAGTGGAGTATTGCGAGTGGTACTTGGCACGATGTGGATGTGGATTGGACGAAGGGGTTTCGTAGAATACCCTCCGCGTTCACCAGACCTCACACCACTAGACTTTTTTTTATGGGGATACTTAAAAGACAAAGTCTACGCTATAAAACCTGCAACAGTCGCTGAATTGAGAGCAGCCATTGAACGAGAATGTACACAAATACCAAACGAAATGTTTCGTGATGTTTGCGATTCCATTGCTTCGCGTTATCAGCAGTGCCTGGACCAGAACGGACGTCAGTTTGAAAACAGGCGTTGACAAAACAATTAAATAATGTCTGTAGATTCTATTACATTTTGAAAATGAAATGTATTTTAATAAACACTGCCTTTATAATTATTTAAAGTGTGTATACATTTTTTTGGGACGCCCTGTGTGTATATATATATATGTATGTCCTCGTATGTATCTCGTTAACCTCGTTGCAGTTCCGTGCGTTGGTCTCAAGCTGGTGGCCCTGCCTCTAGGCCTGGCTTGGTGGAGGAGCGAGTTGCTCTCTTGCGCTCTCCACCGCACATAACCAGGTACACCAGGCTCATCTGGTACCGTCCTAAGCCAGGCATCTAGTCTTCTTTTGAAGACTTTAACTTTGACTCCTGTAACATTCCTGAGGTCCTTTGGAAGCTGGTTGAAATGGCTTGGCCCCCTGACAACCAAGCTATTTTCCTTTAGTGTTGAAGAGGTCTCTTGCAGGGCCTTTAATTTGGGAACACTACACATTCTGCTTTTCCTATTTTCCAGTGTTGTTTGGATTGTAATTGGGTTTAGTTAGAGGTTTGGTACCAGTTTTTCGATCATTTTCCATGTAAGGGGTTCCAAAAACCTTAGCCCCCTCCCCCAATTTGCAGCTTACATGTTTACTTATATCAAAAAGTTTTTAGTGATTATAAAAATATATAAAATTCTTTATTTATTGCAGGTATTAAAACTACTCTAGCTGATAAAGTGATAATATAATGGCTTCTCAATTAATTGGTGATTCGGAGAGGCAACGTGTGATAGATCGCATACGAGCAATAACATTTCAGGAAGCTCGTGATGCTGGAGCTACCTTTATAACACGTTCATGGGTTGCCAAAAAGTTGCGAAGAAGTGAGGACTTCGTCAAAAGAAATTGGAATAAAACTTTGGATGAATGTGAAATGGATACAACCAAATCTGGGCGCCCAAATTTGCCACTCTCTCAGGAAACAAAGGACATCATTGAAAGCGGTACGCGTAAGCGGAAAAACAGCTGTGCTAAACTTTCTAGAGAGATCGAAGTGTTGAGAGGAAAGATCGTTAGATACTTAGCGTTGAAGAGTAGGAGGGAACCGCGGGAACATTTTTATAAACTTAAGATTTTTTTACAAGTTTCGTTATTCTGGTATATATACTATATATTGTTTCAACCTCGTTGGTAAATATGTCCGTTCTTTGAAGCACCCCAACAATGTTACTCGGGTGAAAGTCACAGATCAAAAACTCGCATCGCCTACGTGTTGCTTCTTTATAAACTTCCAAAAAAAGCCTTACGTTGACCGGGAAAGATTTAGCCTGCTAATATATGAATTTTCAATACATCCCGACATTGCGCAAATAAGACAAAATACTGCGTGTTTAAAGAAACATCGAGCATAAACTTGTTCTTGAAAAATAGGTTTTGATTGATGAAAAACACGCTTATGTTAAGTTGGTGGGAGAATATCGTAAACATCTCAACAACCGTTTTATTTATTTCTATTTTTATTCATTTCTATTTCCATTTCTATTCTTTTCTTTTAACCCCCTACTCTCTTCTTTCTCTCGGGCTAACCTTAGAATGGATCTTAGGGTCTTTGTTAGCCTTAGCTTCTGTAGATCTGTAGAACTATCATTGGAGTGATTGATCTAAATGCAACAATTCCTTAAAATTACTCAAAATGAGAGGAATTTGATTTTTGGTGAATATTCCGTACATCTTCAATTATTCATTAAATTTGTAGAAATGTCTTTTACTTTGGGGATTTTCATTTGTTTACATACAACCTTACAACCTTACAAAGGTTCCGCGCGATGATTCCTCATTTCGCGAAGGTCAAGCTTGTCGCCCCTCCTCTCCTCTACATATACTATCAATTACATAAGTATTGTAGCAAATTAATAATTTGAAATGACTATAGACAAGTATGAGAGGAGGTAGACAGCAAAACTTCACCCCAAACTAATATATTGTAACTTCACCATGATAATAACTCTGTTGCTTCTTGTTTATTTAAAAAGTTGTATTTACAAACAAAATTTACATTTTATGTTAATTATGTGGTTAGCATATTAAAGATTAGTATAGACTGTAAAACCAAAATATTTTAAAGAGAATACTTAATACTAAATCAATCATCCACTTAGCCTTTATCGAAGTCAAGCACCGTTCATTATGATTACGTCAGTTATGTCATTTAATGAAGCATAACTTCATATGAGAGAATTAAATTTGCATTATCGTCAACATATTATAACACCGAACTAGGAAAGAGGTACGTTAAATCACTGTAATATTCAATATAAAGTAGAGGTCCAAACAGCTCCCTACGGAACACCAATGTTGACTGGAAGGTGATCAAAAAATATGATTATTTTATGAACACGGTTATGTAGGAAGGATTTTAACAGTTGTAGTGCTACAACCATATCAAAAACTTTACTGAATTCAGCTAAGTTACATAAAAAGGTGGGGGTTTCATCCTTAAAGGTTGATGAAATATAATCAAGAGGTTTTAATCCAGATTCTTGTACATTCATTTTATTGAGAAATTCAAATTGGTTATCACTGATTATTTCAAAATTTTCAAAAACTTAATACAATCTTTTGAACGATAATTTTTATATAGGTCTATATATTTCCGAACTAATGAGACAGAACCAATCTTGAAAACCGGAACTACCAGAGCAGTTTTGAAAATGTCAGGATTGCTGCCTTTTTCCAATTATCAAATTTGATAACTTATTATGAAGAAAAGAAAATTCGTCTTTGACTATTTTTAATAATGTCGGGGAAATATTAGATACATTTATTTACTGTATTTTCTAAATTTTCAATGACTGGTAAATTTTATGAGGTGTACTATGAACGAATACCATACGATGTTAGAAATCATACACTGAATTCACTCAGCCTCAGGCTGAGCCCGAGCTGGGCACTTGCGTTTTTTGCGCGTTTTTTTGCGGTACTGCGGTACTGCGGTACTACTACCGCACTACCAAACCGGTACCGCATAACGCAGTACCGCAAAGGATCGCTGAAAGTACAGCAGTACCGCTACCGCATTCAAATTTCCCGCGGTACTTTCCGCGGTACCGACCAACACGGTAGTACCGCAGTACCGCAGTACCGCAAAAAAAACCGCAAGTGCCCAGCTCTGCCCGGGCGGAGTGTGAATTGCCAAGTTTGGCTATGAATACAGAGGGATAAAATATTGATCAAATATGGTAAAAATTCCGATAGGTTCATTAATTTTCCCTCCATCATTAACTATGTAGTCTGTTAAATTTATCATCTTATTCTCCATTAATTTCTGTATTAAGAACTCAGTTTTGTTTCTATTTTCGGTTCTCTAAACATATTTTTTAATAATTTTTCACGGAGAGATTAATTACTATTTGTAATAAGGAAGAATAAGTCTTGATATACTATAAGATATTGCTTTACGTCGCAAGAGGTTAAGGAAGAAATGCTTTTTCCTAATACATTTCATTATCTTTGTAATCAACGAAGGCATTTTAATTCATTTACTAGACATTTGTTTAGTTTTAACTGGAAAATATTTGTTTAATTAAATTATTATTAACCCATTTAATAAAAGCTTCAATTTCCACATTAACGTAATATAGATGAATCTTGTCAATTAGCGAATAAGTGTGATTTTTCACCTAAAAACTCACATTATCTTACGAAAATCTCAAAATCTGATCTTCACAGTTGAAATATGAGCAACAATTAAATCTAATCTTCAAAGATGGAAAACGAACAACAGTCGAGTAAAAATATCAGTTGGTATGCAGATGATATAATATACAATATTAAAATATATATTCCCGAAACTCTATGCAAACATTAGACCAAATGGGGGCCAAAGGAGAGGCTATTTATTTCTCCATTTATAGGGTTAAAATAAGTAACCCTATTAATCTTAAGAAAGTTGCTTGTGAATATGTTAAGAAAATGCTAAGTCTCACTGCTAAAAGAATTTAAGAGGTCAGTATTAAAATCACCAACAACTTTACATTTTTAATTATTTTTCATTGGGATACCATTAAAAAGACCATTAAATTCACCCACTCACGCTGGAATTTCAATACTTGTTAACATCAGCATTAAGACTCACTGGAGTTGATGATCCTTCTTAATTAAATTAGGTAATACTTCAACAATAAGATGATCAAAACAAGATAAAATTAAACTTCCTTCGTGGCTACTACCATTAACATAAAGACTCGTTCGTATCCTTTAATAATAAAAATACCATTTCATTTGAAAGACAAGTTTCTGTAATAAGAACAATAAAAGTAAATGTGATTTTAATTAAATTAAAAAAGTCGAAATACAATTAAAATTTATATTCAAACTTCTAATGTTGATGTTTAACACAAACATTATTAATGTCACCCCTGCGAATATTATTAAATTTGTATTAAATTTGTATTTAATCAATTTGTATTAAATTTGTATTAAATTTGTATTTAATCAATTTGCATTAAATTTGTATTTAATCATTTTGTATTAAATTTGTATTTAATCAATTTGCATTAAATTTGTATTTAATCAATTTGTATTAAATTTGTATTAAATTTGTATTTAATCAATTTGCATTAAATTTGTATTTAATCATTTTGTATTAAATTTGTATTTAATCAATTTGCATTAAATTTGTATTTAATCAATTTGTATTAAATTTGTATTTAATCAATTTGTATTCAACTTGTATTAAATTTGTATTTAATCAATTTGTATTAAATTTGTATTAAATTTGTATTTAATCAATTTGTATTAAATTTGTATTGAGTTTGTATTCAAATTCGTATTCAAATTGGGTCTTTGATTAAAAAAAAAAGATAAAGCAAATCATGATGAAGAATCGTAAACAAAATGAAAATAAATACTCGAAAGTACAGAGCGCATCCAAGCCCAATAATGACTTTATATGAACCTTGTTAAAAAGGAGGGCATTTAATTAAAAAAAAATTTTTAGTTTATCATTAATGATAAATATTTATAGAAAGAGACATTATATAATTCAAATTTGTCGTGTTGCAGAGAAGATTTTCAACATTATTCATTGATTTAACAAGTTTCTTAAATCCATATATGCTATTTCAGTTTCACCATAAATATTTCACCAGTTTCACCATAAATGTTTCACCAGTTTCACCATAAATGTTTTTACAAAATGACAAAAAAAATATTATTTCCTTTTTTTTCTTCCTTTTCCGTGTGAGTCCGTAGCAAACTTTGCTTCTTTAACGTGTTAAAAATTCATTTGAAGTTAATGCCTTGGTCTGAGGTCGCGAAACCCTCAAAACAGCTCGAATTTCAGTTATTTTTCGTGAAGATTATAATGAACCAGGAGAAAAAATTTTATAAATGTTAATAAATTATTATTATTATTATTATTATTATTATTACAATGAAAACATCATTGTCTGAATGTGATGAGAATTACATACTAACTTGGTTAAGGGTTGTTTCTAAAATAATAATCTATTTTTTCTGGTTGTTTATTATGTGCAAACGTCCATTTATTTTGTATACATTTTTATCAGTTTCGTAACATTACTCCGATTCATATACCATTCATATACTATTCATATATCATATACTGTACATACAACTCATTTCGTTTTGCGGACAGGAGGGAACATTCTGGCTACAGATTTTGCCATTACACTTAAAATCATTCAAAGACTGAATGTTTTCATATATTATAATAAAGTTAGTAAAGTTAAGCGCATTAAAGATTATATCATCAATGAATTACCAAAACCACTATTCATAGCTAAATAATTTTATATATAGTAAACTTCCCAAATAAAGGCACCCTCGGGGATTTGAGGGTGCCGTTATTGCGAATTTTCCGTTGTCTCGGAAGTTTTTTTAAATGTATTTAATGCGTAAATAAAGGGGGATACATAAGAAATAGAGAGATAATGAATACTACTTTATTAACTGGTAAATGCACAGTACGTAAATAAAGCAAAAAGAACATTTTAAAATTGAAAAAAACTATTCTAAATTCTCCACCACGAGTGCTTCATCTGTAGAGGGTGCATTTTCTTCAATTGATTTCTTCAAGAATTTTCTTATGTCACCTTGTTGCGCGGATGCTTGTTTTTTTGTTAACATCGTGTTTTTAAGCATATGTGCTTGCATTACTTCTTGTATATTGAAGCTTGGATTTTGTTAAAAAAAACTGAGAACCGTGTCCATGCACGATTGTGCGGCGGCCCAAGTTGTTCTTTTTTGTGTTTTCTTCTCAGTAACTTTCGGAGACATTGCGAGAGGGGGTGTATTCACTTATAATTTAACGTTATAAATGTAGCACTGAGCGTTCCACGTGTTGTCGGTACAGAGTTCACTTTCAAAATGGCGCCGGGTGTAAACAAAGTCATGCGCGCTGCTGTTTTCTTTAGTGTACGACAATTTTTAAAAGTGCGGTTATCTCGAGTATTCCGTTATTTTGAGTGCCGTTATTTCAGAAGTTTACTGTAGATACATGTAGATATGTAGGTACATCCCAAAACGACTGAGTTTCCAAGATGAAGAAAACGAGCGATTCGATATTACTCACTTATTTTTTCGAGAAATAGTCTTCCTTATTAAACAGAATTATAATTCTTATTAAAATAACTCTCCTGCTAACGAATTTTTATCGCAGTTTTCATTATAATTAAGCCAAGTTCTTACTTCAAACATTTCAAATTCAAACTTTTTGACGAATCTGAAGAAGGGTAAAGCTTAATTAAGAAACTTCAAACACATTAATTTGATCTGCCAATATTAAGTTCCTTACGAATTTACTAATTCTTACCTTTTCTGAGAAATAGGATTAAGGAAGATATGTATATAACCTTATATAGTAGCTATATAGCGAGTCAGACACTAAAGAACATTAAATAAAATAAGGCTCACACTAAAAAAACAAACATCTTTTAACAGTGTGGGCTAATTGCTATAAATATAAATTCGAAGAACGTAAGGGCGATCCAAATAATAGTGGAACCTCATTAACAAAACGATTACTAAAAACCAACAAAACCCTTTACTCCAAAAAAATTACTAATTATGAATCCATTACAGATAACAAATATTTTAAATATTCAAAGAATTTTCCCTCAAGTGAGATCTGCACTTGTCTGATATCCTACCCACGGCAAGGTTCTTCGATACGTACTTAGGGTCTCCCCGTATCAAACTCTTTCTTATTGTTACCTACAAGACATACGATTTAATAACGCCATAAGAATATTGAAAAATAAAAACTGTACGAGTTTAATTGAGCTTCGACTCACAAAGCTCATTAACCTCTCCATTCAAAGCGGTATCTTCCCAGATTAGCGCCTGGTAGTTCAGTGTTTATGGTATTGGGCTCTGGGCATTGAGGCTCTGAGTTCACTCCTAACCGCTGGCATCGGGTGGGATTGGGCCGGTCACTCACCCTATTTCTATTCGGACTGAGGTCACCCTTGGGGCAAACTCAACCCCGACGTATTGGGGAAATGAGCTCCCTAGATGTTACCTGATCCTCCAAGATTGCTTAAAAAGGGCTGGAGTATTTTTAAATCAGGTGATAAATCTTCCCCCTTAAACTACAGACCCATCCCCATCCTTCCAACCATCAGTAAAATTCAACTTACTGCCTTGGGATGTGTGGTTGTTATTAACTGGCTCCATACTTTCGCCTATGACTATATATATGTATATAGTGACCTGTTTACCGTAGGTCCACTATAATAAAATGGTTGAGTTAAAATTAAATATTTTCGGGGCCACCAATTTGAGCTTTCGACCAAATAAACAATATTTAATGAAGGAGACAGAAATGACTCTGTAGTTTTCGTGTAATTGGAAAAATAAATTAATTATTTGTTTACAGTGATTAACGATTATAATAGTGAAATTGTGCAATATTACAATAAGGAATGATTCTTATACAGGATAAGAATTAAATGATACAGTGGTGACAAGAAACAATAACTAAAGTAATAAGATGTACGGTATTTAACACACAACAATAAGTAAGCCTACTTGCGGTCGTAATGATGAGTTCGATTCTACGGTACTAAAACACTTCAGAGAGCCTATTCGGTTAGGTTGAGCGTATGTTGAGTTTGTAGGCTATGCAAAGTAGTTTAGCACGACGAAATAAACTCTGTAGGCCAAATGAACTAGTGACCTATGTGAGGTTTACAGAACTGTGTTTTGATGATAAAGATAGGTTATGAAAACTGGGAGAGCCTCTGAGCCGGAATAAATGATGAAATTCTTGTTGAATAGAAGTGAAGATTCGAAGGTCGAATGGATGGCTGCTGAGTGAAGCAGAGGCCGGACGAATGACGCAGGTTGAGTTTGGCAGGAGTGATGTTGCTTCCGGGAAGTGGGGAAGAAATAGTCGTAGGCCTCAACGGAGATGATCAATCTTCGTGTATGATTAAGCTGAGTTTTGAAGGTCGGCGGGCCGGCTGAGATCGAGTGAAGTTGCGTGACGAAGGTCGAAGATGAGTGAGTGATGCGAGGACTGAGCAAATGAGTAAATAATGTCGAATTGAAGTGGACTCGCGCTTTTATAGACGCTGTGGTATTATACTGTTTGGTGGGCATTTTTCTGGAAACAAAGTAAAATTTGTCTTTTCTACGCGTCCATTCTTGTCCACATGTTTGTGTTTAGATTTTATGGTGTTGTTTACATCTTCAAGCCGTGAAAGAGAAGCGAGGAAAAGGAATTGCTGTTATGCTTCTACATATACATTACCTTGGTTTTATTTCAGCCCGAATTTTTCATTTTGACGAAGGTCAAGCTTATAGCTCCACCTTAGACCTACAGCTGATTCATCACGGCTGGTCAGAAATTACAAAGTCCTCACTCGAACTCGATCTCATGACCTGATCAGCAACCCATCGTCTTAACCACTAGGCTACGCAGAGTACCCATTTATCTACCAGCAAATTTTTTTTTATTGTATGGAGAGAGGAACAGCTGGGTTTGTTGCGCGCTGACTGTCGTTACCGAGAATTGAAGAAGGGTCCGATGGATTCGTGGTTAGCGATACTAACCACAACACCACCGATGCGCATATATACAGGGTTGGAGAAAAATCTTTAAGGCTGTTATACATACAAATCATTTGTTAATAATAAATAAATTCCAATGATATCACTGCAGTGTAACAAATAAAATGAACTGATGAATTCAATACACTTGAAAGCGCAATATGGCATTAATGATAATAATAATGTTCCCAGAGAATACAACAGAAGCTGTCGTATGCAGTATTTTTGAGACCCATACATCCTCTCGTATGGGGCTATTTTTGCCTATTAGCCCTTTCGTACCTGAATTATGAAATATTTATTTTAAAATTTTCCTACCGTTCAAACTAAACTAAGCTCTAATATTCAGAGCATAAACTCAAAATCGGTTGACAGGTTCAGGTTGCTACAAGTAAGGTATAAACAAACTGGTAACTTTACTATTTGATAGGTTGGCACACTTACGCTACTTGATTTGTTAGTCTCTTGCGGTTCTTCTTATGTTTTATCTCTAAGCTACATTTACTAGTATATATATATATATATATATATATATATATATATATATATATATATAGCATAAACCTGATGCGAGAGAACGTAGTTACCCTGCATGCACAAATAAATCTTCGTTCAACGCTCTAGAATTGATGTCGAGCGGTTAGAAGTGGTGTAGGGGTGTACTTAAAATGTTACGCAATCAACGAGAACCTACGGGGTAACGGACGCGGCACAGCGGACGGAGCATGGTGGTGGCGGGATGCTGCATAAATAGGGCCATCAAAATTACCTTTCCTTCTCAACTCGATATATCTCTTAGGTTAGGTTAGATTAACCTATCCAATCCCGGGGCTCAAATACATCTCGTCAGCGTTTATCTGTTTGTTTTTTTTCTTTTTTATTTGTTCTTTGTTTTGGTTTTCTTGTTTTTCTTTTCCTTTTTAATTTTTGTTTTTCTTTTTAAACCTTCAAATACTGCTCATAAAAGACCGTGAGGTCATCATGCCAAAATGCACCTCATAAACGGAGGTAAGAAAATCAAGGGGGAAATTGTCAAAGCGATCCATTTCTTTTGGCTCAAATGCGCACATACTACTCATCTATCCAAATGTGAATGCCCTTGACCGCAGAATAGATGAAGAACTGAAAAGTATCCCACACTATACAGCATGTTCAGAAGAACAATGAAGAGTTTCACAGAGAGAATCCACAAATGTATCATAGCGGATGAAGAACTCTTTGAAGATTAAATTACAATTTAACAAACTAGCTAAAGTGGGCCTTACGGGCCCATTTAGCTAGACCTGCGGTGTTGGGGCCTTCGGCCTCAGCAATTGGGGGACCGCAGGCACCCCAATTATTGGAGAGTCAATTATTCGTTCAATAAAACTATAGAAAAGAACGCAGCCATGAAAATCTTAAACTTTACAAATCTTGATACAATGGGTTCGGCTGTGAAACTTAAAATTTTCATTGCTGCGTTCTTTTCTAGCTAAAGTGGGCCCGTAGGGCCCACTTAGCTAGATCCGCAAATATTAAGCTTTAACTGCCTTAATAATTACTTTTCAAAATCTTCGGTATCCGATTTCAGCCTTTGAAGTAATTTTTTTGACAGACTATATTTTGAAGGACTCTGCCATAATTATATTATATAGAATATTTGTATGAATAAAATTCTTATAGACTTTTTGTTTGATTTGTTTCATCATTTGAACACTTCTCTGTATAATGTTTTTAACTAAATAGTTGTCTGTATAAAATCCTAAAAGACTTTTCTCCGACCCTGTATATATATATATATTATATATATATATATATTATATATATATATATATTATATATATATATATATATATATATATATATATATATATACGCTGCTTGCTGCTGGGGAAGTTTATACTAAAGTATAATATACGATATATTAAATTTCAAAAGTTTGAAACAACAACATAGTTTGATAAAAGCGTCATTTAAAATTTAAAATCGCTTTTATTCAAATGCATTTCATTTTGTAGCGCACTTTAAAATGCACGATATATATATATATATTTATTTATTTATTTATTCGAGTTATGAGGGTTTGAACGACGGTTCAGGATCGCTATATATATATATATATATATATAATATATATATATATATGTTATAATGTTATAATGTTATAATGTTTCAGACCAACAAAGACCCTAGGATCCACTCATGGCTGGTCTACCTAACTGTGTTCGTAATCGTGTATTGTGTATGTCCTCCGTGGTGGCGGAGGGGACCTACAATTTTACGTGGGTTCCGAACCACAAGAACATAAGAAACTTATTTAAAAACTGCCGGTAAATTGGCAACGACCAATTTTTACGAAACTAAATAATTATCAATTTAAAAATATTTAATTATCGGTTTAAAACTAAAGATAGAATCTCTCGGTCCAGAGGAGCAAGTCATAATAGACTACTATCCACAAATATGTTACATTCTATATCTATTTATAACGGACATGCAAATATATCAGATCCAAAGAATCCAGTCAATTTCATTACGGTATCCATCAAGTCACGGTCCATATCGATTGCGGACCAAGTCAAAATTTACAACCATATACATTATCAATTTAAAAATAATTAATTATCGATTTAAAACTAAAGATAGAATCTCTCGATCCAGAGGAGCAAGTCATAATAGACTACTATCCACAAATATGTTACATTCTATATCTATTTATAACGGACATGCAAATATATCAGATCCAAAGAATCCAGTCAATTTCATTACGGTATCCATCAAGTCACGGTTCATATCGATTGCGGACCAAGTCAAATTTACAACCATATACATTACAATATATACACATACGAGGAAAAGTGTAGGTGTGGCTGTAAAGACTGTACAGTAATGTAGAAATGTGTGTGCACCCATTATGGGTCTCCCATTTAAAGGTGTTTGTGGGCAAGTGAAGATCATGAGTTTTTCAATACCTCACAGTACTATGGGGGGCACCGCTCGGCAGAGGAATCTCTTTAAATGGGGTGTGTAAGGACAGAGAATATCCCCTAACCCAAGACGCTGCCTCCCTATATCCCACAACACTTGTGTTGAGCTGTGGGATCTATCCCCACAAAGCCTTAATTTTACTACCTTAAACTATACCCTTTCTATCAACATGCGCGTCCAATCGATTCTTAAACATGTTTATAGACGTGCTACTAATTACTTCTACCGGCAAACTATTCCAGCTATTTACTATTCTATGCGTAAAAAAGTTTTTCGCAACTGCTGTCTCGAACCTTCTACTTGTCAACTTACACCCGTTATTTCTAGTCCTATTATATTGAGATATTTCGAAAAAGCTATCTCTATCTACGTTATCAAACCCATTCATAATTTTGAAAACCTGGATTAGATCACCCCTTAACCTCCTAGTCTCGAGTGTAGTCAATTTTAACTCTTTAAGCCTATCCTCGTACGACTTTGACCTAAGAGACGGAATCATCTTAGTTGCTCGTCTTTGAACTCTTTCGATTTTGTCTATATCTTTGCGCATATGCGGATTCCAAAATTGGACCGCGTACTCCAAATGGGGTCTAACTAATGATTTATAAAGAGGAACTATAATATCGCGCGATTTGTACTCAAAATTTCGAGCTATAAAACCTAACACTTTGTTCGCCTTATTGACTGCCGCTGTACTTTGTTTCGCTACTTTTAAATCACCAGTGACTATAACTCCTAAATCTTTTTCCTGCTCTACGCTTGTTAAATCTTTCCCTGACATACTATACGCAAAATTACCGTTACGCGAACCTATATGCATAATTTTGCACTTATCCACGTTAAATCTCATTTACCATGTGACTGACCAATCAACGATTATATTCAGATCTTCCTGAATTTTACCTCTATCTTCGTCATTAATCGCCCTACCACCCAGCTTCGTGTCATCCGCAAACTTTGAAACTGTACTGACTAGGCCGACATCTAAATCGTTAATATATATAGAAAAAGCAAGGGGCCCAATACAGAACCCTGAGGAACGCCACTCGCTACATTAGCCCAACACGACTCCGCTCCATCAACGACCACCCTCTGTTTCCTGCCTCGCAACCATTCTTCTAGCCAATTTATTACTACACCCCTGATTCCATGAGCCTTAGTTTTTTCAATCAGTCTTTTGTGCGGCACGGTGTCAAACGCTTTTTGAAAATCTAAATACACTACATCAACCGCCCGATGTCTATCGTAAACGTTAACCACGCTTTGGAAAAATTCTAAAAGATTAGTTAAGCAAGATCTGTTTCGCCTAAAACCGTGCTGCGTATTTCGGACCAGATTATGCACTTCTAAGTGTTCGACTATACGATCCCTAATTATTGATTCCAGTAGCTTACCTACAACAGACGTTAAACTGATAGGCCTATAATTTCCCGCCGCACCTTTATCGCCTTTCTTAAAGATAGGTGTTACGTTTGCTAACTTGAAATTATCTGGTACGCACCCCTCAGAAATAGACGCATTAAAAATCTTTGTTAGCGGCACAACAATGCTATCTTTTAATTCTTTTAGTTGTATGGGATATATGGAATCCGGACCCGGTGATTTACGCGTTTTCATTTTATCAATATAGCGCATTACTTCCCCTTCACTAACGACAATATTATCCAAAATATTACCATTATCAAAAGGTATTATGTCTATGACCGTAGGGATATTCGTTACATCTTCTATAGTAAAAACTGACGTAAAAAATTCGTTTAGCAAGGTAGCCATTTCCTTGTTTTCAGAGACTAGATCTCCATTTCCATTTTTTAATGGACCTAAGACACTTTTACTGGATTTCTATTATTGACGTATTGAAAGAATCGCTTGGGATTTTCTTTACCGTCACGAGCTATGGAGATTTCAAATTCGCGTTTTGACTTTTTATTACACTTTTAGCTTCACGCCTTAGAGATATGTAGTTGTTTCGTAACAACAGATTATCTTTATCGGACTTGTATAGCCTATAAGCCCTCTCTCTACTCTTTATAATGTCTCCTACTCTAGAAGTAAACCACAAGGGCTTGTTGTTTACTTTCGCACGCTTAATTTTGTACGGTACACATTCCTCATTTATAGTCCTAAATACCTTTACGAACGATTCCCACATTAGTTTTGCGTTGGAGTTCCCCATTACGTTTTCCCAATTGACGTGTGAAAATTTATTTCGAAATTTACTAAAATCTGCGTGCTGGAAGCTAGGAATTTTAGTCGAGTTAGTTGGTTTCGAGTGACTTACTGAGAGGACAAACTCTACCATATTGTGATCGCTATTGCTCAACGGTTCTATTACTTGAAGATCAGTAATTAGCCTATCATCCGTAGTTATTACTAAATCTAAAATACTGTCGAACCTCGTAGGTTCCCCAACCTTTTGAATAAGAAAGCTATCCTCGAGAAAATTAACTAAACGATTACCTTCCGCGTCTCCCTGCATTGTATCGTAATTCACGTTGGCGCAATTAAAGTCACCCATAACTAAAGCCTGCTCACTACCGATTATTCTCTTTAGTTCACGATGTAACGCTTCGTCCGTAGCAGCTGTTTGATTTGGGGGCCTATATATAACCGCAACAAGAAGTTTGAAATCGTTGAATTTAAGTTCTGCTATAGTCGAATCTATCGGTTCTGGAATTGAGTGCTTTACTTCTATAACGTTCGCAATATTATCTTTGATATACAACATAACACCGCCTCCTCGCCTAACTATTCTGTTTTTAACAAAAAGTCTATAACCTTTAATTTGATACTCCCCTACAAAGTCACGTGTTTCAGTGCTAAGCCACGATTCATTATCGCAATTAAATCATAGTCTTTACAAGCAATTATATATATATATATATATATATATATATATATATATATATATATATATATATATATATATATATATATATATATATATATATATAGGGCCGCTCAGTATATTTTGCCCCACCTTTTTTTTCTTTCCAAGTTTCCTTGTAAGTTCCAGAAATTTTGTACACAAGTAGTTACATATCTTTTTTACAATTTTTATTTTTCCACATAGTCCATCCTTTTCTACGGCTCTTCCTTCACCTCCAAACAAGGGCCTTTATTCCTTGCTGATAAAAGTCCGCTGGGTTCCGCTCGAGCCACCTCTTAACCTCCTCAATAACCTCATCGTCACTCTGAAACTTTCTTCCACGAATAGCATCCTTCATTGGCCCAAAGAAATGGAAGTCTGAAGGTGCCAGATCCGGGCTGTATGGAGGGTGGGGTAACACAGTCAAGCGCATTTTTGTGATAGCCTCTCTTGTTTGCAAACTGTTGTGTGGTCTTGCGTTATCGTGAAAAGAAGGACGTCTTCAAGTTTTCTCTCCGATCGAACTCATTTTATACTTCTCTGGAGTCTCTGTAGGGGGGGCAGGGATAATTCGACGTGGCCGACTCGATGCGACCCAACTCAATGTGGCCGACTCGATGTCAGGACAACTCGATGTCAAGCCAAGTCGATGCCAGGCCAAGTCGATTTCATTTTCTTTATATATTTAATGTGGGTTAACTGAATGCCCGGTTAGGTCAACTGTACGCCCTTGACGATTGGTTAGGTTAAGTTGTGATATTTTCGTTAAAACTAACGAAAATATCCCTTAGGGATATCACATCGAGTTGTCCTGACATCGAGTCGGCCACATCGAGTTGGGTCGCATCGAGTCGGCCACATCGAATCGTACCCAACCCCTGTAGGGTAGCAATATATGCCTCGGAGTTGATTGTTTGTCCTTTCTTCATAATGTTCACCAGAATCACCCCTTTCATGTCCCAGAAGATGATGGCCATAACTTTTCCTGCAGAGGGAGCCATTTTGAACTTTTTCTTGCTTGGGGAGTCTGCGTGATGCCACTCCATAGATTGGCGTTTTGTTTCAGGTTCAAAATGGTGTACCCAAGTCTATCCCCAGTCACAATTCGTGAAAGGAAGACATCCCCTTCTGTCTTGTATCGAACCAACGACTCAGAAGCAATTTCTTTTCTTTGGGACTTGTGATCTTCAGTCAGTTCGCGAGGAACAAACCGTGAACACACTTTTGAGTATCCCAGTTGCTGAATTATCGTATTCACACTTCCTTTACTAATTCCTAGCTCCAGTGATAGCTCCTTGTATGTGACTCGCCGATTTGATTGAATGATGCTGTTAACACGTTGCACAGTGTGAGATGTCACAGCCGATGCCGGGCGACCGTTGCGTGGCTCATCATCGAGCTGGCTCTCCCTCTCCGATGATCTCATACGTTTAGACCAGCGTCCAACTGTGCTTCGATCAACATCATCATCTCCGTAAACGTTTTATAGACGTTTGTGAATATTTCTAACTGTTTCCTTCTCTGCGGTTAAGAACTCGATAACAGTTCTCTGCTTACGACGCACATCACTGTCAGACGCCATTTTCGAAACCGCTTTAACCATCGGTTTCATACAAGGGCGTTTAAAAGGAAGGGAGGTTCAAACTGGAAAATTCCGGTTATGTGAAGCCCAGAAAGTTCAAACTTACGGCCCAAAAGACATTTCAGCACCATGGTCTATTATTTAGCTAAGAAAAAAGGGTGGGTAAAATATATTGAGTGCCCTGGTATATTATGTAGGAAGTAAGCGCTGAGGGCGAATGCCTTTTTCGACTGGATTCAGCTCTGGTGAATTTCCGAACCAATCTTATACTTCAGAGCCATTTTCCTAAAAAATTAATTCATATTCTAACATGTCTCAAGAAAACTCACAAAAACAGCACCCCAGATAATGAACATTACACGTATGAAAAGCAATTCATAGCTTTAAGCCTTTTTAATTTGTAAAGTGGGCGTCTAATATCTTGCAACAGCAAAGAGTTAGAAGGTAATGTTAATTATATACATTATAGATGATTGCGAAGTGTGAATATTTTGGATTATTCCTGAGAATGAACCACAAACATTGCGTGACTTTTTCTGAAAAGAAGTATACACGCCCGACACCCTAATTGTTTCCAGTCGCCTACAGTGAAGTCTTTGAACTTTCATGGCCATTGCAACCTCTTTGCGCGCATCTTTGCTGTTAACAAAGGCATTTTAGATGTTTGAATGCCGTTCATGCCAAGTTCCTTAAGCCTTTTTCTAGTTGTTTTTGCAGAAATTTTCTACGCTGGAGCGGAGCGGAGATAGGGATGCACAAGAAAAACCCTGGCTGGAGCGGAGCAGAACTGGAGCAGCAACAGCTGGAGCGGAGCAGAACTGGAGCAGCAACAGCCGGAGCGGAGCAGAACTGGAGCAGCAACAGCCGGAGCGGAGCTGGAGCCAAGAAAGTTGAAATACTGTCAACCCTAGTATATATTGTAGTGACAATCACTTTTCCGTATGGATCACGAGAGAATTTACTTTGAAAATGAATATAAATCTTTTTTTATTTGTTTATAATTATTAATATGGAGTACTCGCGACCAGGTTATCTATGTGTATAACGAAATTAAAAGTAGTTCTTACGAAGGATTACTTAACCCTTTGGTAGATAGATAGTCTACTCGTACGTACAGTATGTCCTGCCTTGCCGTATGCATGAGCATTTTCGTGCGATTTCATTAATACCGATTCGTGAAAACTTTAAAACATGCTAATGTTTGAATCTAAAAAATATTTCTTAATCACTATTACTTAATAATAATAATAATAATATAATAATAATAATAATGAACAAGTACTGAATATATATATTGTTTGCTTGTTTGCTTGTACCTTGTGGGGAAAGGACGTGCTGTCTCTCTCTGTATTAACACTCAAATAAGAAGGGAATAAATTACTCGGCGGTTTATTCTGCTTACACCCGAAAGTATATAAAGTATCAATGAATCCGCGTATATAATATATAATATATAAAGTGAAATTCATTAAAATTAAGAAAGTGCAGTACAGTTTACATAAATTATCATCAGTTTTAACGTATATATTTAAAACGTAATACGGTTGGCATTCGAGAAATTTTGAAACAAGGCAGGAAAAAGGTCATAAAACGCAAAGGTCAGGAAACCCTCGACCATCGAAAGGAAAGAAAATAGAAAGAAAGGAAAATAAATAAATAAATAAATAATTTGTGTGGGTATTTCTTTTTACGCTAATTAATGAATAGCATGGCCATGGGTCCAAATTCTCACTTAATCTGCAATTTGTGTAATCTGAAAACAACTGAAAATGCTGCAATGCGATGTGATTTCTGTCAAAAAGTGCAAGACTTTATCTGCATGAATTGGGATGATAGGGAAATAACTCTTGTCTCGAATGCGAAACAGGTCGTGGGGATCAAATTTCTATGTGGCGCATGTACACAGACGGTAAACTCTTTCGCAGTATTTAAAGAAATGGAGATAGCAAAGATAGCAGACTCGAGTATTACAAGAAAGAATGAAATAATGGGGACACAAGAGTCCGGAAATGTTCCAACGAAAAACCGGGTGGGTGAGAGAGAGGACAAAATAACGAATAACAGTATAATAACGAATAACAATATAATAACGAATAACAATATAAGCAATATAATACGGAATGAAGACATAGATGAAAGAAAAGAAATAAGTAAAAGTTGCGGGGTAGTAAAACTGTCCAACGAGCGAAATGATAAAAAGATAACTAAAAAAGTAGGAAATAAACAGCCAAAGAAAAATAATGATAATACCAAAATTAAGAACTTTGAAAATAATAAGAAAACAAGAAGTAGAAGCTTAGAAAATATCGTATGTAAATACTCCGCAAAAGGGAACTGCAGATACCGGGATGGGCAATGCATCTATGCACATCCCGCATTATGCAACACGCATTACACAAGTAGATATTGCAAATTTGATAAGAAATGCAAGTTCCAACATCTTACGGTCTGCGACACCTATGCAAGATATGGGAGTTGCAAATACGGAAAAAAATGCCGTTACCACCACCCTCAAAGGAACACAACGGGTGATCAGGAAAAATGAACATCAAAGAAGAGTGCCAATTTTTTAGACGCAGCCAACACAATTCAGCTGCTAAATACTATCCAGCAATTGCAAAATCAGCTGACAAATATAGGAATCCGAGAGCCGGACAGAAGACACGCACAAAGATACTTCATGCATTATCAGGACAAAAGATACCGACAAAGACAAAAAGAGGCCAATTCTCGGAGGATCACAAGGCAATGACAACAAGGCAACAAGGCACCCCCATTGGAAAACGAATCGGAACCACCTGTATGCGAAAACGATGGAGAAAAAATAAAAATAATCCTAGCCAACATTCAGGGTCTTAAATAAAATCATTCCCCGGACAAAGTTTTATACCTGAAAGGACTCATGCAAGAAGCCGGAGCAGACTTTGCATGCCTCACGGAAACTCATCTAAAGGACTGCCAGGCGAACTTTGAAAACTGCGAGTCCTGTGTTGACAAAAAAGAAATACAGATTGACAACTATAACATCATCCGAGCCGTCAGAACAGTGAGACGTAAAGGAGGATGTGCTATTTACACACGCGAAAGGCATATGGCAGAAATGACTATAAATACCTCAAACAGCTACGTAGAATGTGTGGCAGCAAAAGTTGAAAAATTAAATATGGTACTAATTGTAATGTACAGACCCCCAAACACACCAACCTCAAAATTTTCAGATTCCAATACAGAGGTAAGAAACTGGGTAAAAGATCTACACTCTCCAACCTCAAATATTTTTCTCTGTGGTGATTTTAATTTCCCATTCATGAAATATAAAAGGATAGGAAAAAATATATGTATACACCAGGACAAGGGGGGCACACGGGAAGATCAGGAGTAGTAAAAATGCTGATGAATTTATGTTAACGCAAGAAATAACAGAAAACACAAGAAAAAACAACTGCTTAGACTTGGTATTCACAAACAACAGCAACCTAATTGATAATGTAGAAATATCCCCAACTATGATATCGGACCACAACATCATTGAAATAACAACCAATATAAAAGCAACAGGAAAGAAATGAACACGAACAACAGAAAGAAGCAAATTCGAAATTTTTAATTTTCACTCCAAAGCTATAAACTGGGAAGATGTTGCATCCAGCATGGAAGTAATAGATTGGGAAACCATTTTGGGGGTCAAGACAACGGAGGAGATGCTAATGACCTTAGAGGAGAAGACGTTAAAAATTGTGGAAAGACATGTTCCAAAAATACAACAAAGAGGAAAGAGAAGCAGGTTCGAGAGACAAAAGAGGGCAGTGTTCCGAAAGAAAAAAAGAGTGACTGCAAAATTAAATAACTGTAAAGATAACAACATCAGGAAAATATTAAATGATAAACTGCAAAGTGTCGATGACGTCATACAGGAACTAATTGAGAAGCATACAGACAAAGAAGAAGACGACGCTAGAGAAGCGATAAAGGTTAACTCAAAGTACTTCTATAATTTTGCAAAAAGAAAGTTGAAAAACCATACGACTATTGGACCTTTAAAAAACGAGAACAGAGCTTTATCTGATGATCTAACAGAAGTATTTGAAATATTAAGAGCTCAGTACGAATCATCTTTTAGCATCCCAAACACTGACAAACTGATATGCGATAGAAACGCGTTCTTTGAAGAACTACTACAAGGGAGAGTATAACGGACTTCGACTTTACGACAGATGATATTACACAAGCTATGGGGAAACTAAAACACACTCAGCGGCAGGAACGGATAAATGGAATGCCACACTGATCAAAAACTGCAACAATGCAATCGCTGAGCCCCTATATTGGATATGGAGACGATCACTAGACACGGGGAAATACCGGACATCCTGAAGAGCGCGAACATAGTCCCAATATATAAAGAAGGAGATCGATCCGAGACCAAAAACTATAGGCCAGTGTCGCTTGCATCTCATCTCACTAAATATATGAAAGAATAGTTAGACAGAAAATCTATGACTTTTTGGAAACTCAGAAAAAATTCAATGATAACCAACACGGGTTTCGGTCAGGCAGATCATGCCTATCACAACTAATGGAACACTGCAACAACATTATTGATTCACTTGAAAGTAATGAAAACTATGATGTACTATACACAGACTTTGCTAAAGCGTTCGACAAGTGTGACCACGGAATCATAATACATAAACTGAAATATATGGAATAACAGGAAAAGTAGGGAAATGGATATATAATTTCCTTAGTGAGTGGCGACAAGTCGTTACAGTACAAGGAGTATCTTCATCAGAATCAGAGGTCCTCAGCTCAGCAACACAAGGAACAGTATTAGCTCCACTACTCTTTCATAATCATGCTAACTGATATAGATGAGGGCGTTACCAGAGACATCCGCAAAGGATGTTACTGTGCTGACACAAAGATCAGTAGAAAAATAAGAAACCCAGGAGATATAGGATCTCTACAAACCGACATGAACAGAATTTACAAGTGGACGGAAGACAACAATATGAAGTTTAACACTTAGAAATTTCAGCTGTTACGGTACGGAAAAAGAGAAGACCTAAAATCCACGGAATATCATACCCCAAATGGACAGGAAATTCAGAGGAATTCTAGAGCAAAAGATTTAGGGATTGTAATGACTGATGATGCGAAATTTGAAACACAAAATAAGATAGCAGTAAACAGAGCAAAGAGAATAACGGGGCAGATACTGAAAATCTTTAAACGAAAGGATAGAAATATAATGATTCCTCTACTGAAAACCCTGATAATACCCAAATTGGAATACTGCTCGGTCCTAACATCCCCATATAAAAAAGAAGACATTAGACAGCTGGAAGGGATTCAGAGAAGCTTCACAGCCAAGATCAACGGGTGCAAAGAACTAAATTACTGGGAAAGATTACGCGAACTAAACCTATATTCACTGGAAAGGAGAAGAGGGAGATACACCATTATTTACACTTGGAAAATAATGGAGAAACTAGTCCCTAAGCTTACTCTGAACTCTGTAACTCCCCAAACAACAGTGGAAAGTAGAAAAGGAAGACTGTGTCGCGTTCCCAAATTAAGAGCGAGACAGGGAACATCCTTAACCCTGAAAGAAATAGTTTTGTTGTGAGAGGACCAAAACTGTTTAATCAGCTGCCCAAAGACCTAAGGAACACGAAAGGAGTTACAGTGGACATCTTCAAAAGAAGATTAGACGCCTGGCTCAGAACAATCACGATGAGCCGGGCGTACCTGGCTATGTGAGGTGGAGAGTACAAGAAACCAACTCACTATTTCACCAGGCCAACTCGAGAGGAGGGCGACAAGTTTGACCTTCGTGAAATGAGGAAACATCGCGCGGAACCTTTGTAAGGTTGTAAGGTAAGGGGTAAGATGTGTATATATATATATATATTAGTGATGGATCGAATAACCGCAACCGCAACCGCACTACAACCGCATAAAATTCACAACCGCAACCGTAACCGCAACCGCCGTTCCATAAGTGCGGTTGCGGTTGTAAAAGCTTAGTTAAGAATATTAATAATGCTTAAGTTAAGAATATTAATTTCTGTTTAATTAAATAAGATAATGTTTAATGTAAATCATTTACTAATAATTATGAAATTACGAAAAGTATGTTTGTTAGATTTAAATTGTTTAAAATGGGTAGAGTTGGTAGTCCTGGACAGAGGAACACAAAGAGCCGGCTACCCATAAGGGAGTCAGTCTTGAGGCAGGCGCGTACGCGTAAGATTGACGATGTATCTAAATAATTGTTTGTGTGCCCTCTCCGACCTAAATTATTATAATAGAAATTTCATACTCGCATACCCCTAACTTAACTAAACCATTTTCGGAATCAATAAAACGTTCACAAGTGTTAAAAAGAGTATTAATATACCCCCCCTTCCCCCTTTGTTTTGTAACGGTTTCAGAGTCTCGGCGTCGCTACCGAATTTATACGATACGGCAAAAAGAGTGTAGAGAAACAAAGTGATAAATGAAAAAGAGCCGATAGAGAATAAATAGAGAATAGTAAAGTAGAAAGAAGTAAATAATGAGAGAAAGTAAATAATAAAATATTCACTACATCTGGTGGCGAGCGGTGGTCTTACATCATATTTTGTGAGGCTTACCCACGTGACTAGTATTTTGATTAAAATTCTTCAAACCCGGTATATAGCCAATAGCGTTAATGAATATTTTATTTCGATTATTAAAATATCTAAATGCAAAGTTGATCCGTTTGCAGGCAAATTTCGATTTTCATTCCTTAAAATTTCATTGTAAATATAAATTCAAGATGGCGCATCGCCTTCGCATCCTGATAGCGTCCCTGACAAACTTCGCGCCTAAAAATTTAATTTTTTTTTTTTTTCTTTTCGTGAGAGTTCGTTGGATTCTGAAATGTTCGTTTGTTCATTCTGAAATGTTCGGTTGTTCCATCGGTTCCGTTACTTTTCGCAGTCTAGTGACTCAAAATTTTTTAGTCGCGGTACAGAGTCGGTAGAAAATTTGTCCGACTCAATATTGCGAGTCATTATTACGTTAAATTTCGTTCATTCGGTTGGAGAGGGCATAGTTTTGAAAATTATCGTGCTGCCTGAAGACTCAATTTTTCTTTTTTTTTCGTCTCTTCCACTGTATGCCTGTTTCAGCTTACCTTTTTACTTTTTGTTTAAAATTTTGGAATTAGTAAAGTGATAATAATAATAATAAGATAATGATTAATAAAAAAAATTTGTACGTAAGTAAATTGTTAGTTTAAATACAGTATACACATTTTATATGGTCCTTTCAAAATGTTTTAGCGAAAATTTGTACCGATTCAAAAACATTTCATGAACATGAGAAATTTTCTGGGTTTCATTAGCAGATTTTTGATTATATTTCGATTGCCTGTATATAATAATAGGATTATTTTGTTTATATAGATTTACGGGCTTTTTGCTTCGCTCGCTTCGCGCTATATAGGTTAAGTTACAGTTAATTGACAGTCGAAAGGTAATCTTAAACATATTAAATTTGTCAGATTATAAGTCGCCGTATAGGATTGTGTTAAATTTCAAAATAAGCAGAATTCGTTTAACTGAAATAGAGAAATTGTGTTGTGAAATTTTATAAGTTTTTTTTTTGATTTTTTATATACTCATTAATTATATACTATTATTATATACTTTTATTAACTTATACGTATATATTAGTTATATATATAATTATATATTTTATACTCATAAACTTTGGTAGGTAAGCTGATTATCTATTTTTTTTCCTCTCTGTTCCTTTCGTTCATTTCACGACAATTCCGACATATTTGGTAAAATGGCTATTGTATTGTACTAAAGGATTTCTTGTAGGCCTATCGTAAAATATTGTTCGGAGATTAACCGTTACTACGGTATGTCTATTGAGTAGTAAATTCTTAGTTATTTAACAAAATTTTAATTGGTTTAACATAAATAAGCATAGGATTTTTCTTTAATAAGCACAAATGTTATGCATAAAATTCTAAATTGTTCTTTCCGCGCATAACATTGAATTTATTAATTATAGTCTAAAAGTGCGCAGTAAATTTTATTTTTATTTTGGGAACCATGTGAGTTACGGTACACATTTTACTAAATCTGGATATTATAATTTTTTTGAATTACAGAAATTTGTGTAGAAATTCTTTTCATATATTTTCTTTACGTTTTATAAATTCATTCAATAATCAATTTTATTTGTACAGGTAGGCCGATTTTTATTTTTCTTTCCAGTTCAATGACAATGGTAAAATTTTTAGTTCAAATTTAGATTGTATTCTAAAAAGGATGTTTTAATTTGATATTTTAATTTGGGTATTAGAAATGAAAAATGTCTTTTTTTTTAGTTCGAGCGTTTGCATGGAAAAAACGAATTATGTTAGGATATAATGCAAGTTCATTCGGTTAGGGATATTTGATAGAGGTTCGCTTACAAACAAAGCGACCGCTCTTAATTATGCAATGTGTTGTTTTTTGTTTACAGTAGGATGCGTGTATTTTTGAGTGCATATGATCTATTCTTATTTAGTATAACTATGCAAATTTGTAGTTTCACTTGGAAACGATAAATTACTGAGATTTTTGTGATTTGCAAACCATACTGGGGTTTCTGTTGAAGGAGAGAGTTGTATCTCAGATGTAATTTGCTAATTGCGAGTTCAATTCGTATGAAATTTGACGTTTCAAGTTGGAATTACTGTATTAAATATTTTTGGTAGTAATATTTAAATTTTTTTTACTTTTTAATAACTGTTTAGAAAATTATTATTGTTTAAACCTTCAGTCGGAGTTAACTAATGCATTTGAAACATTGACTCAAGTGTACACTCGGAAATGGAGCCTTCTAGATAGCCAGTAACGTTTTTGTGGCGTCTTTGTGTGCTCCTCCTCAAAGCAAGAGGGTTCATGATTGTCAGAGAATGGATGACATGAAGTTTCTGGGGTTCATTTTTGTCTTTTGTATTTAGAGGTATTGAGGTGATTTCTGACGATAGTTTGAACAATAATATTTTAAATTATACTAACAGTTACTATGTATGGGCGCTTTTATATTTATACTGTACAATTTTTTTGCGTTTTATGACTTTTTTTATCTTCTCTGCTGTAACTGCCATAAGTGACCTTATTGGTAGCTAGATTTGATTAAATTTTTGCGAAATTTTGAGATGTGTAATTTTTTTTCTTTCCGTGAATTTGGCCAGAGCAAATGTGTAGTTAGTATTTCGAAGTGAACTGTCGAGAAAATTCGATAAATTAAATATGAAATGATAAGCAGTACAGAAACACGTTTCGAATAAACTTTTTTTTTTCAAAATTTCAAAGGCTCGTTTGGGTCAACCAAGTTGAATCCGAGTTCCATCAAGTGAGTTTAGTCGACCGGATAGGTGATCGATCACCAATGAGAGAGAGAGAAGAGAAACCAGACTGCGCAGGACTTGGCGCAGGATGGTTTCGGAAGAGAAGAGAGAGAAGAGAGGAACCGAATGCGCATGCTTGGCGCAGGACAGTTTCGGAAGAGAAGAGAAATTTACGTGTGCAGGGTCTTGGCACACGAAAGTTTCGATCGAAGATGGTCTACTGGTATTTTTCGGGCAGTAGCTGGTCACGCTGCTCGAATGCTTCGCTAAATATGTGTCGCAGCACGCGGTAGACAAGCCACGAGAGCTTGAACGGGTGCCTACGACTGTACTGTCCATACAGACATACAGTAGGTTCGTTGGGAAACGGCCTACGGCGGAGTCATCGTTTGATTGTTGCCAGTAGAAGAGTCTTTCAGCTGGACGTAGGAAGAGCAGCGTTCACCGACAAAAGTGGAGATGAGACAAGGCGAGTTTCTTCATCGACTTCTAGAATTGCAAATTCCGTCCAATTCCAGCGCGTGGTCCCGCTTTCAGATATCTCCCCCCCTGATCCTTTTAGAATTGGACGTCTCTTGTTTTGTTTTTCGCCATTGGAGAGAGAGCGGAACCATTATAGCGTGCTGCCCTGTTGCATTTGATTGATGCAATCCCTTGCTTCTAGCGAAGTGAGCAGGAGAGCTGCGATTGAAAATTGAAATCCGTTGTCAGCGTGCGGAGTGTCATCTCAACAACGTCCAGCAAATTGATGTACTGATTATGATGTAATGAAATTATAAGTGAAAAGGGTGCGATTATTGCCCATATTTGTTGTGTTTTCGTGAAGTAGTATGTGCGCTCTTGGTCAGTATTTTATGTAAACTTTTCTTATATTTTTTCTTGTTGCCCTGATAGTAACTGTATAACTATACAAATAACTGTTTCAAAAGTAAAGCGATCGTTGATGAGGAATCGCGGGAATAGATTGTGAACTTGAGATTTGTGTAGCCACTGTAAGAAAATTTTCCGTTACTTTTTTTGGCATGTATAGAGTAGTTACAGGTTGTAATTTAATTATTAGAGTGAAATGTTATTTTATGCAAATGTGAAAATTATAAAGTTTTCGGTTTTTATAATATGATACAAAATATGTGTGGAAATGGTCATTCTAATTATTTCTTGTCTATCTCAACTCTGAAGTGTTAAAAAAAAAAAAAAAAAAAAAAAAAAATTGCAAAATATATAAATTTGTTGAATAAATTTATTAACATTGTTAAACGATATTAATAAGTTTTACTAATGGAAAAACTTATTTTCAAGGGGGTGATGCGAGTGTAGTAATGCTTAGTTAAGAATATTAATTTCTGTTTAATTAAATAAGATAATGTTTAATCTAAATCATTTACTAATAATTATGAAATTACGAAAAAGTATGTTTGTTAGATTTAAATTGTTTAAAATGGGTAGAGTTGGTAGTCCTGGACAGAGGAACACAAAGAGCCGGCTACCCATAAGGGAGTCAGTCTTGAGGCAGGCGCGTTACGCGTAAGTTGACGAAATGTAACGTAGAATTAATTAGTTGTGTGTGTCCCTCTCCGACCTAAATTATTACAATAGAAATTTCATACTCGCATACCCCTAACTTAACTAAACCATTTTCGGAATCAATAAAACCTTCACAAGTGTTAAAAAAGAGTATTAATATACCCCCCCCCCTTCCCCCTTTGTTTTGTAACGGACTTTCAGAGTCTAAGTCGGCGTGGCTACCGGAAACTTTATACGATACGGCAAAAAGAGTGTAGAGAAACAAAGTGATAAATGAAATAAAGAGCCGATAGAGAATAAATAGAGATATAGTAAAGTAGAAAGAAGAGTAAATAATGAGAAGAAAGTAAATAATAAAACGTATTCACTACATAGGTTAATTAGAAATATTTCTTTTTTTAAAAGGAAAATGATGGGTCTCCTTATGCGTGCTTAAACGTGACGTCATACGGCTGCCGTAGTAAAATTGGTTTAAACTGCGCTCTAAGTTATTACTCTGTGAGCTCCATGAAGTAACATTTATTTTTATTTAATTTTCTTCAAACTAAAATCGCCTTTAGTACAATAGTCAATAAAGCTTATTCCTGCTCGACGGACCTCTCGGGTTCGTGTAACTTGGTCAGTGGCCTTGGTTGGCCAAAGGGGTGGTTTCTCGAACATGACTCCCCCCAAAAGGGGTAAAGAAGTGGTCTGTGTTAAAACGGACCTGCGCAGTCTCAACTCGCTGCTAGTTGACAACATCAGTCCTCATTCTGCTTTGATTGTTATCGGTGTAATGTTATGAGCAAAATATGGTTTTAATTAATTTGACCTATTCTTTCATAATAGCTATATAAGTTTAGAATATACTTCATTTAAATAGTATTTATTTAGTAAATACCTTATGTTGAACACAAGTTTTGCAACACACAAATAGCGGTAGCGGTGTATTGCAAAACTTGTGTTCAACATAAGGTATTTACTAAATAAATACTATTTAGTATATATGAGGCGATGCGTGGAAGAAGGGCGACCTAGCCATTTTTGGTGAAAATGAATTATTGCTGATTTTCAGTAGCTTAATATATTAAGCTCCTCAAAACAGCAATAATTCATTTTTGCCAAAAATGGCTAGGTCGCCCTTCATCTACCTAATTGTCGATAAATACCTCTCCAACTTAAAATGCATTTTTCTCAAAGATTTGATTTTGGCTAGGTCGCCCTTCTTCCACGCAACGCCTCATATTATGTACCAAGTGTGGCTAAATCCAGTTAATAATTACGCATTTTTCCTAGTATATGATAACCGCAACCGCAACCGCGGTTGGAAAAAAATTCGACAACCGCAAACACAACCGCAACCGCGGTTGTGAAAAACCGACCACTCGATCCATCACTAATATATATATATGATGAATAAAGCCACGAAGGAAGAAAGGCAACACAGAATGGTGCTCAAGCGCTTCGTCTAATGACATCCTGAGGATGTCATTAGACGAAAGCGCTTGAGCACCATTCTGTGTTTCCTTTCGTTCGTGGTTTTATTCATCATAAATATTTTTCACGTGTTACTTTCGTGAAATAATTTTCATATATATATATATATATATATTATATATGAGGTAAAATTGCTCTTTGGGAAATTGGTTAACGCTAAATTTTCAAATGGATGAAATTGGCACGATGCCTTCGTGTTTCCAGAAGTAAATTAATCCATAAATTCACAATACTTCTTATATTTTCCAGCGGGGAATTATAATGCGATTGGTACTTTTTATTTATCTTAAGTTGCCAAAGTGTTTCTTTCCTTATATATATATATATATATATATATATATTATATATATATATATATGTGTGTGTGTGTGTGTGTGTGTAAATAAGCTCTGTAAGAATAGCAGTTTAAATGGGTAAAATCTTACAAGGAAATCGACTCATGAGGTAGAAAATATGACTTCCCATAAATGGCTCTTCGTTAATTATAAATAAAATATGGTTAATGAGGGTTATTGTCTCATCTCCTGAACCCACAATTTTCAAAAACAGATAAGCGAAAGTACAGTAGATTGACTGACCAAACGCTTGAACTTCAACACTGAATGTAAATTGCGTGTAGTTAACTGTATTACGATTGATATTAGCTTTAAAATGCATTAAAAACATTGTAAGAGGCAAACATTTGCAAAGCCGAACTCTGAAAGCAGGTTGGTAAAATACATACCGAAATCATGATAAAAATATTTATTTAATTAAATTTTAGTTAAAATTATTTAATTAATTATTTAATTAAATTCAGTTAAAATAAATTTATGGATTAAAGCACTCAGTAAAAATATAATTTATCAATTATTAATAATTGTAAATAATATTAATAAGAAAAATTAATTTAAAGAAATATTTTTTGTTCAGTATTTAAAAATTTAATTCTTTTTCGGAAATGAATGAAATTTACATCAAATAAAAAGTTAAAGTCTTTCTCTCAAAGAAAATTGGTTTTTAATCTGATGTAATTTTTATTTGTAAAGAAAATTAGCATTTTAACTACTCTGATATATTTTTAATATATATATATATATATATATATATACACTCTTATTTTGTTTTGTGACATATTTCACTCTAATTTCTCAGAGCTACAAGAGCAAACTGTTTAACTTAAGTAAAAATTATATCAGTGTTATAAGATACGAAATAATCTTTTAATACATTTTCGTAACTTTCGTATACAAGGGCATCATCGTGGCCATCGATTAACGAAATTAAACGACATTTGGTCTGGAGAATAGTTGGATGGGAGACCATCCTCTGGATTCAGATTATGTAGCGACCCTTAATTTGGATCCCACGTAAAGCCGTAGGTCCCCTCCATCATATGACCTTAAATGTTGCGAAGAAGGTTAAACAACCCAATTTCATAAGATAATCGTAAAGTCCTGGGTTCGAATCGAGGCTCGGACTTACCATTTAAGCGACTAAGATGCCCCTGTCGGTCTTTCTTGGGTGACAGTGGTTCGGATCCGGAGTAACGGTGCAGATTTCCTCTCTGATATGACTCCAGATGCTACAGAGGGAGTTTAACAACCCCAAACTTACATAGAGAATTTTTGGAGCAAGTGTAGTTTACGTCCCCCTGACGCAAAAGAGGACACAACCTACACTAGGTCAAAGTTGGGGAACGTAAACTATACTAGGATCTTTAGGAGACATTTTTTAAATGAATCCATCAAATAAAACGTTAAAACTAACGAAAATATTACGACTTAACCTAACCAATCGTTATATAAATATATAAATTAATGATTGGTTAGGTTAATTCATAATATTTTCGTTAGTTTTAACGTTTTATATAAATTGACGATTGGTTAGGTTAAATCGTAATATTTTTGTTAATTTTATTTTATTAGGGATACGCGGGAACGCAAACTACACTAGGATAATGTAGGGAACGTAAACTACACTAAGATAATGTAGGGGAACGTAAACTACACTAGGCACCACATGGGGACGTAAACTACCCTTGCTCCGAATTGTTTTACGTAACAAAAAAATCCTCTTTATAATTTATTTTGAATAAATATAATTTATTTTGATTGAGTAAAATTATCTTTATTATATTTTTTAGTTAATTTCTTTTTTTTTTTTTTAAATGGAGGGTTTATAGTTTGTTCATTAAAAACGAGTTATTTATTTACCATTAATTAGTAAACACCAATACTACACCAACTACAAAAAAGATTTTCAGTCAATTTGAAAAAATAAATTATGTTTACTTTGAATTACTGTATTATGTTAAAATTACCAGACGAAGTCTAATCAAACTTCCTGAAACTTTGTTATGTTAGAAATTTATATTTAATTCTTTAACTTAAGTGTAATAGTTTTCAATTGTGCCCATTATACTTACAAAATAACACTAAATTTTTATACCCCTACCGGGTTCGAAATGCTGTCACTGAGATATTCCTGAAACAAAAGCAGAGCGAGTATTTTTCTCGCTATTACCATTTGGAACTGCGGCTTCGCTTGAAAGACTTGGTATGGTATTCTTTATGTACATTACATTTTTATTTAATAACTTTTTATTTAAAATACGTTATATTTGCTTTGAAAACTTTATATATAAAAGAAAAAATCAATGCAAAATTTTTAAAACGTTAATATTTTGTATGAAAACTCAAATAATGTTTTTTTTTCGTATTGAAACAATGAGCTATATTTGCTTTAAAAATTGTATCTATTTTTAGTTGGAAGAAATTTATATTTGAATTATAAAACTTTAAAATTATTTTTGGATCACCTGAAGGTCAGGGCCCCCCAGCCTTCTTTAGTTAGCCTTATAAGGCTAACTAACGAAAATATCACGACCTAACCTAACCAATCGTTAGGTCAACTGTACGCCCTTGACGATTGTTAGGTTTTCGTGATAATAATTAAGGGGTCCCGCGTCTTAAGGTACCTAAGCGCCAAAATTAAAATTCGCCAGAAATCGCCTCCAAAGTTCAGCAATATTCTCGCAATAGTATCTGTTATTAATTGAGCTAGAACGTTTATTTTTGGCTAAATTAGAGTTCTAAGTATGCTAATGAAGATGTTGATGAGTTTTTGGAATAGATTTTCATATTTTATATTTTATATATATTTTTTTTTATTTTTTTATTTTCTTATTATGCCGAACTTTGGGTGAACTTTTGGCTGGCGATAGAGGTGAAAAAAGTAGTTCGCTTCATAAGGTTTTCAACCATACTTTTAGTGTCGTAAGGTCATTATAACCCAAACCACGCGATAGAGGAAGGGTGAAAATAGTGATATCCATCAAAAACACGTTTTCGCCTGTGGTGGTGCTTAGATACCTTAAGACGCGCGACCCCTCATATTTTCGTTAGTTAGCCTTATAAAGCTAACTAAAGAAGGTTGGGGGTCCTGATCTTCAGGATCCTTATTTTTTATTCCAAATTACATTTGCTTAAGTTAAATAAAATATTGTACGATTTTAAGAAACTAAAACTGTTGTTGTACTAAAGAAAAATTCAAGATTGTTTTCAATGATTATTACAGATAATCAACACCAATGATTTCATATCTGAAAAAGATGTAAGTTATATGAGATATTCGTAAATCCTAATAAAAGTATAACGTCAAAATTGCGTTATTTTTCAACCACTTTCAACACATTATTTTTTACGTGAATAACCGGATTTTGACACGAATTTTGGTGTTGAACGATTTTATACAAAACAGTTTATCGCAAAAATTAACGCCATATTTCCTTATCAATGGAAGCATGTTAAAAATTGTAAATAAATATGTAAATAAAAGCTTAAATTACGTTAAAGTTTTTTAAATGTATGGGAACCTTAGTTTCTCTGAGAGACATTTCCATAAGTAAGTTACTGTATAGAAAATTTAGCTTCAAACCGCATAGAATATTTTATTCTTGAATCAATATCATGTTCAGCCTCCGTGCATATTACCTTACGTTAGGCATTTTCCTTCCAACATTATTAACAACAACGAAGAAAAATAAGTGGAGGAAAATAACTGTAAAGAACGAAAAAGATTTATTTCAGTACATGGTGCATCCTCTCCCGTGTATAATGACAGGCATCCGAATTCTCTGTGGCTTAAAATTTGTAATATTTTGAATAAAAAGTTAGGGCCAAGGTTGTACCGTATATGTTCTACAAGGGAGGGACGTTATATTCCCAGCTTCTGATCCAGATGTTCCCGTTTGGATTAATATCATGTCAATATCAATATGCTCGTTTGGATTAATATCAGGATTTAGGAGTACGCAAGGAAGACTTTTAATGCCTTGTATTCTCTTTTATTGCGTATATAATCATAACGGAAGTGTTACATGAGCTCTATTTTCATGGAAAATTTATTGATTAGTGTTAAGGATACTTTGCTACTACGAGTAGAGTGAACGAAGGTTGGTCTCGAGGAATTCTCACTTCAATATGGAGTTTAATCGGCTCTCCCCGAACACCGATTCTATTTCATCGCCGTACGAAACTGCCACCTACTTCATGAGACTTTCTTCGCGCACCTACTGTACATTCGACCCCAAGATGTGAACTGCAGTAACACTGTTAATGATCTTACTGCTCACTTTCCCCTATTACTTCCCCTATTATCGATGATGAACTATGAAAGTATTTTAATAAAAGATGTGGGTGAGTGCCCAAATTTATATCAATCTGTCTTTTATTTTAGACGCATTCTGAGCGAGTGCTCTACGCTCTCATTACTCTTACGTTTAACTCCTTCATAACAATTTTGTATTTTTGGTTAGTAATTCTGATGTAACTTACGTGTGACTTTACTGAATGTAACTTTACCCCGTAACATTGACGTAATGTTTTTGTCAGTAACTTTCAGGTAACTTTTGCATGTACTTTTTCGTAACAAAAGTGTACTAAATATAAATAATATTTTCGAAGGAAACCCGAAACAAAGTGGTAAATAACATATGAGGCGTTCGGAACCGAAGAGGCGAAGCCGCCATGGGTGCGAAATGGAGTCTTCGCCAGTTTGGTTCCGAACGCCTCATAATTAATAGTCATTTATGACATAAACAATACTTAAAAAAAAAAAAAGTAATTAAAACGAACAGTTTAGTTAAAACCAAGAGAAATTATAAGACCTACAGATACATATAATCATGAAGAAAAAAGGTCATATGCTTGTCCAAAGTTATAACGTGCCAAGGACATTCTTTGAAAATGGCACATTTGTTACTTACCTAACCGTAGCTAAAAAGTGGTTTAAATAGTTTTATTACTCAGTAAAATAATAAAATAATTTTATTTTAGTTTCATAAATTGAATTTTAATAATTAAAGTAATTGTTTTTCCTTATGTTGAAGGTATTTTCTTTCTTCAACAATGTAAACAACAACAAAATTTTTCATTAAAATTTCGAGTCCGTGGTGGCCAATTTGAATACCAAAAAATGGATATATAATTTGAGTTTATAAAATTATTAAAATACTTAAAATAAAGTCAACATAATAATATGGTTTAATATATAAATTATAATGTACAACTTAATATAAAATTATTATTAATACAGAGTAGGAGATTACAAACTTATTGGTCAGTTGAAATTATATATATATATATATATATATATATATATATATATATATATATATAGAGAGAGAGAGAGAGAGAGAGAGAGAGAGAGAGAGAGAGAGAGGAGCTATTAATGATGTTACCGATTAACCGGAGTTAAACGTAAAAGTAATTAGAATGTAGAGCACGCGCTCAGAATGTGCCAAAAATAAAAGACGGATTGCTATAAATTTGGGCACTTCACACGCATCTTTCGTTAACATACTTTCAAAGTTCATCATCGATAATAGGGGAAGTAATAGTGGAAAGTGATATACTTTTCATTATTTAAAGATTAGCTAGTTAGAGAATTATATAAAATATTGTATATTTGTATAAAATTGTATAAAATATATTTTATACAATTACTAGGGCACTCACTATATTTTGCCCCACCCTTTTTTCTTAGCTAAATAATAGGCCATGGGGCTGAAATGTCTTTTGGGCTGAAGTTTCAACTTTCTGCGCTTCACATAACCGGAATTTTTCCAGTTTGAACCTCCCCTCCTTGTATAAAACCGCTTTTAAACGTCCTTGTATAAAACCGATGGTTAGCGCAGTTTCGAAAATGGCGTCTGACATTGATGTGCGTCGTAAACAGAGAGCTGTTATCGAGCTTTTAACCGCAGAGAAGGAAACGTTGGAAATATTCACAAACGTCTACAAAACGTTTACGGAGATGCTGTTGTTGATCGAAGCACAGTTGGACGCTGGTCTAAACGTATGAGATCATCGGAGAGTGGAGAGCCAGCATCGATGATGAGCCACGCAACGGTCGCCCGGCATCGGCTCTGACATCTCACACTGTGCAACGTGCTAACAACATCATTCGATCAAATCGGCGCGTCACATACAAGGAGCTAGGAATTAGTGAAGGAAGTGTGAATACGATAATTCAGCAACTGGGATACTCAAAAGTGTGTTCACGGTTTGTTCCTCGCGAACTGACTGAAGATCACAAGTCTCAAAGAAAAGAAATTGCTTCTGAGTAGTTGGTTCGATACGAGACAGAAGGGGATGACTTCCTTTCACGAACTGTGACTGGGGATGACATTTGAGTACACCACTTTGAACCTGAAACAAAACGCCAATCCATGGAGTGGCATCACGCAGACTCCCCACGCAAGAAAAAGTTCAAAATGGCTCCCTCTGCACGAAAGGTTATGGCCATCATCTTCTGGGACATGAAAGGGGTGATTCTGGTAGACATTATGAAGAAAGGCCAAACAATCAACTCAGAGGCATATATTGCTACCTTACAGAGACTCCAGAGACGTATAAAGCGAGTTCGATTGGAGAGAAAACTGGAAGACGTCCTTCTTTTGCACGATAACGCAAGACCACACAACAGTTTGCAAACAAGAGAGGCTATCACAAAAATGCGTTTGACTGCGTCAACCCACCCTCCATACAGCCCGGATCTGGCACCTTCAGACTTCCATTTGTTTGGGCCAATGAAGGATGCTATTCGTGAAAGAAAGTTTCAGAGTGACGATGAGGTTGTTGAGGAGGTTAAGAGGTGGCTCGAGCGGAACCCAGCGGACTTTTACCTGCAAGCAATAAAGGCCCTTGTTTCGAGGTGGAGGAAAGCCGTAAAAAAGGATGGAGACTATGTGGAAAAATAAAAACTTGTAAAAAAGGTATGTAACTACTTGTGTACAAAATTTCTGGAACTTACAAGGAAACTTGGAAAGAAAAAAAAAAAGGTGGGGCAAAATATATTGAGTGGCCCTCGTACATCTAGAAATTAATATAAATTATCATAAATAGTGTTTTTTGTATGTCCAATTTTCTGTGAATACAGAATTTGTTTTGTAATGAAATTTTTTAAAAATTCAAAGAATCTGCGAAATTTGGCCGATGCCGATGCCGATTAATCGGTACATCACTAATAGGTCTCTCTCTCTCTCTCTCTCTCTCTCTCTCTCTCTTTATATATATATATATATATATATATATATATATATATATATATATTATTTCAACTGACCAATGACGCGAAACTTGAGACACAAAATCAAATAGCGATAAACAAAGCAAAAAGGGACAAGACAGTAATGATTCTCCTACTAAAAACACTGATCATACCAAAACATGAATACTGCTCAGTTTTGACGTCCTCATATAAAAAGGAAGAAACTAATAAACTAGAAGAAACCTAAACTAAACCCACTTACCATCCAAACAACGCTGGAAAATAGGAAAGGCACAATGTGTAGTGTTCCCAAATTAAAGACCCGACAAAGGACCTCTTCAACACTGAAGGAAACAGCTTGGTTGTTAGAGGACCAAGACTTTTTAACCAGCTTCCAAAGGACCTCAGAAACGTTACAGGGGTCAAAGTTGAAGTCTCCAAAAGAAGACTAAATGCATGGCTTAGGACAGTTCCAGATGAGCCGGTGTACCTGACTATGTGCGGTAGAGAGCGCAAGAGAGCAACTTGTTCCTCCACCAAGCCAGGCCGAGAGGCGAGGGTCACCAACTTGATCTTCGTGTAAAGAGAGACCAACGGATTAAACACATTTGTCCCCACGTTTTAAACACCTTCAAGGCTATATTTATTTCGCCTGTGATTTACTTTTGTTTTGATCTTTAAAAATCTTCTGAACATGTTTAGAGATTTAAGCACTTTTGGGGAGGGAACGGTGCGATTCTTTTACATCTAGCATTCGCCCACTCTTCCACTTGCTTGGGTTCAAAGATGAATTTATAATTCAGTTCTTTCTTGAGTCGTTGAGATGTTACGCAAAACTATCCTTCATGGAAGTAATTCTGAGAATTGTGGCGGTTTTGTACAAATAATTTTTGTACGTATTTTCGCGGTTACACTCCGCTGTCGAAAGTACGATCCAAACATTTTATATCGGCCTAACAACATTTGATCGCTGTAACAAAGTCGACAAGTTATTGTAGATTAGATGAAGTTAGGTTAGGTTAGCATAGGTTAGGTTAAGTTAGACTTAGTTTTTATAGTGTCGATGTATTGTCGAACAAATAGGTATAGGCCCCTTTATAAATCATATCGATACTAAGAAACTAACTTACCCCAATCTAACCCAGCGTACCCCACCTTGACAATCTAACTTAACCCTCCATCTAACGTACAATATATTTATTTGTTCATAGAGTGTCAAGTCGATCAGATGTCAAAAACCCGGATTATACTTACTAAATGTCAAAAGGCCAAGAGACCCCAGACACTCAAAAAGTTAAAATGTTACTCTGTTACGGGGTTTCCCCGAGCAAGGACAGAACTGACGCTATTCAGCGATAATACTCTTTCAATTTTTTCCATTCAGTATTGAGGATGGTCTCCTTCCAAACTAAGGTCACAGGCAAACTGCCCCTCCCTCGCCTCACCCTCTCTCTGCTGGCATATATATATAAATATATATATATACACAGGGTGTCCGAGAATTATCTGTACAATTTTTGGCTGTTATTAAAAGTCAACCATGAAGTGTAGAAATTCCAGTGTTGTCCCATTTTACAGAGAATCTCATTAAGTTTTTTCTGATACCACGTTTTGACAAGTTTTTTAGAAATGTACGCGGGTGACAGATATTGATGATTTAAAACCAAGAATCACAGCTGTTATTGAGCGAATTGATGTGGATATGCTGCAGCGTACATAGCAACATTTGGAGTATCGATTGGATGTTTTGCGAATCACTAATGGTGCACATATCGAATGTTTGTAACAACGTTACTTTAATAAAAGAAACTTTTGAAAATACAGATTCTAAATAATCTTGTTTAAGAATTTTACGTGTGTTATCAAGAATTTTATTAAAAGATGAAATTGTACAGATAATGTTCGGACACACTGGAATTTCTAAAACACTTTTCAAAACTTGGTATCAGAAAAAACTTAATGAGATTCTCTGTAAAATGGGACAAACTGGAATTTCTACACTTCATGGTTGACTTTTAATAACAGCCAAACATTGTACAGATAATTCTCGGACACCCTGTATATGAAATGCATATATATCTTTCGCGCTATTGTTTAAATTTTAAGAGCTTATTAGGCATAATTAAATCATACTTTGATGTACATGTAATTCCTACTTATTACTAATTAAAAACGATAAACAATGACAATGTATAATTTTAAAATTTAATAAATGACAAAATGTTTCGTGATATTCTAAAGTAAAAGCAAATGTGAATTAAAATATAAAATTATAAAATTAGTTATTCTGTCTTTGAGATTTTTCCTTACACCTGATTCTCAGAGATGCTCCTGTTGACGATGTTTAGAATTATTGAGACAAAAGTTAAAAATATGGCTACTGATGAAAGGTACCCAGAAAACAATAATAACAACCACAGAGTATGGTAAGCTATTGGACACCTAATCCAGATTATTCATCCAACCATGCGATTTAAGGTTATTACATGGAGAAAAGTATTAACACCCTAAACACTCAGATTGTTTGTCATATAGTTTAGCATTCTATTTGGTTGTTGCAGCCAAGGTTTTTTTGGGTTTGTACTCATATTTGTTGCAGATAAAATCTCTTAAGTTTGTTTTAGCATTCTTGAGGTTAAAATATCATAAATAGAGTATAGTGCTTCGTTGACACTATAATAATGCTAAATAGGTTAAGTTGTTAATGTTAATGATTATGATTGCTTGAGGCTTGGATCACCAGATCTTTACAGATTAAATAATTTTATTAATTAGGAACTTAATAGTGAGCTTTCTTCTTTTACTAAACAAAATAAATGAATATAAGTAATACAAATAAAGGTTGCAGTTGTTCGAATGCAAGTTTAGTTGAAATAATGCACTTGACTAATGACTTCAATGTTATAATAACGCGCGAGGAAATGAAAGTCTTCATATAAAGTTAGGTGAATGACACCAGGCCAATGGGGCCTGTTACAAACGTTGTTACATGATGAGATCTCACATGCAACTAAGGATTTTCTTCGAGGAGAGAGGTCGAGATGCGATGGAGGCGTCGTGCCCGGGAGTCCCTTTTAACGAGGTTGAGGTGTGACGTTCAGGGCAGAGGGAATGCCTTAAGTGAGTCTCGCGACGTGACGTCATCTTGGTCGTGGTTGTGTCAATGGAACAGTGAACTTATTGTCAGATGGAATCGCAAAAGTATCTGAAGGCGTCTCTGTTGTTACAAGAGTATTAAAATGTATAAACGTATATATTTCTTAACTATGTAGTAACCAAATATGGCAAAAACGAAAATTTACACATTTTATGACTCCACAAATGGAGGTGATTGTAAACATCAATCGACTAGGAAAGTTAGACAGGAGATAGAGAGTGCTGGAATTCCCGTTTCTCCTGTCACTGACCTCTTTAGCTGATCTTTTTTCCGTGTCTCATCTACCCCGTGAGCAGTCTAGCATGCCCTCAAACACACACTTCTTCCTCTATTATATTATTCATTGCACATAATGCATTTTACACACTACATAATCTTTTCAGAATAAGTTAAAAAAAAAAAAAAGAAATGGCCTCGTGACCCTTGGAGACCTTGATTTGAGCTCGCTCCTTCTTATAAAGGGGGGGGGGGGGTTGTCATATTTGCGGGCGCTTTCCCTTGGCCTCTTCTTCCTGCATAAAAAAATTAATTTGTGCGCAAAGAGCATTCGCACAAAACCTCAATTGTCGACATTAATTAGGAAGGTCGTGTCATATTTAGCTGGTTGTCATAATTTTTTCATTTTCTCAAAAACTCTTGCGTTTTAATAGGTACTGGTTTCCCTCCGAAAAATACCATTAAACTGAATTAAACTGAATTAAAAATACTGCATTACTGAGATATAATATTAAGCAATAATTTCGCAGCAAAACAGAGGAAGTAAAAAAATTATAAAGAAAGGAAGTAAAGAAGATATAAAGAAAGGAAGTAAAAAATATAAAGAAAGGAATTAAAGAAGATATAAAGAAAAGAAGTAAAAAAAATATAAAGAAAGGAAGTAAAGAAGATATAAAGAAAGGAAGTTAAAAAATATAAAGAAAGGAATTAAAGAAGATATAAAGAAAAGAAGTAAAAAAATATAAAGAAAGGAAGTAAAGAAGATAAAAAGAAAAGAAGTAAAAAATATAAAGAAAGGAAGTAAAGAAGATATAAAGAAAGGAAGTAAACAAAAATATAAAGAAAGGAAGTAAAGAAGGTATAAAGAAAGGAAGTAAACAAAAATATAAAGAAAGGAATTAAAGAAGATATAAAGAAAAGAAGTAAAAAATATAAAGAAAGGAATTAAAGAAGATATAAAGAAAAGAAGTAAAAAATATAAAGAAAGGAATTAAAGGATATAAAGAAAGGAAGTAAACAAAATATAAAGAAAGGAATTAAAGAAGATATAAAGAAAGAAGTAAAAAATATAAAGAAAGGAATTAAAGAAGATATAAAGAAAAGAAGTAAAAAATATAAAGAAAGGAATAAAGAAGATATAAAGAAAAAGTAAAAAATATATAAAGAAAGGAATTAAAGAAGATATAAAGAAAGGTAAACAAAATATAAAGAAAGGAATTAAAGAAGATATAAAGAAAGAAGTAAAAAATATAAAGAAAGGAATTAAAGAAGATATAAAGAAAGGAAAAAACAAATATATAAAGAAAGGAATTAAAGAAGATATAAAGAAAAGAAGTAAAAAATATAAAGAAAGGAATTAAAGAAGATATAAGAAAAGAAGTAAAAATATAAAGAAAGGAATTAAAGAATATAAAGAAAAGAAGTAAAAATATAAAGAAAGGAATTAAAGAAGATATAAAGAAAGGAAGTAAACAAAAATATAAAGAAAGGAATTAAAGAAGATATAAAGAAAAGAAGTAAAAAATATAAAGAAAGGAATTAAAGAAGATATAAAGAAAAGAAGTAAAAAATATAAAGAAAGGAATTAAAGAAGATATAAAGAAAAGAAGTAAAAAATATAAAGAAAGGAATTAAAGAAGATATAAAGAAAGGAAGTAAACAAAAATATAAAGAAAGGAAGTAAAGAAGACAAATATTCAAAGAAAATAGATAAAATTAAATAAAAGTACAATATTTTATTCGACGATTCAGATTCGAAAAGGAGTTAGTAAGGGAGCAGCTGTTGAATTTAAGCATCATCGAGTCTTTTTGGAAAAGAAGGGAAAAAACCCCTCTTTTCATTCCATCAAATCAATTTGAAAACCATCTCTGCTAGGAGCGGTCCTTATTTCCTCTAAAGAGTCGCTTCCCTTTTTCCCAATTGGGAATGATGTGAGTCGATGCATTACGACGAATTCGACGTGCGTGCCTTTCCTTCCTTCCGGAAGAGGAACCTCAGAAGTTAGAACGAAAATGTTTAAAGGTTAACAGGAAGAATTCTTCCTGTAAAAGAGGCACGAGGGGAGGAAACCAATCTTTTCCCTCAGGAGCATCTAACTGGATATTCTCCTTACTTATGAAACACAACCTTCAAAACGAAAAGGCACCTGTTCGTAGAAAAAAGGCGGTATAGAAATGAGAACGGAAATGAGAAACCAAAGCCGTTACACGCCCTCAGTCATTGTTCACATCAAATATTTTGTTCCGGCAATGTATGTTCTTTTCCAACATAATAAAAAAATGTTCTGAATATAAGAAATGAAATGTATGGAAAGGCTTCTTTCATATATATATATACTCTGTGTGTGTGTGTGTGTGTGTGTGTGTGTTTTAAAGATGCCTTTCCTTCCAAACACTTCATTCTGAATTTGAACTTTTTATTTTATATATATATATATATATATATATATATAATATAATATATATATATAAAAGTTCTAATTTAGAATAGCTGAAATAATAAATATATTCGACCTGAAAGCATATGAATATGGCAAATTCCCTAAAGTACAAATAAGACGTGATTTGGATTGTAATAGTTGTAAATTATAATTAATTATAACTATAAACACTAAACCTACCAAAAAATGTCGACTACTCTCTCTCGTGAACAGTTTGACATCATGGAATATTCCAGAAACCTCTTTTATACGTCTGTCGTAAACAATGTGTTTGCATCACAGGCTTGATGAAGATGAGCAGTTCTTACGGTATTTCTTTTAGCCGGGCCGTGTTTTCACTATAAAAACCCCTTTAATATTAAGCGTGCGTGGAAACATGTTTACATAACATAAAAACTTTTAATACATTTCTAAACGCGTTTTGTTAAAACATGTTATAGAATATAAAATGCGTTTCAGCTTGACAGTTGTTCTATAACAGTTTGTACTATGCGTGTCTTACTATGAAACATTTGTAATTGTAAACATGTTATGATGGTTATGTTTCTCATTTACTGTAAATGTAATTATGGCTCCCCCACCCTCCGGCTTCTCTCCGTCAAAACGGGTACGGAAAAAGGTTGAAGAAAATATCTTGACCCTGGAGAAGTAGCCAAGGAAATTTTAGAGGAAAAAGGAGAACAGAAAAACTAGCTTTACAATTATGCAATGCGCATACATAGAAATCATGTATCATTAGATAAACTAACATATATTTGTATTGATTGTATATCATCTACTTGGTATTGTCAAAAAACTTCAAACATGGTTTTGATTTTATACAAAATATTTACAGTTCTAATTACCGAGGTATCGGACCAACATAGATCCCACGGTCCACTCCAGGCTAGCTCAAAAAGGATTGAGAGAGGAGAAAATGTCACTCTCCATGCTTACACTTGTGTACGTACAAAGCTATCATGCAAAAATAGAAGTAAAGCTCTTATCCTTCTCTTCTCTTGCTACTGTCGGCAAAGTGCGGGTTGCCAACCTTGGCTCATCTGAAATCCCAGATATTATCTCTAGGTGGCCAAAACTCAGTGTAGACAAATTTTAGCAAGTTATAAGTAAAAGAGGAAAATTTCGCTTATTATATGCAAAATTTTATTGAAAATGCATCACACTTCATTACTAGATTACTACACATAGCCTATTGGTATAAGGCCCATTTTCGCAAACCAGGAAAGAATACCATATTTTATTTTTGTAAAATTCACTTTCAATTAATTAATTTATCATAATATAAAATAAATAGCGAAATAAATATACTGTAGACGCTAAAATAATAGAGACTTGTCTCTTACCTGCATGCATGGTAATTTCGGTACGACAAGGTACCATATTCAAGACACTAGATTATGTTTTTAACATAGGTGCAATCGGTGCGGTGCACCGACGGGCCCTTTACCTTGCGGGCTCCTTGTCCTTACTCATTGTAATGCAACAGTCATTAAAGAAACCTATTACAAAACTCAAAGAAATATTGATGAGCCTTTGTTGTTTTATTTCAGATTAACACAAATACGTTATGCTCAATAAAGAGGTCCCCCTCAGAACCTTGCACCGAGAATTCTGAAAGCTTAAAAAAGGTCCCTCCTACAAATTTTCATCATCAGACTCAACCATCTCTCCTTGACTCAACGACAAATTATACATCTCTTTTGACACCCTTCCAGTCAAGTTATTTTGAACTTTGAATTCATAACAAGGACTTTTATTCTTATGTGAAAAGTAGTCCTTTAATTGTTTCTGTTTAGTCGATTACGTTGTTTGGTTTTCATTATATCTACAGCAGAAAAGACTTTTTTTACATTCGCACTCGAGTGAGACAAAGCATGGATCTCCTTAACAAATGCAGCTAACTTCAGAAATAATGTTTTTTTCGTTTCCAGTTTGCATTTTAGACAGATCTCCAAATGAATTAGTCGATTGATTTCTTAATTTTCCAATTCTAAGTATTCTCCATTCCCGATCGAAATCAATTAGCTCGCTTTCGTTGACTAAGTTTGGAAATTTACTCGCTTATGGTCCAATAGAAGGGTGGGTCTTGCAACATTTTTAAGGTCAGTGCATTCCAAAAGTTTCAAAGTTTCATCCCGGAAATTATACCTGTTAAATATTTGTGCAACACCTTCTATGTAAAAACTGAGACACCTCGTTTTGAAGCCATTCACACCATCATTGCAACTTTAGGCCCCAGATAAAGTTCCTCATGCGAAAGAAAATACTTTGGGTCTTTATATTGAATTTTATGAGATGTTTTGCTTAAATACTTGTCCTTAATATAGCAGCTCATTAAGGCTTTAACAAGTGGCGCCAAATCGTGATGTATCGTTTGAATTTGAGGAGATTCAGACTGCATTTTCTTGTTCATGTCATTGAGATAAGTTAACACAAACCTTTAAAAACTGTAAAGCTTATTAAATGAATCGTTTACCCTTGCAAGAATATTTTCAGCAGCTAAAATACAATCATTCAAAGCAGCGCGTGTGAAATAAACTTCAAGGGAACATATGTTCAAGCAGTCGACTGACAACACTTTGGAATAACAACCAGCGAGTTTGACTGGGGTGAAGAAGCTTATGAGGTTGTACCTCAACAAAAGTTTAAAATTCTTTTAATTCACTTTAGGATTTGATTGAAAATAATTGTAAATATCCCAGACTAAATCTTCAACTTCCGTGGGCAGTTTCAGGCAGGCATAGGAGCACACAAATGAAATGAGTGGCAAATACATTTCATTATAAATAAATTCGGAATATCGGCTTTCAGTAGTGTCGATATCGAATGTCGATTTCCCATCATTACTTTAGCGCCATCAGCAGCGAATCCAATCATGATTTCTTTGTAAGGGTCTTTACTCTTTGCAAATGCTCTTTTAATTTTTTTTCCTACAGCGCATCTGCAGACGCATCTTCTACAGGAATTAAGTCGAAAATTGATTTTCTGTGACGTTATTCAAAGTTACTCTAGTTATCAAACAAAGATGCTTAATGCAGCCTTTGTCCGTAGACTCGTCCGCAATAAGAGAGAATTTATTGTCTCGTAAGATCGAATTAAGATGCTCTTTTTGAAACGATCCTATAACGTTTTTAACTATACAATTACTTTTGGTTCAATTGCATGTTAAATCTCCAACAATCTTAGAGTCAGGACATACTGATTTGATTAATTTGGGCAAATGTTCCATAGCATTAAATACAATATTGTATCAGCAACAAATGCTGCAAGCTTATCTCGGCTTCTTTAACCTTTTTTATTATGAATTACTTCACGTGACTTGCTTGGGAAAAACATTACAGTATGTGAGTTGATGCTTCAACACCGATACATTTTTTATATGTTGGAGAGTTTTGCTATGACGCAAGAGTTCATTCAACCTGATGTTAAATGGAAATCACAACACTTACAGTAACTATAATACTTCCTTTATTGCTGGGAGTAAACCATCCTTTAAATTAATTTTCACTTTTCCACATTTTGTAGTGATGTTGTTCATAATGTTTTCTCTTATTTTGGAATTCAGCCATGGTTAATATTTTAATTACATCAGTTATTAAAAAATAATGAATTACTCGCCACTTACTAATTTGCCACAATGCGGACAAAACCTGAACGATATCATAATCACTCGAATGAAGGATTCATAATCACTTGAATAGATTGAATCACTTGAATTCGTAATATCATTACTTTTATGTGTTACAAAAACAACGAAACGAAAAGAAACCGTATAAAAAATGAGCAAAATTTCGTGAAGTTACTTTTCTGAGAAGTGGAGTTTGGGAATCACTAAAAATACCAAATAAGTTATTAGACTTTTAATGTTTTATTACAAAATTTTGAAAGCGTAACAGAAATTCTTAAAATTCTGAGCTTTTTACTATTTTGCTGAAAAAATCCGCGTAATCCTGTTTTGTTCATTCATTTTTGTTCATTCATTCGCGTGGGCCGGTGAAAAACCATTTGCGTTCGACTATGTCGCAGGAAAGATAAATACTGTCTATAGAACATAAGTTAACCAAAAAAAAAAGAAAAAAGCAATGTTAACAATCTAATAAATGATTTGATAAGTCAGAAGGTTAGAAAGAAATGTCGTTTGAGTTATTAATTCAAGAATAATAATTTAGAAGCAGTACGTAGGGAAGTCGGGTAAAACTAGTGGTGCACCGATTAATCGGTATCGGCACCTGGCATGCTGATATTAGGAAAATACCTTGCATGGCCGATTAATCGGCATGCAAGGTGCCGATACCGATTAATCGGTGCACCACTAGGTAAGACAGAGTACTTGGTGTTAAAGTGCTTCTAATTCCGAATGTCCATTGTCTCAAAAAATCTGTTTTTTTTCTCACAGAAGCTTTTCGTGTCCACTTTAATTTATTACGGTTGATTTGTTTTCATTGTTAATCGTTAATGGGCGAATCTTTTTTTTCCAAAAGGAGGGAGACATACCCATTTTACCCCACTGGTAGAGTAAAAAGGGGTATATTTGTAAAACTAGTTAAAACAGGTATTTACAGAAAAAAAAATCCTTCATATAGGTCTACTTTATTTCAAACAAAATAACACTATAGTGTCAAAGAACCTTAATAGGCCTACATAAAAGTAACAGGACCTATAGTTATTCAGGCCAGCAAGCTACTCGCAAATTTCACAAAGATCTATATCACAGCACTCGTCTAAAAATGAAATATTTTTAACTGGGCACACAAAAGCGTCTGTTGCACGGGTTCCACTTCCATACCGACAACACATGGTTGAACAATTAGTTATTGCATTCACTAGAATGTGACTAGATAGAAGCACTACCTGAGTAGAAAAGTCGGATACCCTGTTTTACCCTAACACCTCGTTTAACCCGACTCTCCATTATTATTGGTAGCAAGCGTAGCATGACTGATGCATTTTCGTAGTGTTATACAAAAATATTTCAATGTTATATGTACTGTATACTAATATAAGATCACATTATATTATTATTGATTGCACCATTGAGTGAGTCATAGATAGTCCATATAAAGTGAACTCATTTCATAAAAATATTAACTGTAATATACAGGGTGCTCCAGAAGTCCTGACCCATATATACATGACATTAGCCTTTTTGGGGCAGGACTTTTAGGATACCCTGTATATTACACCAAAAACCCAGAGATGTCGAACTGTGAAAAAAAAGATTATGCAAAAACAATTTTGTAAAAGTAACACCAGCAATTGAATTAAAATTTGGAAGAATTATAAGTTATTGTTTGGTTGTGAAAACCTTTAGAAAGGTAATCTCTCTCTCTCTCTCTCTCTCTCTCTCTCTCTCTCTTTCTCTCTCTATCCCGAATAAATACGTACCCATACGTATTTACTCGAGAAAAAAATAAATTTCTCCTTGCTCAAGGGAGAAATGCATTCGGAAAAATTGGGGACCTCACTTTCCTTGTTTGCCTCGGGCCTACAAAAGTTCTCGGCAGCCTATATATATAATAATATATATAATAATAATAGTAATTATTTTATATATTATATATATATATATATATATATATATATATATAACCTTGTTGTTGTTCCGTGCGTTGGTCTTTCTTCACACGAAGGTCAAGCTGGTGGCCCCGCCTCTAGGTCTGGCTTGGTGGAGGAGCGAGTGGCCTTCTTGCGCTCTCCACTGTACATAGCCAGGTACACCCGGCTCATCTGGTACCGTCCTGAGCCAGGCATCTAGTCTTCTCTTGAAGACTTCAACTTAACCCCTGTAACGTTTCTGAGGTCCTTTGGAAGCTGGTTAAAAGGTCTTGGCCCTCTGACAACCAAGCTATTTTCCTTCAGTGTTGAGGAGGTTCCTTGTAGGCCTTTAATTGGGAACACTACACATTCTGTTTTTCCTATTTACTAGTGTTGTTTGAATGGTAATTGGGTTTAGTTTTAGGTTTGGTACCAGTTTTTCGATCATTTTCCATATGTAGATTATGGTGTACCTCTCTCTTCTTCTTTCCAGGGAGTACAGATTTAGTTTACGTAGTCTTTCCCAGTAGTGAGTGCTTTGCAGCCATCAATCTGGTTGTGAAATGTCTCTGCGTTTCTTCTAGTTTATTAGTTTCTTCCTTTTTTATGGGGCGTCAAAACTGAGCAATATTCAAGTTTTTGGTATAATCAGTGTTTTTAGCAGGGAATCATTACTGTCCTGTCCCTTCTTTTAACATTCTTAGTACCTGTCCGCGACTCTTTTTACTTTATTTATCGCTATCTGATTTTTGTTTCGAATTTCGCATCATCGTCATTATTACCCCCAGATCGATCGCTTTCCTGCTTCTCTGAATTTCCTGTCTATCTGAAGCATAATATGCAGTCTAAGTTCCTCTTTTCTACCATATCTCAAGAGCTGAAATTTCTCGCTGTTAAATGTCATGTTGTTGTATTTTGTTCGTGTCCTTCTGCAAAGCCTCCACTTCATTTACATCGCTGATTTTTCTGCTGATCTTTTGTATCGTCTGCAAAGGATGTTACTATACTGTTGCTGTTTACTCCGCTGTCTATGTTTGTTAGCATGATAATGAACAGGAGTGGGGCCAATATTGTCCCTTGTGGTACTGAGCTGCGTACTTCCGATTCTGATGATGATATACCTTGAATTTTGACGACCTGTAGACGTTCTCTGAGGAAGTTGTAGATCCATTTTCCCACTTTCCCTGTTATTCCCATATGTTTCAATTTACGTGCTATATAACCGTGATATATATATATATATATATTATATATAATGAATTTCACACTTAAACACGTGAAATGGATGAATGATGCAAACCCACAAGGGAAAAAGAAACACATT